>LKNJ01000854.1:0-67851 GCA_002120245.1 Maccullochella peelii
CACCGATCCAGACGCCGTAGCACCGCAACTACCGGTCCATACCCTGCAGCACTTAAATCTGATGCAGTCATTTTACAGCAAAGGCATAATGATTTGCCATAGACAACACTGTTATCAGCCCTAACAACACACATAATGAAAGCTTACAGAACAAGTTGGAGGTAACAGCTTCCTAACTTTGTTGCTATATGAGGAAGTACTTGGCCATGTCTGTGGAGGTTGACAATTATATATCTGCACTTATGAGTAGCTCCTTTTATTTTCTACATTCATACTAGAGTGGGACACCTGCTTTTTCAATGCCATCCACTTAACAGGAGGTTTTTGAAAACCTCTAAATTCAGTGTATGGATGTGTTTGCTTCAGCGTTGATGGAAGGCCAAAAAAGATAGAAACAGATACAACTTTATATATTGTGTGGGCATGGTCTGAAATAACAGACCAATAATCCATTGTGTCATTCTCCATCCATAGTTGTCCCTCCTTTATTTTAATCAAAATGAATGCCGTCTATCTCTGTCTGTCTCTCCCGCCATCTCCAGACTCTTCCTTCAACCCATTTGTCCCTCAGCCAGTGATACCAATTACACCCCCCTTGAAAGGCAATCTTTTTTAATACTTTCTCTCCCTATCTGCATCTCTTCTTTCTCTTTCATTGGTCCCCCCCCCCCCCTGTCTCTTGCTCACATCCTCATCCTTCAGCACCATCCTTCCAGCACCCCCCACAACTCCTGAGTTGCTTACAGAGTTGTTCTCCCCTATTTTGGAAAGGCGCCATATTCTCTCCCTGGCCCAAACCCACAGCCATTAATTCTGCTAAAGACAGATAAATGAAGCATGGCAATGAGGAGGCTGATGCAGACACACATACACAAGAATGCACACCAAGCACAGGCATGCACATACAGAATATACATGCAAGTACAAACATACACAGACATCACACTCTCTTAGCTGATAATTGACTTTGATTGAGGACCATCTTCTTGAAATCTTAAAATTTTCACCTCACCCATGTCACAGTGAGAGGCTCATCTAACACAGTATGTGTACTGTGTACTGGGTGTGCTGCTTGTGTATGCTGTCTAAGAGTGAATGGGAGACTGATGAGAGACATTCTCGAGTTTGGGTTTACAGTTACTTCATAAGAGGATTATCCGACATCCAGGGAATAGAGAATCTAACCCGTGTTTTGATTAAGCTCGGTACAGGGAGAGAGCTGAGAAACAGCAGGCATTGTTGCGGCATCCTCAAACCTGAAGCATCGGCGGCTATTTTTGAATAGAGTACAAGAGACTAAAAAAATAAAGGAAACAAGGCAAGAGAACAGAATTCTGGAAAATGTGAATAAAAAAATAATAAAGTGAGAATATGGAGCAGAATAGAATACAATAGAAAATTTGTAATCGGAATGAGTACATTCTTCAGATGGTGTAATGTGCCTCAAAAGACTGCAGGATTAAAAAATGATAACTGTTTACTCTCTTCTTAAGCCTTTAAGGGAATAATTTACATTCTAACGGCTTTATTTGCACAGATGTTAGCTTTCCAAATACTTTGTTTAAAAAGAAATATACATTATTCAACATTCACATCTCACATAAATCAAACATTATATTTTTTTCTCATTACCATACATTACATTAATGAAGTATATAATAGCGCTGAGTGTTTTGCATATAATGGGGATTTCATTGTCTACATGTTCTTAATTGGGCTAATGACTGTTTCACTAAAGCAGATGAATAGGTCAACGCTCCACTTTGACTTTAAAACTCTGCACAGCAATTTTCAAACAGCCGCCTAGCTAACTGTGAAATATATTCAGCCTGTAGATTATCATTTTAATTAATCTTGCTTACTTGGTCGTGTAATTTAAACATTTGCTGGGTTTGCTGGATGGAGAGAGGAGGAGGGAGATAGAGGATGGTGGGATGCGGGGTGTGACAGGGAGAAAAAGGAGGGAAGCTGCGTGTCAGTGGGTCTGTGTGTGTATGCAGGTGGGCAACTATGTATGCAAATTAGTATCACCTTCACAGAAATAATGCTATTCTCTGCCTTATTAAACCTGAAAATGCCAAAAAAAATTAAACTCAAGCTTTGATGAGTAAATGGGTAAACTGAGGATGTAACAGTTGCCAGTTATTGCAAAGAACTGGTTTCGCTCTGCTCTGCTGCCATTGAAAATATCCAACCTTATCGTATTTACGCCCAGTGCCGACATTTTTTAAATTCTTGCTTTCTACAATATCTACCCATGGCAACTACAGTATGGTTAATGTTAGGGAAAGATTGCAGTTATGGTTAATAAAAAACAAGAATTTGAATTGTAAGTGTGTGACAGGAAGCAAATCATTCCAGTGCACCTGCATGAAAGTCAGGTGTGCTGGACAGGCATCCACTACCTTAACCTTGTTTTGCACTGCGCTACATGCCTGCACTGGCACTGGTATATAATGCAGGATGTAAAGCGTGAGGTGCAGAATTGTGAAATATGGAGGCAATTCCTACAGATGCTGGGCTAAAATATCTGGCTCAGTGAGAAGTTTTATGGCCCTTGGAATCACTGGAATTTTTCTTGGAACCCAAGAACTCTTTTGGGAACTGAGGAACTTTACTTGAGCTTTGACTACAGTTATGTGGTCCTGTTTCATTAACTGCTCACACACGTATTGGGGCTGTACTGTATATTACATGTCTACAGCATTCATTTGACTGTCAACAAGCACTAGTATTAATTGCTAATACCAAGATTAGGAAATTTCTTGTACTTTTAATGATGTTTGAACAATTTTATGTGAGTGAGTCTCCAAGTAGTCTAAAAAAACAAACAAAACCAAAAAACTTAATTTGCTAATATTTTCAAAACAGTTAAAGAAAGAACAACCACCACTTCTTTAGTGGTGTAATGTATCTGAAGTACTTTACATGAGTATTTCCATTTCATGCTACTAACTACTCCACTACAATTGGGGGAAACATTATACTTTTTACTCCACTACGTTTATTTGACAACTATAGTTACTAGTTAGTTTGCAGATAAAGATTACAAAACATAATAAGAGCTTATAAAATTATGGTGTACTGTTATAAATTAAACTACCCAACACTATATGAACTAGTTAGATTTAAGGTATCCAATTTTGTCATATATAGTAGCATACCACTTAAAAGGGGCTATTTTTCCAATATTTCCAATGCAGGACTTTAACTAGTAATGGAATATTTTTACATTTTAGAATGTATACTTTTACTTATGTAAAGAATCTAAATACTTCCTCCACCACTGCACTTTTTTCAGAAAGCCATTGATACTTTCAGGTGATATCAGTCTCCCTCTCTACCTCTGCTCAAGTACTGTATCTCGAAAAGGACCATCATCACAGCTGGCTGTTGTCTTGCTTTTTCACTAACACAAGTAAAAAAGGTCCCCAAAAAAGATCACACAGTTCACTCACTTAACTAGCATATGATACAAAAATGAGCTAGCTTCATTGACATAAAAAAAGAAATTATTGATAGCAAAAGTTCATGGATTGTTGAAGGATGAACACACACACACACACACCAAATCAATTCCCATGCATATTCATTTGTGTTTCGTAATGGGGTCTTTTGGCTACACATTTAGCCTTGCTGTGTTATTCATGAGTCCCTTCTTGCGCTGCTGTTGCTATCACTTCCCTATATACCAGCCCAACAGGCAATAGTATTATATGATCAAAACTCTAGCCCAAACATGATTGATTAACCAATGTTGGGAAAATGAGAGAGCTGCATAGAGAGGGTCACACACACAGAAATTGCACAATATAATTTCTGTCATATATATTATTTTATTGGTGATAATTGCATATTGCAGTTCTGATACATCACTGAAATCACAGGTGAGCACTACATTCGCACTTACATATTTATTTGCACTTTTGCAACAAACTGTACTGTTCATTTATCTATTGGGTATCCAGCAGATTCTGACACATATTAGTCATTAGTTATAGAGTCTCTGATCCAGAGTTTTGGCTAACATCCCTGCAGTTTTCCATTATGGTCCTGACATGTTTTGAAAGCCGCTGTAAGCCTTATTTGTCTGAATTTTACAAATAGAGAAAGTGCCAATTACACGACCTAGTCCATGACAGTTAATGATTAAAGTAATTTTTCTCTCTTTCTTGCCAGCTAGCTACATAATGAAGTTATGCCAGTAGCATGAATAAATTCAACGTTGTGGTGGAGGCTAATAAGAAAATACCAAAATGTTTTGCAGGACACTTTAGGATAGGGTGTTATTTCACCCTGAAGCTGCAAACATCGTGTTTGTCTTCTCAATATTATTCCCCACCACCACCCTCCCCCCTTGGGTTCTGTCTATTTCCGAAATGTTGTTTTCACCTTCACAGCAGGACTGAGATAGAAAGGTGAACACATTTGTTTTTCCTTTGGTGGGTAGGTGCCACCATTGATATAAGCCTACCCGTCAGTGTATTAGCATACTGTACAGCCTTTTGCCAGATAAATGTTATGTATAATTAACATCGCACATCTATCCAATAGATCTAAAGGCAAAACCTTTGCCAAAAAAAACAACAACACACTTGTAGTATTTTCTGGATGCTACAATATACTTGTTGCCATGCAGCTTTGATCAACTCATGCTCTCAGCATCCTGCTGTGGCTGTTGCTGCTGTCTGAGAGCAAATATGTCCCAGCTGGAAGTCACTGAGTGGGGAGGGGGCGGGGGGTGAGACTGTGACTCCTCACACCTTATATCCAACCACCGCTGGGGCCTCAGTTAAATGATCACATGTAAAACGTTTGCTATTTGTTTATTTGTAATTAGGCTGAAATGTAATTCCTTTTTCAGATCACAGTTATATTGGTCGCACAAACAGTGCCTGTCCGTGTTACTCACTTCCAGGTGTGCAGCATCCCTCTTGCCGCTTCTGAGGTGTTCTTTCACCATGCGGTTATACAAACAAGAGAAGGCAACAATCAATACTTGCTGAACGAGGTGTCAATCCCACCCTCTCTCTTGAATGCAGTGTATAGATGTCCAAGGGCAGCTAGTGTCAGTGATTTTATAGGCTGTTTGTACAATTTTAACCAACTGCTTTTCCTCCTGGGCCTCGGTGCTGCTGAACCTGCTGCTGAGAGTAGAAGGAATTCAGTTACACTTCAGGATGAAAGACTATTAAAAGCTACAAAAATACTTATAATATATANATATATATACACACATATATATGTGTGTATATATATAATCTGATCATTGCTACATGAGGGTTAACATGTCAAAGTGCATTTTCCAAGCAGGTAGTAGTATAGACTCACCTCTTCAGCCTGGTTCTGGTAGTGTGCTGTTAAAAAGATGCATAGGCATGTAGCTTAAATAGGGCTAAAGTTGGTTGAAAAGTGACTTTTGTGGCACCTATACTACATCTATGCTTTAATTCGTCATTAGTACCTGCTACACATTGAGCTTTTGCTGATTAAACAACAGTTCTTTTTAAGCTATAAACATCCAAAGAACATTCAACTTTTCAACCACCTTTAGAAAGAAATCTTTTGTGCATAAATACATCTTGGAACAAAGGCTAGTGGAACATAAACAAGCAAGCAGGACATGACCAAATTCATGACCAAATTAACACCAGAGGCAAAACGTCACAGGCTCCCGGAGTGTGCGTCTGTCCAATCCACACAAATCTCGACCTTCAGCAGCACGCATAGAAGCCGGCCAAACCGTTCTCACTAGGCTAACTATTAAAACACCAAACACTACCACTGTTCAACAGACAGAAATTGGGTCCATTAAATGATTGCTTTCGATCTTGTTCACAAGTTCACGACATGTAGAAAGGAGGGGATTTGTGTGATTCCAATGGCTGCCCAGAAGAAGAAAGGAAATTGGCTCTGAGTTTAAAACATAGAGATTGCTGTGTGGTTTAATACATTTAATTACAGTTGTTCTTAAGGTTTTCCACTTCACTGTTTTATTCAATAAAACCAACAACATCTGTTAATTCTATAGAATTTAACAGTTTCCCTTGCACCTGAGATGCATCTTGCTAACCTGGTTTATCACATGTATAACAACATCAGGGTAAAGTTAAACAATATGCTACATTAAATGAGTTTGTAGCTCATGATTTTAATTTTGTATATTCTTTCAAGGCTTTGTGTGACAATCCAAGCAAGCTTTATTACTTTAAAGGTTTGAAACCTTTAAAAAAAGCAGTTCACTTTTTATGACTTTAAAAGACTTCAAAGTCATTATTCCACTAATACCTTTTCCAGTCCTTAAATCATTCTTTCTTTGTTTAATCCTTTCTTTAATAACTTTTATGCCACAGAGTAATACAAAATATAAATGGTTCAGTAGATGGCTTATTGTTTTTGGAGGGTGGTGCTAATGATAATCACTTAAAAATTGTGTTCCATCATCCTGACAGGATTTTAAAAAATCACTTGCATTAATTACTCTGTATATATGTACTTTTTGTGAAATAATAATGGGGTGCTGACTTGGACTGCTTTAGATCGCTATTGAAAAAAAAGAGACATTTTATCTCATGGGGCTACCCCCGGCTGAAAAGAGATGGAATTAAAATGAAATTAAGTGTGCAATCCATTATGGGGAAAGCCTTGTGAGCCAGACAGTCTTGCAAGCAGAGCAAGCCCAGGCACCCAGTCTGATAGGAGACTTGGGATACGGCCACTTTGGGTCAGTCTGCTTAAAGGCTGGGCAGAATCTTCTCTACATTTTTCCATTTTCATGATATCCCCCCGCTCACTCTGCTTTTGACAGACATTAGATTAACCTCAATAATTTGAAGTTATATAGATATGTTTCAGTGAATGGTCTGCATACTGTTGTATTATTACAACCACTGCAGCCTATTGTATTCCCAAAACAATCTTGTCAATTCATTTAATGAACAATTACTCTGTAATGCAGATTAGGTTTTGCAGACACACTGTAAAGACTACGCTACTCCACAGAGAAAGGACTGTTCACTGTCAAACAGTGTCTGTCGGTTTCTAGGTGTTCAGTTCCTCCTCCACAAAACAAGTTTATGGCAGCAAAGCACATTTCTCAGTTTTTATGCAATGTTATTTACATTAAAGATTTTAATGTCCATTACATTAACTCTATTGAGACCATACTTCATCCTCAGATGTTGTAAACAGAATTAAATAAAGATGTGACACGATTAATCTTACCTGGTACCTGCAAGCCTATGATGATACAGTACATCCCCAAATCAAAGTCTAAAAGTGTATTCATACACACAATCAAATGTGACACAAAGCAACTGCAAAGGTCAAAGCAGTGATGTGTTTTGATGCCACAAAGATGTTCTTCAGGAGGCCACAGGGACAAGACTTCAGAAGCTGAACAAAGATCAGAAACATTGTCAATAAATGTTATTACTTGCAGGCTTTGGACAATGTGCAGGATTCTTTCACCTATTTGACCTTCTGATGTCTGGAAAGGGAACTACATTTAGTGCTAATGTAAAGACAGTAGAGGAACATCAGTCCAGCAATAGGGCAGCAAGCATACAATAAATGGGAGAACTCAACAGTGGCTTTAACTGCTTAGTGTAACAGTCATGACAGACAGCAGGCCATGCACTTTCACATTATGCTTTTATTTGTCTTCTGTAGTGTCACAAATAACTCATAAAGTATCATTAATACTAAGAATCATAGTAAGTATCATAAATAATAACGGACAGGTAGTCTTGTACTGATTATTGTGCCATATTTACTATCTTCTCTCTGCCTTTGCCATACATGAACTCTCCTGTCATTTCAGATCCTGCCACTCCCTCCTGCCCTGCAGTAACCCTTGTGTTCCCACCATTCCCCAACACCAGACCTCCCCTGCCCACCTGCACACCTGTTCCCACTTCCACATTAGCCTTGCAGTATACATACCGACCCATTCTCATTCCGTCTCCGTCTGATCGTCTAATGTGCGTGCTACTTAGCGTTCCAGCCCTTTTCTCTGCCTGCTTGATCCCTGCCTGCCTTTTAGACTTCTGCTTCTTTTGCCTTATCCCTAACTTGATAAGTTTGCCTTCTCTTCTATCTGCCTCACATTGAATCTTTGCCTGTTTCTGATAACGAGTAAAGCTGAATTTTTAAAGTCCACCTGCCTGGTCTCTGAGTCGTTACAATCGTAGTAGTATTAAGGGGTGGGGTGCTGCTGTGTAATTGCCATGTTTCAGCTATAATGATACATCTAAATTTATTTGATTATATTTTGTATTATTAGTCTGAATCTGCAAAGTAATCACTAACTAAAGTTATTAAATAAATGTAGTGGAGTAAAAAGTACAAAATTCGCCTTTGAATTGTAGTGGAGTAGAAGTCTAAAGTGGCCTCAAAGTTGTACTTGAGTAAATGTACTTAGTTACTTTCAACCACTGCTGATGTATCAGGGAAAATATCTGCCCTCATGCTGACGAACATGTTACCATGGTCACCAAATGATCTTGCATACATAACTGTTTATAATTGGTTCCTTGACAGTGCCAAAAGTCGTCACATGGCTTTTTTTACACAAACCGATGTTCATACACAGGGGGGTTGCTTGGAAGCGGACTGAGAGTCTCCTTTTCATTTGGTCTCAGTCTGGTTGTTTCTTGGGTGTGGAAGCACTTCAAAACATTTGATGATAATGTGAGTGAATCGGATACTCACTAGCGAAAACATATAGATAGAAGAATAACATTAAATGCCACCTTGCTTTTTAGATTGATATGATAAATCCCAAGTAACTATACACTTTTTTGCAACTGTAACATTGTTCAAATCAGAGGACATAAATTGTCGATCTCTGCTATGTGATTTGCCTTACTGTCATTCATCACACGGAAACGAATAGTTTGGAAACATGCTTTTGACAGGATAATACCTTTTTAAACAGATGCTGGATGGCAGACACAACATTTAGTGTTTTCATTTCTGATTTTGATCTGGATTTGGCCAGAAATTTAGGGAGATGAGAAGAATGTGAAATGTATTACTTATAGCCCAATAATCACTCTCCCAGACGTGAAATTGAGTATTATGCAGACTCCCTCTCTCTAACACACACACATACAGAAACTTAGATACACGCTTGCAGCAAACACACAACACCACACTCACCACTTCATCTCTCACTTGCACAAACACAACTCTATCTTCTGCTTCCTCTCTTTCTCAAATCATATTCATGACTCTATGAGAACAATCACAAGAACATTTTCATCACTGCGTGTCCTTCTAAATGCAAACCCTCTTTTCCCAATTCAAGGCATGTTTATGATGAGATAAGTCAGAGCACACACCAGCATGAAACGAAAAAAATCATTCCCCCATCTGTGCTCATTTTAGACTAAATATGAATTGGCCAAAGAGTCCACCAGTGGAAGCGTTTTCAGTGTCTGCTGGGCCGGGCTATTTGATTAGGACACAAGCTCTTGGCAGCCCAGAGTTTATACAGTAAATGAGAGTTTTGGCTGCAGCAGCCAGCAAACGAAAACTGGATGAGTTTCCTTCTTCTCTCTCATTCTCTCCCTCTTGGCATTTGCTGTGTTTAGTTTTCAGTGCAGGTTTCATCTTGTTTTGGGGACATGTTGACTCCTGTGAGAAAGCAGGAAAAAGCAAAAAAAAATAAGAAAGCAATAGACATCATTAAATACATTTTGTGCAATTTTTACTAAGGCCATTTCTGCATTAATAAGCATGGTAACCTTGTGCAAAATCAGAAAACCTAGGTGAGAGAGTCACCTTTTTTAATTAAAATTTTAAATTAGTGACACTAGTGCAGGAGCATAACTCCTTTTGTGCAGGGTGTTTGTTGAAGAAAGACAAATGTGATGTACGAACACAACAAAAGCATAGAGTAAAAGCTGAATTAAAACATTAACATCCATAGCCATGTTTGTCTCCTTTACTCTTTTTTTTTTTACATTACAGGGTTAAATAGAGATAATGGTTCCAGCTTACAACCCTGCCCTTTCTTGCCCATTTCTCAACAAGCTAAAAGGTATGCTTGGAAGCTATTCTAGTGCAGCCTTTTGAATTTATGTCACTGTGGCTCATTAACCTCCTATCAGCTTTTTAACTGCCCAAACACCCATCAAATCTTCCTTTGAGCCCACACCAGTTCACTGACTTTGGGCTATACTTTTATCCCTTGCAGCAGTGAGACGCAGGGCACGATTTTGGGCCACTCTCTGATTAGAAACTGTGCCTGTGGAAAGGTTTAATCACTGCTGAGGCATATTATATCCAGGAATCATTTGAATTTTATTTCATACTGTGGAGGATTTGTAAAAAAAAAAACGTTTACTTTCTGGATTCGCACAGAAAAAAGCAGCCACAGCCCTTTCCAACTGTCCAGTTTAAACATAGTAATTACTGTAGCAACAAACGCAGCATCAGCAAAAACTTCAGCATTGGTCAGCTTCTCCTCGTTGATAAATAAGGAAATGACACTTTGGCCAGCACCAGTCAGTTATTAGTGGAGACACACAGGCATTGGTAACTGCTCTCAGCTGTTTTTGTTTTTTTATTTAAGTCTGACTGCAAACTCACTGATGGTTGCCATACAGTGCAACCCAAGTGAAAGCATGCAGGGTTTCTCCAATTAGTACTACTAAAGCTATAAGATGAAAATGTGGAATGCGGCAGATAAAAGTTTCGATTCTCTGGATCAGTCATTTTGTAATGATCAGACTGCAGACTGCGGAATCATATCTGGTTTGAATCTTTTTCGTTTTGCCTTTGATCATTTAAATACATGTGGCATTGCATTGCACTCGCAGCTGATTCACACACTGGCTTATACAATGTGATTAATGCTGGTGTTACGTGATATTTTAAATCATTACATTTTGCTTTGCTTTCTTTGATCTTGGCAATCGTTATGACACAAGGCTTGCATTTTTTTAAAAACTTAGTCCATGGCCAATTACAGTATTTTTCAGCGGCAAGGCAAATAAAACTAATTTTACCTGAAACATCAGGGTTCCAGCTCCTGTGTTGCTTGAACCTTTGAAGAAAATGCTAAATGTAACATCAGTCTGAACTACAGCATGCTTATGGCAGTTGACCCCGCAGGCTCGAAATGTCCCACTCAGCAGTTCAGAAAACACTTTGGACCAATAATTAGAGACTAATTGGCTGACTCGGACTCTCAGAATTGAGACTGCGTGCTCTGTTGTTCAGACTGTACCCACAGTCACAGCCTACAATGTTACAACAAAATATATTTTCTTTTCTCTGTCATCACATCAGGTTTTGTGCCATAAAGGAGTACTCCACCAATTTAGCAGTTTGTTTGTTTTGTTTTTTTCCATAGAAACTCAGCAGCAGAATCAGAGCTATCATCTTTTTTTACATTTAAGCGATCTTCTTCCTTGTCAAAACCTGGCGCCTACATTACCCATAATACAACTCTGAACAACTGAAAGTTGGGTCAGAAATTTGGGTGTGCTATGCTAGTAGTAGCTAATGTAGCCTTGAGCCACTGGCCTCAAGCAGGGGCGAGGAGCAGACTACAGAGGTCTGTTAGCTCACGCCATTCTAACTTTACACCTGCAGATTTCTTTTTCATTTACAAACTTGTAGTTTTCAGCCCAAACCTACGCTGCTGTGACATCCCTTGAGGGAATTTATCAGACTTGGCCCAGCAACCTCTGGAGCCACAAAAGGTTTTATACTACTTTTTTTTCACATATGCTGCAGTACTCCCCAAAAACCTCTAAACACACTTGGTTGTGTAAAATTGGTGTTTACAAGATTAGGATTGTTTGGTTCTAGCTGTCACACAGTTTGAGAGAAAACTCCCAGTAATATTTAATCATTACTATGTATCTTAAAAAATGTCTCATGCAAATTAAACTGTGGATTTTCCTCATACAATAGTCACTTAATTGCAGCCCAAGATGTACTGTAATTATGCAAAGGCATCCCCACATTTCCATAAAGATCTGATAATATATGGATGAATTGAATGTTTAAGTCTGGATTCTATTTTTCCTTAAAGTCTCTTTATGTCCCTTTTTTGTGTTTTTAGCATTCTCACACTAAATCAAATAAACGTCTAAATGTCAACTTTGTTGTTGTTTGTTGAATTTATTTTGGTTCCACCCAACTCCTCCTAGCAACACAACTGAGTATTAAAAGCTAAAAGTGGAGCCATAAACATATGGCACTGGTTTCCAAGTGCGACACAACCGACATTTTAAAAGTTTTTTTTTCTTAGAAAAAGGCCACTTCACAGCGCTAAATCTAATCCAGCTAACATGTGGCCAGAAATGTGTTTTGGTGCCAAGCTATGTGTAATGACGCACATGTGTGAAAGGGCAAATCTAACCATGGTGGAGCTAAATGAGCAAGCTTTAGGTGGCTTGACCTTTGAACCAAACCAACGGCTAGTGTGAGGGAGCCACCTCTAATGAAGGGCTTCAGAGTGGAAACCGCTGTACCTCCTGTCATTTACAGAAATCACTCTTAAAATGAAAAACTGTCCAAGGAGAAAATTCTTTTTAAGCTTTTATTTACTCAGAGGAAGTTGTCTGAACACACATGCTCTTTTTTCAGCAAACCCCCACTTAACACTCACATTGACACTTGGGAGCTGACCACTCTTCTTCTGTTGGCCATTAAGCAAATTCACTGAAGCAGTTGGGGTTGTAGAGCCTCACTGAAGGTGGAGTTGTTGGAAATACATAGTGTGACGGCCCTCCTGCTTTAGCAGGGCCTGTTGGGGGAGAGTTTGTTTGTGTTGCCTTGCAGGTCCCTGGTAGGCGGAGTCCATCAGCGCAACTGGGAGCACCTGGCCAGTCTCCCAGGAGTATTTAAGACCTAGCTGTCTCAATCTGCGCTCTCTCTACTTCCAGCAGCATGGCTTTTGTTTGGTTGGCTTCGGCCGGGTTATTAGCTTAAGTTTACACTATACAACGCCCCCCGTTCATCACTCATTCAGTTATCCATCTTCTGACACACTGATATCACTGACTAACACACCTCATAACTTTAGTATGTTGTTTAGTTATGTAATAAATTTGAATCTTTTCGGTTGAAAACCGCGTAACTCCTTTCTTCTTTGTCATGGCTTTTCCCCAAATAGTAGTATGTTTAGCATTCAAATATCAGTAAAGTAAAACATAATTCAATCCCTGTTTTGATCCCATCTCATTTCACTCATTACTTTTCTTTACCACCTTTTTTTCTGCATGCAGCTTCACTTTTAAAACCAATATTTTAAACTGGAAACCAGACCTGTATTGATGATAGATGGCGAATTCCTGTATGGGATGAAGGGGAGTTACGGCTGATGGATCACATGACAGGTGGATCAACGCATAGATGGAAAGACACATCATATAGTAGGTAGACTGCTGCACTGTCAGAGGCATTAAGTGATCATAGGATGGATGGATGAAGTGACTGTACAAAAGGATGCATCAGTGGTGTAATGCATGAGCTGACTGCATGGGAAAGCAGCAAATTGAATGACTGGTGAATTAACAGATTTATGAATGGATGAGTTGACTCGTGTGAGTTGGAAGCTTTTCAGGTGACTGTGAGCTATTGAATAAAGGGCTGGATGAGTGAATATAGACATGCACCAATGAAATGACTAATGCATCCAAGAATAAAGCTGAATTAACTCTGTCTCTGAAAAAGTACAAATCCATTTCATAGAGTGAGACACTCCTCTCATGTCTGAATCGGCAAAAATCTATCTTGTTGTCATGGTCCTTGTTGAGAAAAGATGAGATGTGGCTCAGTGATTATGCCAATGTTCGGCTGTGAGATAAAAACCACAGCAAAAACATCTTTAACTACACGCATTGACGTGCATGCAGGATGCAAACACAGATGTCTCTGTGCAATCAAACACAAGGATGGATGCAAGGACAATCAAGCTTAGGGTCAGCTCACAGAGACAAATTCTCTATTTAAAAGAAATAAATATCTCAACAACTATTGGATGGATTGGTACGCATTCTTGAATTGTTAAAACTTGTCATGATGTAACCCTGTTCATCTAGTGCCACCATCAGATCAAAATTCTAATTTTAAATTGATTTGGTTTATGACCAAATACCTGCAACACTAATGGCATTCCTTTCAGCCTTAGCTGTGCTTTGGGTTTAGAGCTAATTATCAAATGTTAGCATGCTGGCATACTAAACTAAGATGGTGAAAATGGTAAACATTATACCAGGTAAACATCTGCATGTTGTGTTATACTGATATTAGCATTTAGCTCAAAGCACCACTGTGTCTAAGTAAAGGGGCTGTCAAAGAGGACTGTGGATTTTGTCCCCCATTAGTTATAATGGAAGCACATTATGAAGGGATCTTTTAATGGTCAGTATGAACAAGCAAGCAGAGACTGTTTTAATGTCCATATGGGCACCTGACTATTGTATTAAGACAGACTTGAAAAACTGTGACCTTACCCTTTAACTACAACAAATGTTTAAACCAATGCTTGCATGCTCCTCTATCCACCACAACCAATCCACAATTTCCACAGCCTTTGTCTGTCTCTCCTCTATAATTTATGGTCAAATTATCATTAAACCATATATAAAGAAATGTTCAAATGATGAAGTCTCAAAATAAAATAAAAAACATGAAGCGTCTTGTAATACTTGGTGTTTCCTTTAATTGCTGTTAGAGGTGATAGTGGAGGGTGTTTCAGGGTTCAGTCTGTTCCCATTAGGACACAATGACAAGATTACATAAGTGTACCTGTCGTGATGTGTGTGTCCCTCTGTGTGTGTGTGCCATTGTGGAAGTCTTAGGTGCTCTTCCTGTCTGACGCAAGTACATTTAAAGTTTAAAAGCTAGACATGGTCTCACAAACCAGTTAAACACCCAAAGATAGAACAAGTTATGTAAATACAGTGCATGTTGAGTTGTAGACAGTAGTTACAGTGACAGTGCTGCCAAGACACTCATGTCGTACCTTTCCACACTGTTGTTCAAACTAATGACAGTAGGTCTGTGTGTGTGTGTGTGTGTGTGTGTGTGTGTGTGTGTGTGTGTGTGTGTGTGCGTGCATGCGTCTGAGAGAGGGAGACAGATGATGACTCAACCATTTCCTGATAGTCCCGTCTTTTCACCTGATATGAAAAGAACAAAAGGGATTCTTCCTTTTCCCAGAATTCCTCGCAAAACTGGCAGCACGAGACACTGAGAAAAAAACAAGGTTCATTAATAGATGAATACATAGATCTGGATGGGGAGACAAAGGTAGAAAGAAAAAAGGAAAAAAACAGGACTTAGCATGAAAGCGACATGAAGAAAAGACATGAGAAGGGTTTTAGGAAGATTCTGAGTAGGAGAAACATTGGATTAAAGAGAGTTATTTAGAGCACTTGTGGGGTTTAACACAGTGGGAGAGATCTACTCATCACTACAATCCACTATCCAACTCATTTGACGATAATTATTTCCAACGGAGATTTCATTGCTCTAGGTTTCACCATCAGGTCTATTGATTGTGAACAACATTTTGAAAATCAGGCTTTATGTTGACAGAAAGTGAGACCCTTGCTCCAAACACTTTAACTACATCATACTATCCATAATCCATTGTCTGAAATTTGTACATTATGTTACTGCAATATGGCAAATTAAGGAAAAACTGAAAAACTAAGACAAAAATACCTCCCAATAAAACATTACTTTGGGTCCAGTGTACATGTAGGATATCATTAATCCCCAGTTTATAAAAATGTTCAAAATACATCTTGGAATATTTTAAGCACAGCCCACCACTCTCCCTGATGAATTCAGTTCCACAAAAGATTCATCCCCTGCTGCTTCCAGGCTCTGCTTTTTCCAACATATCCAAGACGGGACAAATGTGCACATTGTGCTCGATGTGGTTTTTACTACTAAACGCATTCAATCACCCCCCAACAGGGAAGTTGATCAAGATCAAAGGGGTCATCTGTTCCGATCCCATAAATCTGGTCTACACGATGATGTGCCCATGTGGAAAAGCATATGTGCGTGAAACACAACTACTTAAAAAACAGGAAATGTCTGAAACAGATGATTTTTGTATGAATCTAGTAGCAGAAGAATTGAATTAATTGAGGTGATACCCAAGGAACACTAGGCGTCAAGATAACACAATGCATCCAATGAACATATAACCTAATCATATAACCTTTAATTGCAAGGTTAAAGTTTCCTGTTCATCTTGCTAGGCATTCGTATACATACATCTTTATAAGAACGTGTCCTCCTTTTTGGGCTGTTGGGTCCACTGTAAGCATTGCAAGGAGATCAAAAGAGATCAAAAGAAGCCGGTCAGGTGAGCTTCACCCTGCTGTACATCAGATGTGCAGTTGGCACACAATCAGGAACCAGGAATCTTGCTATCTTTTTTCTTTTTTTCTTTTGTATTGTTTGCTTTTGTTTTAAAACTAAAAAGGGTTAGAATGCAGCCTGGTAAATTCAAATATCACAGACAATGTTTGTCACAGTGTTAGAAGCGTGATCACTAGAACATTGAAATCTGCTGTTGCATGTCATCCTTCAAACTATACTCTAGGTTTGTAATTTTGATTAAAAGTCTAATAAATCACTACTTGGAGCAATATTCCAACATGCAGATTCACATCCTTTAACTCAATTTGATTCTTATTTTCCACCTTACATAAACACCTGTGACTGATCTGTTACGTTTAGACTCAGTACAGTGTAGGCAGGGAGCAAAAGATACTTTTTTCTTCTCTATCCTCCTCTTTCCTATGACAAAACACTAAAGCCAGTCCTCAAATAGTCAGTCCACCTCCATATCTTCCTCCTCCTCAGAAGCGGCAGTTTTTCTGACTATCTGCTCCTACATCTGGCTGGCACTCTTTCTGTCTACATGTGTCAGCATCTCGCTTTCTCACCCTATTTCACTCTTCTTCCCCTCTCCTTTCATATAAATGACAGACTACTCTGTCTGTCTGTCTTATTGGTTACCCTCTTTGTACCTCTCCCTCATAAAGTCTCTTTATATTTCATTTTCCCTCACAATCTCTCCTCTCACTGGAGGCAGTGCTGGGTCTTCCCTATCAACAACTGGCAATTTTTTAATAATGAAAGTGAGGGTTCCATCCCCTTAGTGAGACCTTGTCAGATGACCCTCTTTCTCCAAATGAAATCCATTGCTGCTATTTGAAATACTACTGTAGGCTACTACTACGGAGACACACAGGGAAGCAAGTTTTACATAATTCCTTTAATTGATTAATGTAAATTTTAAGGAATGAATAATCAATCATTGTAAAGGTAGATTCCATTATAGGGCACCGAAAAAATACAAGTACTGGAATGCAAATGGAAATTATTAGCCAATCAATAGCCGTCCTGTCCTGATTCCAGGCTTCAACAAGAGGTTTGGGAGTCAACAGAGATATCTGCTGCATGCATGAGTTGTTTCTGTTCTGCCTTGAGAGGCTCTACATCATAGAGCCACCTGAGAGATGCCATATGAGATACAATGTAAGATAAACACACTTAAATAGCTTTATTTATTTTTTTTGCCAGCTACAGCATACATATGTGTTGTGTAAATAACTTGTCCTGTGTGCTCCTTGGATTAAAAAAAATTGGAGACCAAAAGGGAGAAATGTATATTTTTGTGGAAGCATTTGTGGAAGAAGCGTTATGTTGTTATAACACCTCAAATCTTGTGGATGTTTGGGTGTAGAAAGCAACGCAGACCACTGTTCTCCTACTAATAGTCAATGTTGGTTTCTTTTTATGGGAACTACAATCTTTTCCTAACTTTGACAAAGTATTTAGTTTACTTTTGTAAACTGTACCAAACCATTCTGAACCTGGCACATCAGCAAACTGTTATATGAACTGTTTTTCTAACATCATTTGTAATGGCTTTGGAAGGCACTGACAAACACCCTTTTTGGTTATTCAGGTTGGAGAATTTGTTGACTCTGTCTGATTCCAAGTTTGCAAAATTATCCATCGAAACAAATACACAATGCACAAATACAGTATTGCGAATTCAATCAAGCTCAAAACTTGTATTCAGTCTCCAGTGAATGTCATTTTTTTTTAGGAAAGAGTGGAAACTTTTATTCTGCGCCCAGCAGCCAAATAAGCTGCAACAATCTACCCAGACAGTTGGTGCTCAGCAGGAGTCAGAAGAAGAAGACGAGAGAAGAGGAGAGCGGAGCTGAGCTCAACCACACTTTAAAGTTTGTATGTAGTTTCAAGATTCATAACCAACCAGGAAAAATGGCAGTAAAGACAGTCAGAAAAATATGGTCTGGAGTAATTCTCACAAACAACTTTAAAATTCTTTGCATTTCTTTAAAAGTTTTGGTTCACACGGCGGCCAGTATTTCCTGCTTTTCCACTGATTAATTGGATCGAGGAGAGAATTTAAAAAAAATTTTTTCTTCTTTTTGGGTCACAATGGAGGCAGAACTTTTCAAAAAGGATCCTTGAAAAGGATTTCAAAAAGCCACATCCCTCCTCTCAGTCACACCTTTCAAAATAAATGAATTCCAAATCATGAGTCAGAGAGAAAAAAAGTATGTAGCCTACTATGTATCAGCCCTTGGCCTATTTTTTTAGCTTCCCGCTGGTGTGAAGAGATTCAGGAGAGAGGATAGAAGAGTAAATTCAGACACTCACAAACATCACTAATAACAAGCTGCCTTTATGCCTTTGTGAAAGATCAAGTGAGGCAACTGTTGTGTTAACTAGACAGGGTAAAGCAGTTTTTAGGTTAAAATTTAATAGTGATAGACAGAGAAAATAAAATGTGCATTATATTATTACTTACCTTTCAATGAATTTGCTCCGATTTTTTAGGCTTCTTGGTGTCTGGCAAGATAAATTATGTGTACCTCAAGTATATTCAAATAAATATTTCATCGTGACAGGATCAGCTTTTTTGTCAAATGATGAAAGTGTTCCCTGAAAAGGATCCAGCAAAGAAGTAAGCACTTTGTTCAGACAGACTGACAGTTTTGCTGCCTCTGCAGCAGTTGTGATTTGCAGAAATCTTAAGGCAGAGGTAAACTGAATCCTGTTGGAAGACATTCTCAAAGGAACATAGGTTTGAGTGATATGTACATTCAGACAGCAAGGTTAATACAAATCATACTTCAATCCAGAGATTATATATGACTGTCACTGCATTTGCGTAGAAAAAAAACTAAATGGATTTGTGTTTTTATTTGTCTGGAAGGCTCCTGAAGGTTTCAACTATTCCTAGACATATTTTATTAGTAGATTACAGTTGGAAATATGTCCTAACAAGCTTATCCCTTCTCAGTGCCTCTCACGCTGTCCCCTTGCTTAAAACTACTCTGAATTATATAAGTACTTCGGGGAAGGAGGTTTCTTTTGTACACAATGATGGGGGTGTAATGTGTAGCCCCGGGAGATGGAAGCTTATTAGATACCAATGAAAACATTTTGTTTCTAAAAGCAAATGTAGGCAGACCAATCCCTTCACTATTTGATATGTTATCCTGACAGCACAGAGCAGGGAAAGACAAATAATCAAGATTGCACCATCGTAACGTTCAAATCCATGCAGACATAAACTTGGTTTGCAAAGTATGTACCATAATTTGTGCTAAACAGGTACATACTGTATTTGGGGGGGGGGTCATGAGGGAATCCAAGCAGTACAGAGAGTAAGGAGAACCAGAAAGCAAAGATGAAAGGGGTAAAGGAAGGAAAGGAACAAGGGCAGAGTGTGTACCCCCTTGCAGTCCATGTTGAGTTTCTTTATTTACATTTCAGACAGACCCCCACCAGTGTAACTGACCATCCTGCATTGCTTTTAAGGAGGTATGCAGAGGTCTCAGTGGGTTTAAACTTTCAACAGGGAAGTATCGCTACTCATTAATGAAACGGTTTATAGTGACAGAGCCAACTGATCCCCAAGCCAACTCTCTGCCATCTCTGTACTTCTGTCCTCTGCACTCCCTGCCTCTATTATCCTTTGTCCTTCTCTTCTTCAAATATATTTCTGCTCCTGTTTTCTCATTTCCTTCAGGAATCCTCCCACCTTTGCTTCAGCAAGTTTTTCAATGCGTCATGTCCTCCTCCTCTTGTTCATCTTCTCTCCTAACCTCATGTTTTTCCTGCTTCACCTGCTCTTTCAGGTTTGTCAGTTCATCCTCTAAATACCTGGAAAACAGAACAAATATGTTAAAAGAGGACACAGAGCCTCTTTTAACATCTTTGTCCTGCTGCCTCACCCTCACCACCTCCTCCTTCCGCTCTTGTTCTTCCTGCACCACCTCCTCCTCACTCACTCACAGTGGTGTAATGGTACAATATGTATCCACTCTATAATTTCATGACGCAGTGACCTGAGCATGAACATTCCTCAGATTGTGTGTTCTATGTTTCAGTTGTTGGGGTGGAGATGTATAGGGAAAGGGGACATTGGTATGAGATTATCTTCGCAAAAGCTAAGAAAGTGTCCTTACACGGACAGCAAGGGCATCTGCAACTACTGTCGCCATCGAGGAGTTTGATATTGCTTTCAAAAGTTGGAATTAAAAAGTGGAATTAATGATGTTAATTTTGCTGCTTTTTTACTGCAATTAAAACAACAGTTTGTCTGCCTTCAGTTAGCACAACTTTAGCTTTCTGTATAGAGAACTAGGCTTGTGACCAGTGTGCTGGTTCGATTCCCAGACTTGCAGGATAAAAGAGCAGCAACCTCATTTCCACCATACAGGTCCTAAACCATAAACTCCTTTAGCTCTGTGGACAGCTTCCTGAAGTGAATTTTGAACTGTGAGACCCAACTTTCACACATATGGACTCAGAGACTGGAGAAGTGACGTGTTGTTTTGACTGAAACCTCAGTACACATGCTGTCAATCTCAAAGTGTGAAAAGATGTGAATAAATAAAGAAGGTTTTGACCAATAGTGCTCATTTTGATTTCAGATGATGACACCAGGCCCGGGACTGGCTTGAGTGCAGATACAATACAATTTTACTCTTCACAGTTTACAATGCCAATGTTCAGTGCCAATGCAGGAAGTAGTGTGCCCTATAAGCAAGGCGGAAAGTAAGGCTGTGGAGGTTGGGGTGGTGGACGGCGTGTGGCGAGTCTGACTTTCATGCAGGAGACTGGCATTAGCATCTAATCACAGGCCTGCCATTAACTTTGTTCTTTTTATTAATCGTAATCCACGATTTTGACCTCAGTTTTCTAAATCCTAACCATATTTTATTTGCCATTGTTATGATTTTTCTCCAACTTGAGCCATACAGTTGTCGTGCAGATTTTGTAGAAAATGTTGGCATTGGATGTAAAAAAACATTGTTTTTTATTAGCTTTGACAGGTTTGTGAAGTAAGGATAACATGTTGGTAATGCAAGACTTGGTAACGAAGCTGTGTACCTGAACAGATAATGTAATGTTGATGCCATCCATGGGTTACGGTGAGTTTTCCTGGATTGTTCCTGATAAGTCCAGTCCATATAGGACAGGAAGACCTGTGCTCTTTTCATCTCTGTCTTTTTATAGATACTGTTTTGCAGCAGGCCTAGTCTTGCACTGGGTAATCGAAGTTGGTGGGCGGATTTGGAGTTGAGTAGCTTCACCCAGGGGATCCACCCAACCACAACAACTTACTCTTTCTATAAATCATAGAGTAAACCCTTAAGCTAAATCCCTAATACCATGCAGGCTTTCACTCTGGAATGCAACTTAGTGGTTTGAATATCCCTTGATAGTTATATCTCAGTCCAGTGAATAACATAGCTAGTTACCTGTTGGTCTACATCCATCTGGATTTGGTGCTGAGGCAGATGCAAAGGAGGTTTTAGAGAGCCATCAGTGTGGGAAATGCAGATGTGAAACTGCTGTCAGATAGATGCCTTTCTCACTTTGATTCTGTTCTCGCTCTCTCTCGCTCCCTCTCTCTCGCTCTCTCTCTCGCTCTCTCTCTCTCTCTCTCTCTCTCACACACACACACACACACACACAGCAACTTGCTTCTGTCACTTTGGAGGACATTGCATTGAGTTACATTAAATCCCTGGACGTGTACCCCAACTTTACCCATAACCACAATGCCTAACACCAACCCTTAATCAATCCTCTTTGCCCTCATTCAATTCTTCACGTCGCATCATCCCACTACTTTCTTCCTCTTCAGTCTTCTGCTCTCCTCGTCCTCCCGCTGCTGTGATTTGCCTGATTTCCCCCTCCTCTTCCTAGCCTTCTCCTCTAACCCTCCTTCCCCCGTCCTCTCCCTCTGCTCTGCGGTCAGGAAAACTGAAGAAAAACCATTGCAGTTGGAAACCACTGCCAAATAAAAAAACCCAACTTGTTACTGTTAGAGTTTAAGCCCCTGCCAAATAAAAGCCCCTGCTCACAGGCCTGTAGGCAGTAAAATGTGGTAACAGAAACCCAGGCTTATAAATTTCATCTTGATTGAAGGCTTGCTAAGAATGGGATGTGACGTACGTACATGCACGCACTTCAACACAGACGTACACACACACACTCTTCGTGTCTGCCTCTCTTTTCTCTTTTGGATTTCCTCTCTTTCTCCTGACGTCTGTCATTTTTTTTCACATCTTTCTGCTACTGTCCATTCTGCTCCTATAGTCACTCCTCTCTGATGCTGTTGTGTCCTTAATCCTCCTGTTTCCCCATTAATGCACCTCTCTCCCTCTCCCTCTACCTCTTTCTTTCTTTCTTTTTTTCTTCACAGTATGTCTGTCTAGGTAGTATCCATGTCTCTTAAGGCTACATCACACAAACAATTTGTTTGCCAGACTGAACCGTCCTTCACCATCAGGTCACTCCCGGATTGGGATGAGGTGGATGTTTGGTCAGATTATTTTGTATTTGTCAACTTAAATACATACAAAAGATCGTTTCTCTCTGGAATCTAATGAGCTCATCTCCAAGATGTTAGGCCAGGCCTTATCTACCAATATATTCCAAGTCATCTGTCAACAAGACTGAGATCTGATAGTATCAACAGCCAATGGGAAAACAGAGAGACAATGAAGCAGATAAAGAATAACTTTGTACTCATAATTAACTAACATTTTATTCTTGATACTGTGCATTTTTAGGAGGAATAAAAAGCTTCCAGAGGCAAGCCTAACTTGTTTTGTTCTATACGATTTGATCTGAAAAAACATCCACAACCAACAAATCAGCAAACAACTGGAAATGGCAGCAAGGCATTGTAGATACAAAATGAATCAACATTCTGTAAATCCATGACCTCTCATTTGCCTCTAATTTGATTCAGAACCTGGTTTTGATGTATAATTGCATCTATTCCAGAACAACCATCATTAATTTCCAGTTTGAAGACTAAAAGTAAAGATCAGTGACAATCCAGCGCATGGCATGTTCATCCAATCAGGTGCAGGAAAGGTTTATATTATGTCCTAGCAAAAGAGAGCACATGTCAATCATTTATTCTACAGTCTGTTTGAAATTAGACCTGTCCCTAGAATGCCTGTTGGGCCTTGCCAGACCACAATGAGCATTTGTGTGCTGGCTTTATAAGGGTAAAAAAACAAAAAAAACAAGATGGAGATGTGTGCACATACGATGTAACAGAGTACTGTATAGGACTGAGAGTTTGTCTCAAGCCTGACGTGGCCCAATTTATTCTGGCTGGAGTCTGACAGCTGAATTTTTCAGCCTGAACCTGCTCAAAAACCAAAGCCAATATCTTTACATTAGAAAACAGCAGCACAGACTTAATTACATAAGCTGATGTTTAGGAATCAACATGCCTGTTTCAGACCTTGAATGAAGGCTGCACTGTAGATTCAACCATTTTTAGGTGCTCCCGTTTCCTATTCAAGGTATTATACTGATGTCTAACAGCTCTCTGTATCTTTGCCTCTCACCACTGTCTCTCTCAGACACACAAGGGTGATTATAGCATATATATAGAAGGGGAAAACTGTCGGGAAACAGGTTTATGAAAAGATGGTCACTCTTTTAATCCCTCTGGCGAGTGAGAAAATCTGGGAATAAGGGGAGAGAGATCTTTCTTCCTTCATTTTACAGTGAGCTGCTCTTGAGGGAAGTGCTTAACTACTCCAAGTGGAACCATTCAGAGCCAGCAGTATAATACTGTCTGTCTGTACCTGGTAGCTCCCAGGTATGAAAAATGTGTAACTGAGTGATTTTGAAGGAGTTGCTGAAAAGGAGCATATGAACTCATATATGAACATCTACTCTGGGTGACGAGAAGCCAAAAAAAAAAAAAAGAGAAGACAATACACACTTCCCAGTCTTCTCTCACTTAGTGTCAAGAGTCTCTTCTCACTTTAACTGAAGCCTACTGTCTTTTCTGACACACATATCCACAGACACACTTTTTTTTCCTTCTTTCAGTCCTACTACACCAACTGCTGCAGTATTTCCTAGGGCTGGACTATTTCAACTCTAATCATACATCTTCTCATTCTTTCATGACAGTAGCTGTGTTTACATGGATCTTAATACTCCACTAATAATAAGAATAATAGCCCAATCAGAATAAAAATGCCTCATGTAACCACCTCAATCAGAAGACACTGGCCCGATCCGGCAGAGGCGGCAGAAACAAAAAAACACAAATCTAATGTGAGAAAGAGAAGAGTAACATGGTGATACTGAATGTTTAGGCACAACAGAAGTGTGAACAAAATGAGCCAAGGAAGCACCACTCTTGATGATGAGGGAAAAGAAGATGAATTTATTTTAACAGTTCTAATAAAAACGTTGTGCTTGTGCAGAAAAAAAGGGTCACATTTTAGTGCTTTTTTTAAACATCTGACCAGGGACAAGGGATGAAAATAGCATTTTAGGCTAACTCTGGCTTATTTACCGTTTCTTTTCTCTGTTGATCACTGACCACTGCCCCTGTCAAATGAACTCATAAAATATATAAAAATGAAATAAAACGTGTTTGTGCGGAAACGTTTTGGATTCAAACACAATGAGAGAGAAAAGCACCACAGGGTAAGGCCACAAATTTACACCACCACCTGAAACATCACTACAAAACACAATATGATGAATCTATCGAGCCCGTGAATACAACCAGGAGATGCCTGCTGCCCAGCCACACAAACATACTTTTAGAGTCATGTTTACTACACATAGTACTACATGGGTGCTGCCTGAGAAGATAAGATGGGATATAAAAGTACTCTAAATATTACCTGTTTGTGATGAGGTTTCCTTGTTGTTATCGAGACCAAATTTTATTTCACCTGAGTTTAGGGGTATTTGAATTACTCACACTTGCAAGCATTGTTTTGATATGAGAATGTTTGTGAAACCATTGCTGGAATTTGAATAAAAGCCCTCACAAATAATGCAGCAATTGGTTAAACTTGCCTTAATTATTGCGGTGGCGAGGTTGGAAATTCCTGAAGGGACTGCCATTACCTCAATTTACAATAACCAAACCCTTTTTCATTATAGACACAAATTCGTACACAAGCACACACACACACACACACACACTCCTTTCATCACTCTTCTGCTCTTCTCACCCTAACCAAGGCTCTCCGTCTCTTTACGTCCTGGTCGCTGTAACCAGAATATTGACGTTCATTAGTCAGATGCATGTCAAAGGAAGCCAAAGGATTAGAATCAGATGGCGGATGGGAAGCCAAAGGGCTGCTAATGAAATCTGGACCGCAGAACCGAGGCTGAGGGATCTGAGGGAGGAAAGTGTGGTGAGACACACACACAATGCTCATGCAGGGCGATTCGCACAAACACACACACACACACACACACACACACACACACACGCACATACATGAAAGAATCCATAGAGGAGCACACATGCTTAAGGACTCATTCATTTATCCACACAAAAGGATTGGTATATGCACATGGACTCACACATGCATATGATAGTTTCCCGGAGACATGCAGGGACAAATGTGTTAACACAGACACACACATACACACACACACACACACACACACACACACACACACACACACTTATTCACACAGGCAGAGTGAGGCAGAAGACCGCAGGGCTCTGTGTTGAGGTTAGGCTTCGTTTCATCTCTGGCTGAGGCCTAAATCTCCTCAGACAGGGGCCTCGCTTTGACACATTCCCCCAGCAGCCAAGCTCTCACCCTGGCATGTGTGAAGCTCTGAAGTTGTGGTTGACTCTGGGCTTTTTCTGCATTTTACTGTTTTTTCCATGCATTTTTTATCCTCTTTTCTCTAATGAAAGGGCTCTTTTTTTCTTTAAGTGTTTCATCTGCGTGTCTCTGGTGTATCTCATTGTGTGTCTTTATGTGTGTTTGTAAGGGGCTGTATGTACTGAATGCGTGCATCTGAACACGTGTGTGTGTGTGTGTGTGTGTGTGTGTGTGTCTTTATGTATGTCTAACATTTCTCTCTCTCTCATTGTTCTTCTGTGTTCTCTTAGTCTGTGGTGCTGGCTTAGAGAGCAGGCAAACTGATATACATCTGGGATAAATATAGAAAACAGACACTTTCTTAGGCCCCAAACTATGAAAGTTTATAAGAACAAGAGGGCTTTGAAGCAGATGGGCTTTGATTTTGACGGCTGATAGTGCTGTGCTGTTGTGTTTTGTTCATAACTTAATAATGTGGGCTCTTTTTTGTTTTTGCATTTTGCAGATCATCATCAGAGTTGCCCTGTTTGCTGTTGTTCTGGGTAAAATTCAGATTCTGTTGTCATTTTGTGCACACATTATTTCTGGTCTAGTAATTAGTCCCTGAACTCCTGTGTTAGAGGGTGAGACTTAAAGCATCAGTTAATCCAAATTATGACAGGAGCAAGAAAAAAAAGTACCCCTAGCAGAATCTCATGCAAGTAAGCATGGTCTCATAGGAAGAAAAAACAACAAAAAAACAGAAAACTAATTTGTCTATAGAATTTGCTCTCTGCTACAAATGATTCATTTGTAGGGCAGCTGTGGCTCAGGAGGTAGAGCAGGTCGTCCATTAATCCCAGGTTTGGCTTTTCGATTCTCGGCTCCTCCTGTCCACAAGTCGAAGTTTCCTTGGGCAAGACACTGAACCCTAACTTGCCAGCACCTTGAGGCCAGCACCTTGCATGCATCCACAGACCATTTATAGACCAATCTGTAAAGCAGACTAAATAAGTGAAGTCCATTTACCATTTGTGCGCGCAAATTGCAGTAAGAAAACATAACATTAAACAATATTGTTAACATTTTGTGTTTATGGGATGTTGTTTGACAGGCAAAATCAAAGATAAACTGCATTAACTCCAATCATTTAGATTAATTTAGGCCTGACAACTTGAACTGTTAATTTTGCACTTCATTTGGCTACACAATGCTAAATGTGGCGTGTGCACCTGCTAAAGCCGGCCAGCACTGCTGAAACAATGTCCAGTGCAGCATCACAACAAAGAGTGTAGAGGGGACAAGGAAACGTGTAATGAATGTGATAACCTAACAATATTTATATGATGAATTCAGTACCTGAGGCACGTTAATACCAAACACAGCTGCTGGCCTGCAGCTACTGTAACATCCTGGGTGATCCTCCCTAGCTGACTGGAGAAGACACAACAACCTGTTGTTTCAGTGATTGCTTTCAAAGTCGACATTAATTCAGACAAACTAAGTAACTTGAAAGCCTGACTATAGTAGTATTTAGCCATGCAGACAGTTTTTGTTTGCCCAGCTTTTGGGATACCTCACCGTCAAAACACTTTCATTGGGACTATTTTTTCAGTCAAAAGTATTTCTTCTGAAAACTGTTCAGTGAGGTTCCTGGATTTTTCATGATAATGAGGACAGTGTTTCTGTAAAGACACACACTGCTGTCATAGATGGATATCTCAAAATCTGGGCGAATAAAACCTTAACTATCTGCATAACCAGATACTACGAGAGGTGACAAAATATATCATTTTTTTTTGTAATTTGAGTGAACAAACACTTTAGTAGTACAGTTGATAAAGCAAGAGAAGGCATTCAATCTAAAATCAATATGTCGCCTTTTGTACATGAACTCTGTACTGCATGCAAGCAGTGTCTATATTTCAACAAAACATCAGCTTCATACAGTATGCTAAGTATTCACTGTTTCTTTATCAGATTAGTAATCAAGTAGTAATGAGATGAAAATGAATTTTGCAGTGATTGCTTTGCTATCTAAAATATGCTAATGCAATCATCCTTATCCAATTACTTTATTTGTGAAATCAATGTACCCTTATTTATCCAGCATTATGCCGCTAATGGCTATTGCATATGCATTGAGGGTTTTATATTGTGAGATCATTTCCCCAGCTATGGCACACAGTATTTTACTGTATGTCCTCCTACTGCGACTCGGAGTGTTGACACTGTGGTAGGCCAATATTTACCGAGTCCTCTTCCTGCTCTGTGTGTCTGAATATGTTTTTCCCATTCTAATTGGAATTTTAATTGCAATGAGGATTAAAGCTGAGTGTTATGGATAACTGAAGCTGACAAACAGAGCACATGGCAGGCGACACACGCTGGACTAATCTTGTTCCCTGTTCTGCTTCAACTTCATTGGGTCTCCTTTATGGAGACATATTCAGTATTTAGAGCTAATAAGAGGTTTTAATCTTTAGTGGTTTAGTGGTGGCAGGGACGGAAATTGTGGAGAGGCCCCTCGTTAGATTGCTGGTTCAAAATAGGACTGTACTTTGAGTTCCTTCTTGAAACATGGGAATAATTAGAAGTGAGGAGGATGTTTTGGAGAAATGGAGGAGCAAAACGATGAAACAGGGTCACAAGTTCAATGTTAGAGATGATTTAATTTCAAGCACTCATAGTTAGGCTTTCTGCAAATCTGGATTTTGTTTAGGAGAAAACTGTTGAAATGTTACCCTTCTTTTAGGCATGGCACACTAAAACTAAATGCCTTTCTTTCTCTCCCCTGTTGCCTTATTGGAGAATGTGTTCCTATTACTGTATTTGTTGAACATTTGCATCATCAAGTGATACCTCTGATTATAGTTTACCCAAATGAGGTTTGAAGGAATACTGAGCCAACATGATACATATTAATAATACAGCGGGTTTGATCTGTGTAAAAGGTGATTTAGCACTGCCTCTCTACATTACATTTACCTTGATCATTTTGCTAGGCATGGAATATGTACTTTTCATTGCAGTGTATATTTGCTGGCAAATAATTCTACAGCAGGTCCTTTTTTGGCTGTGAGGTGAGTGACAGTGACCCAAGAGCAATGATGAACTGGTATGAAAATATTAAATTCAGCTGCAGTGACATGATGATCAAACTAGGTGCAATTACAGACAAAAAATAAACCTTGATTTTTTTTTTTTGGTTTTTGTCAGTTTCACTTACATGGTGATGATACACTATAATGGACAAGACAGGTTGTAAAAATATGAAAATATAAATGTGCAGTATTTCTGCCTTCGCTTTGATTGGCAGTAATCATCTTAGTCATCAAAAGGATTAGTGTTGACAAAATGTTCTGTCAAGAAAATTAATCAGTTTGGGGCGCAATTAACCACAACTTCAGCATTTCTGTCACTCAAATCAAGTTTGAAAAGACATCTGTACTTAAGTCAAAGCTATCTGCCCTGTTAGTGCCTTCCTAATTTAAAAGACACTCAGTAGGGTGTCTGATATGCTGCCAAAGTGCACAGCAGTGTCACATGAAGTGATCATTTTTATGTCTTACATGAGGATTTCACCTTACTGATAAGCCTATGACTGTGCTGAATTGCTGGCAGACTTTAAACACTCTGTTGTGATGTATTCAGCTGGTGCTGTCAGGGAAGAGACAACTTGATTGCATGTAAATCCTCTTGGTAATGGACCTGACTGACATTTGGGTTGGAATCATATCGTGTTGGATGCAATGATGGTTTAAAAAAATGCACAGGGGGTGAAAGCAATCAAAAACAATCCTTAATCCAGTTAGTATTTAACAGACTGGTGATTAGACTGGTGTCAAATCAGGAACATCACTGCATGTGGCCATCAGAAGATGCATGTCAACACTTATCACGGCAAAATGACAAGCCTCCACGGGAGATGAATAGGCAGAAATAATAGCCACAACTATAAAACATGTTACATCACCTTATCATCACCAAGTTTTTATAAAAAGAAGGCAGCTTTATAAGCTCACCCTATAAGCTTTTGCCTTATGTAACTTATTGTCTGCTCGTCTGTATAGGTTCAACTAGGCCCTTCACCTTCATATTCCATTTTCGAAAATGACTTAGATGTGTGTGTGCTTTTGTTCGTCTATTTTTGTGGGGACTAATTTGGGTTAGGGTTAGGGTTTAGACCTTGAGAAAAAGGACATTTTTTGGCCAATCTTTGCTTCTTCAAAGGGCTGTTTGAGGGTTAAGACTTTTTAGGTTAATGTTAGAATTAGGTTTCATGGTAAGGGTAAAGGTTAGGGTTACAGGCTACTTTAATGAGGGTCCTTACAGGTGCAAGTACAAGAACTGATGTACCAGGTTTGGGGTTAATGCATTAACAATAATTAAGGACAGAAACCTCTTCACACAACCTCATTACGGGGACTCGCCTCACATCAGGACACAAAAAAGCTGGTTCAGACAAAGTTAACCATGTATTTAAGGGTGAAGACCTGGTTTTAGAGTTAAGGTTAAAAACGATATGGTAAACTAAAGTATGGTATACTCAGTATACATGCCTATTAGTGTGTGCACGTGTGTGTGTGTGTGTCTGTCAACACAGGGTGCACACTAACAGGAACATCTGCTCAGACCAGCAGCTTTGCAATAAATACAACCTTTCCGAGGCTTCAAATGTTGTGGTGTTTTTTCAACTCTTGGATAAGTTTGTGTTATTGACATATTGGATTGTAAGTAAGAAGGTAAGTAAGTAAAGTTTATTTGTATAGCACCTTTCTAGAGTAGTACAATATAAGGGTGGAAAATAATAATAATAATAATAATAAACTAAAAAAAAAGGCAAGTCTAAAGAGGCTCTCTTCAACTGCCTATAAATGGTGTCCACAGATCTCTGAGTTCCAAGGTTTAGAAACTAAATCCTCAAGCCACAGTCTCCTTTTAGTTTTAAGCCTGAAGCGAGGTACAACCAACCAGCCCTGATGAGAAGACCTCAGTGGGGAAGTAAGGCTGTAGTAGCTCACCGATGCTGGTAGTTCACCAAAAGTAATCACAGGAATCTTGAATTGGATCCTGATTTGATGGGAATCCAAGATGATGAGACATTTTGACTGTAAGGTGTTCCTGTTATTTTGTACCTGCCAGCCCAGTTGTTTTCCTTCTCGTCTCCCTGTAGCTACAATGAGCCCTGAGCCATGTCAGATATCTGTATATATGGGAACACATAAAAACAATTAGAAGGCCAGATTAGTCTCTGACGCCTTTTACATTTTATGTTTTGACAACATTCTCGTCAGATAAGACATGAAATGTTTCTGAGAAAATCATCCTGCTGCTTTTGTCAGCAGGGAGCAACAGAGAGACCAACAGAGCGAAGAAAACAGAGCAAGAGGAACAGAAAACGAGAGGGAGTCAAAGAGAAAGGGAGGAAAATAATGATGAGGAGGGGAGAGAGAGCAATAAAGAGAGAGGGTGAGAGAGCAAGGGAGGAAAATAATAAAAAAATATAGGGAGGGGGGAAATGATGAGACTGCAAAAGAGAAGGGAGCAGATCAGACAAAAAGAAGGAGACAGACTGAACTAGATTCAGTATTATCAGTATTATTTCTCACTGAGTGAGCGATAGTCAAGAGCTACGTTCAATATATTTTCAGTGCATTCAATATATTAACCAAGGTAAATGTCAAGCATGCCACATTGTGAGAATAACATTTTTTGGTTATGTGAAATAAAAAAATATGTTTCATTACAACTTGTGATTGACAAATGTAACCTGGCACAGTTTCACTTGGATGACAGGTCTGTGGCAAAAATAAAGAGATGTAATTTCCCCCCTCACAAATAACTAAGTGCAGCTACACACAGAGGCAAGAAACAAAGCGGCCTATTGTGCAACATGATGATATATATAAAGTACATCATCACATAATCCTGCGGTTGTTAAAACACAAGTTTTAAACTGAATTTGTGGTGAACAATTATGGACATGTTTCTTAAAAACTTTATCAACTACTTTTATATTACATTAAATATTACTTATTGAAGAACATTACTCCAACAGCAGAAGTAATTAGTTACATTACTCTCCATTAGTCCGTCAAAGGTCTGTATAAAGCCTTTTGTGGAGGAGTTTTTAATAGTGTGACAAATTAAATCCATAGAGATGTCATAGAGATGTCATCAGGGTTTTCTCTAAGTCTGAGTTACAAACTGAAGTTTGAACACAACTCCTGGAAAGAAAAGCAAACAAGCCAACACCCTGAAAGTCAAAGTAATGGAGTGTTACTCGGATTAGTAACTGTAATGTTATTACTGATTTCAAATTGTCATCCAGTACACTAATTATTAATTTAAAAAAAGTAATTACATTGCTTTAACACCTTATTCAGAAATGCATTAGTGCCAAACACTGACTGTGAACACCTAACTAAATGAAAAGGTATGCCTGATTGATTGATTGATCATGGTGTGTTTCATTTTAAATCCTTTAATCCTTTACCCAACAGGATAATGAACAGAGATTTGACGCACAAAGAGTCTAAACATTTAAATCAATTTAAACACTTGTGTTTTCTAAAAAGAAAAGAAATCACTGTCATATCATCCCTTCCCCTGCTTCGCCTTGGCGGGTTAACTTGTAAGTCGATAGGAAGATGCGGACAGACGTTTGACATACTGACACCAGCACAGCCTGTGGCAATATCGCTGCTAAAGAGTTCCAATTTTAGGAAGGCAAACAATCCAACAGGCAAACATACCCTGCATGGCGAACAATGACATTTTGTGTTCGTCTTATCAGAGCAAATAAATATTGGCTTAGCGCTGATGGAGGCTTGTGGGACGGATGCTGTTTGTGATTCCAGGAATCAAGTGCCGAGGGGCCCAAAGGCGTGTTGTTGCTTTCCATCCGCAGTCTCCCAGTGAAAAGGAATCTATCTCCCTGACCTCAGCTAACACCCGCAGACAGGCTGATAAACACTGAATATTTATCATACACTCTCTCGCTCTGTCTCACGTACACACAGACACACAGACACTGTCTCCCTCTATTTCTCCCAAGAAAATCCAAATACACATGTGCGCTCAATCTCACCCTCACACACGCTCTTTGTCTCACACACATTGTCAAAGAAAGACACATAAACAGTGTTACCCATGAACACATATGCTCTCTCTTCCTAACACACACACACACACACACAAGGGAAATGTAATATTTAACAAAAGATGATGCAAGTGTGTTGAAACTTTCAAGCACTGCAACAAAAGATGGACATTAGTTTGAGGGTTTTTTTGTTGTGAAACTTTCAAGAACAATATGTTCCAAGAGACAACAACAGAGGACCTGTTGTACACTGATGAAACCACACAGACCTGCTTGATGATTTCAGCTGATGCTCGCACAGAATTTAATTTAATTAAAAAATTCTAGAGCTATTAGGACTATAGGACTGCACTTATCAACATCAATTCAAAACATATCCTAGAAACGTCATTCACAGGTATTGAGTCTTGTTGTAACGTTTACATTTTAGTCATTTATCAAATACTGTTTTCCAGAATGAAAGGCAGCGGCTCACTACTCACAGCTCTTGACCAGTTGGCATATAGTTCCAAGTTCAAATCATTCAACATACTTTCATGTAATTGAAAACATTGCTATAGGAAACCAGACGTCGATTGTTTGGACTGTATATTCCACAGGATGAGCAAAAACTCAAGAGGACTGTTTTTCTTTTAATTATGCACTTAAATTTAAGGCTTGCATTTAAACTATACCAGTTCACTTTTTCAAAACTCTTCACACAGTCATCACAGCAGAAATCAAGGTGGACTAAACTGTGGATCACTTTTCATTACTTTGACACAAAATGCATTCATTCAGATTTCATGAACTGTTTTCTCACTCAAACTCAACCACCACCAAAACTCTGTGTATTTGCACATCTTTACATACTATTGTCAAAATGATTATCAAAACTCCTATTTGGGACACTGAGCATCTTGATGACCTCTATAAAAGACTTGTGCCAGGTGAGGAAAGGGGGCAGGTGAGGCAGAATTCATGGGATATGATGTCACTTTTCCTTCCACCTTACTCTTTATTCCTCAACCCCATAGAGGAAATGTTTTCCTCATACAGATGGAAATTAGCTTTTAGCTGTATCTGGTACAATATATGTATTGTGCATTGTCCCTGTTAAATCAAATGAATTGAATGGAGGTGGAAAGAATCACCACCAGCCACATGATCAGATGTCCCTCTTGGACAGAATGAATGCTGGATGTCTGGACATATCTTCAGAAGATTGCCAGGGATGGATCAGATACCCAATAAGATAATTTCCCAGGTGTATTGCAAAAGAGGACATAAGGTGTGATGTGGATGAGAATTCACGGCCAAATGCAGAAGGCAGGGTTGACTAGCACTGTTGTATTTCTATATCTGTAGCTATCCTCTATATGTATGCATGGTGAATGTAGTTTAGTATTGCATGACTGCAATTACTTTAATTTCATTTTGTGCACTTAGAATTACTCTGCACTGGCCAAAAAAAAAGCCTATTGAAGCATATTGCAGAATTTCTGATTCATTTACATTTACTGTAGGGCATGCAATAAAGAAGTGGCCTCATTTTTGTTGTAATGGAATCATGGTTTATGCTAAATAAATAAATAACATATACTTCTACAAAGACAATAGTGACACTTATTGTAATGCTACCTGTTAGTGGTTTTTATGGCCAATAATGAGTGACAAAGTGTTATAATTGGCAGACAAATGTTGCCAGTGTTCAGGTACAAGAATTGATCCTGGCATGTGTATAAAGTCTTTTGGTTGCATTAATGTTGCGCTGAGCTGCATGTCGATAAAGAGAACTGTGTGAAGAGTTTTGAAATAGTGAACTTGTATAAAGAAATGTGACTAAGCAATCGTAAAAAATTGTAAAGGGTTACGAAATATGTCAATGTTGTGTTCAAAACCTGTTTCTGCTGCTCCCATGTGGCCAAAAAATCAGTTATTGCAGTATTTTCAATATTGAGTATGTACAGTTTCTTCAAATCTAGGGCCCTATACTTCTGTATTTTACACAGCTTCCCTGGTGTTGTATGATTTTGTTCTATCTTCTAAATCAGAAAGAAAACCATCAGCATTCTGAGTGTTAAATAGGTTTATCGATGAAGGGCACCAGCTTTAGTATCCAGGTTATGAGAGCTGACCTGCAGTCCATTTCATAAAGGCACATACAGCAATACATATAATAAGAAACTTGGCTTTGGCTTTGAAACCACACCAATGTTTATTTATGAATTCACAATTTTAGTACTTCTGCATTTTCAACCTGTCATTACAAACGTAACATTGATTTCAACACAGCAAAAGGTTATTGACCGAGGTAATAGCTTGCGTTGTAATGCTTCTAAGAAAATTGTCTAAAGTGCATGTTGTTAAGGAGGCAGAGGCAGTGCAGTGAAAGGTAGCCAGCTGCCTTTTCCTGTGGTCATCCAGACTGTAGCCCATACTCCATGCAGGGAACAGGTATTGAATAGATGCACCATTTCATTATGAATTGTTTGATCAATTATTTTGTCTCCTTTGAGAATTGTACATCTCAGTGTAGGCTCATTTAGTCTGTGATTTTCATTATTGTACTTTCTTGAAACTTGAAGTTGCCAGGGGCTACTGAACTCCACTGGTAGGTGTATCTGGTTGGTGCCTTTATTTATTCACTTTATATGTACGTAGTGCATGTTGGAGCATGCTGGAAAACAAGAATAATATCTATTAAACAAAAATGACCTGACATTATTACTGATTACAAAAATGCTATCCTTTTTTCATTGTTTCTGTCCTTTGTAAGGATACCAACCCCAAGGGATACCCCAGATTCTAGTCCTTGTCTGTGCTAGTCTGTGCAAGTCTGTATAATGTCCAGTGTGTCTCCCTACAGGGTGAAGGGTTAATTAAGTGTTAGTGTGGCAGGGCTTCCCCATTGTTGAGTTAAAAGACCTATGTTGCCAGGTCAATAGTCATGTTCAAGCTTTCAGTGCTACCTTACTCTGCCTCTCAGTGGGAACTGATTCTTGTGGCTTTTTCAAACAGCTGTATGTTTATAAGGAGGAACCTGACAGGTGCCATACCTAGATAGAACATTGATGCCCATGGAAATCAAGAGATAATTAAAACTGTGTAATATAGAGCTCCAGATTTCAATGTGCAGAAATGGAAAGCCGAGAACTTAAGCCTAAGGAACCTCTTTAATTTGCTTCACCTTTGATTGTAGAGCTAGTGTTACAATGTGTAACCGTCAATTTTGATTTTGATAATGTTATATTTTTGGAAGCTGAGATTCAAAGACAGCTCATACTTTCAATGTTGTGAATACCATAAAACTTTGTCAGATTAATTTTATGTTCCTTCCACTCCAACAATTACCCTTAATAACCCTATTTTAGGTAATCATTTCCATGTATTTTAACACATATCCACAATGCTTTCATTAAGGTGATTATATTCAATGAGATACCAAGCCTGAGGCAGAGTTTGGCATCTGCTGAGAATTAAAACCTTACAGAGAACGACTCAATCAGTTTTGCTAAAACATTCATTTTACTCTCTTATCTCCGGGTAGGATTAGTGCATGCAGAGAATAAACTCATGACCTGTGATTCACATTATTCAATTTCAAACTCAAGATTTCTTCACAATAGTCCTAGGGACTTTGTTCAGCACACTCCGTGAATGGGAATTATCCATTTAATTTTAATATCAACGTATTAGGATGACATTTAGGGACTAAGGACAAGATTAGCATTCAGCTGAAATTTAGCTTTCATGTATTGTCCACAGATGGAACATGTACCCTTCATTGTAGCTAATATTGTTTAGAATGTATTACTGCTTATCACTGCAAGACAATGTGGCAAGGATTGCAACTTAAGAAACTTGGCACTGCTGGGAGGTGACTGCCATTTTGAAAACTCTGTCAACAGTGTTTATCAGTGGGGAGCAGGCCCTTACTAATCCCTCGACCTGACCTGACCTGACAGTTTTCCTGTTATTATTTTTTAACTGTTCCGGTATGCCATGCCATGGCAATCATGATACCCTCATCTCAAGAAACAGTTCAAAAGAAATTGGCAAAACTGCATGAGTCATATTAAAATCAAATGTAGCCTACTAACAATTAGTAAACAAGCAGTTGTGAAGCGGTACATGGGCCAAAACTCAAAGTGGCAGACAGAGGTGTCTATTAGCCTCAAAGAATGTGAAATAATGCAATTTATCATTCACATTCACAACATTATACCACAACTTCCTGATTTCAAAGGGGATCGTGTGGCATCTACAAATCTGGAACAGTAGGTGGACAGCTTTATTGAGCCAAAAATAACTGGTGTAAACAAACTTTGTAAAGTTTTGGGTTGGATTCTCTGCACACACTCCTCCACGCTCCTCCTCAGCTCACATCTTCATGTACACAAAATAAAAACAGAACTGGCGCAACTAAATGCTAAATGTGATCATGAATTGGGTCTTTAAGACCCAATTTAACTGATACCTCAACAGCTTCTCTCAACAGCCACTGCCCCACATTCAGTGGCTAATCCTGCTACAACTGACCGTATGCAAATACACACATTCTCTGCAGTCCTGCAGAGTCTGCAGTAAGACGTTCTAGTGTCATTTTATGCTGCTCATCATCAAACCGTTTCGAACATTGTCCAAATGTCTGTAAAACTGTATTCCAGTGCTTGAATTCAAAGCCATGTACATTTGGGATAAAAATGATCCTTATGTCCTGTAACATGTTTTTTTTCATTTTGCAGTAATTTAAGTTTCATACCCTTTTATATATATTATGTTTACTGTACTACCTGAATGCCATAGCTATATTCAGTATCTAATGTTCGTAGGTTGGGTGTCAAGTATAAATACTATTGCATTTCTAGTATACAGTGAATATGAGGGTTTATCCTCGTGTACTGTGTGTTACTATGAAGTGAAAAACTCCTTAAGGTCCTGCAACAATGTCACTAATTCTTCTTTCTTTATTCAACTTGGCAGAACAACTAATCTAAAACATTATACTGACTATCATTTAGTTTAGACGAAGATACATTTTTGGTCATTTTTTATGTCATGCAGTATCTTTATATTGCTTTTTTATGTGCTGAACACTGTCCCTATAAAACAGAACATAGCTGTAGTACTGTATATTTTTTCTATTCTTTATTTGGTCCAACATTAGATGTTGCCCAGGTAACAACTACTCTTTCTGCGGTCAATATTAAAAAAATATAGACTTTGCAGTGACTTGAAAGTGGATGCAGTGGATTTTTTTAAACCCAGTTTGGGACTTCAAACTTGACATTCATAAGGCCAGTGACCCTTCCACTGGATTATTCAACAAGTCAGATCCTGATCCTGGTTGTAGGCAAGTGTATGCAGCACAGCCTTGATGCTCTCACTTACCATCATGAAATTTCTTTATTTCTTAAACTACTGCCTTTTTCCTCTATGCAATCCCTGGCCATGTACTACTATTTGTTTTGTGCACAGAACATGCTATTTGCATTTAAAAAAACATATGCACATGTGAGCAGGCTGTGAATACTATGGTGCTAATGATGATGTAATACTAAAATGGTTATTTTTGCTGGGTTTAAGGGAGGTCATGGTCAGCTACAGCAACCTCTGGAAATGTTAGGGAGATGGTACCAGCCTCAAGGACACTGAGTCTGGCAGATACTATGCTGACATACAGTAGTATTGTATCTGTATCCTCAAAGTACTAGAAACGTGAAGTGGTAAAAGAAACAGGTCATTAAATGTCTAATTAATGTTTTAGACTGATGGGCACATCTCGCACCTGCAATAAATCTGCTGAAGGGCAAAATGTAATGCCTAAAATGCATGACTTATCTTGACTTTAAATTAAGGATTTCTGACTGTGTTTTCAATGTAACTAACATTTAACCTGCTTTAAAGTCCCAAATATGCCACATGGATGCATGCCTGGAATTTGGGACTGTAGAGACTATCTGACTTACTTGCTCTAAATGGACCCAGACAGCAACTTTTATTTGATGCCTTCCATGAGTCCTTGAATTGCAGTGCTGAGCTGTGGATACTTTCAAAATTAAGTGAAAGTGTTTGTCTGTCAGGTGGGGCCTATGATAATTTGTTGATGTTCACCTTAGAGAGCATTTGAAATCAGTCAATGCATGGCCTGGAGGCAGAGCCCTGGTTTCATGTCTGGGATCAAAGGACCAAAACTCTCACCTTGGTGTACTGCTGCCCTATATTTACCTTCACTCACTTCACAGCAACTGTAAATTGTAATTTACAAAACTGTAGCCACAAGCTCAGCAAATGTAGAAAATTCTGCCTGGAATATGTTGATTTTAATTCACATTCTGGTTATCGCTGTGGTAGTGATCACAATTGTCAGTAACTGATAGGTTTTCAAAGTAAACAAAGTCTAAGTTTAGCTTTTACTTCAACTGGAGGAATTCTTCAACTCTGGTACTTTGGATCACCTGTAACAGCCCTTCAGGTGTAGGGGCCATAGGGTAGGCTATTTTCTATAGTGCTATGTCTTAAAACTAAATTATTGCTCAATAAAGTGAAAATGGCTGAAAATAGAACACTAGAAATAGAAAATATTTATATGCTCAAATAACAATTTAATGTTATGAAAACTTAAAACTTAATGTCTGTGCAGGAGGGTCGCGTAGAGGCATTAACACGTTATGCCATAGCAGAACTTTACATTGTATTATTATTTTGTCCACTCAGGTTATTAATTTGACAGGAAGTGGTTAGGACACCTAAAACAAGTTACCTTACAAACACTGAAAACCATTTTTTTTTCTCGCGACCGAAAGACAAATGGTGTGGGAATTACAATTAAATGTAAGGAAAACCACCAAAGTTCAGAGAGAGGACGTCAGTCCCCAGGTAAGCCAGCTAACGTCGCCGCTAACACCTCAGCGGCTAACGCTGGCTAGGTGCAGCCCTTGCTTCTTCTTGCCACCACTGCCCGGTAAGCACTGCTAAATCTCAGCGTACCTGTTTATAACGCCTCAGGAGTTTAAGAATTAAAATGTGTAAGTGTCTGGTACAAGAACTGTTTGGAATACAGCGTTATTAGTTTTTGTTTGTTTGTAGTTAGTACTGCACCTGGCGTCAATTAAGTAGACTTAGCCTTCACTGCATTCACACACTCCCTGCCTTTTTTTCCTCATTTGAGAACATTAAGGGAACATAGAGGAGCCAGGCTTCACACCCAGGCCTAGTTAGTGCAGCTGACCTTCGGGAGAGACTGGAAGGATATTATCCTGAGACCATCAAACCGTCAACTTTGGTTGTTTTAATGGTGAGTAACAGCTACAGCTTTGTATTTTAACTAGTGGCAGTGTTGTGCTTTTGCTGTGCCGTAGATTAACTTGTACGTCATGTCTGATTTTGTAGGTTATGTTTTGTAAACAGTGTCACTGTGGTGTTGAATCCTGCATGCAACAAGGCAGTCAGCGTTGACCTTTCTTTTGCTTGTTGTGTTTTCACTAACGTTACTTCTGGTTTGGCTTTAACGCCCTTGATCGTTTCTTAATGTCAGTTTCTTTATTGACCCTTCAAATGGCAAATTTCTATGGCGCATAGCACAGAAATAGGCAGCCATTCTCTATGGATTGCCAACTGTATGCAGTTTTTTTCCCCCTGCCAAATACTACTAAAGGTGTTTTTACTGATGAAAGCATATTCGGGTAGAGACTAATCAGTAACTAATCAGAGAAATCATGTAGTGTGGTATTAGACCTCCATAGTCCTGTCACCCCATGGCATGTGGTTGTCTAGCCCACAGAACAGTTGCCATGGCAAATAATTTATCCAATAATTTATTCCCCCAAGTAAGTAAGGGAGTATTTAGTATGGTCATACATTTCTTGTTATTTTGGGCTGTTTACTTTTTGTAAAAGTCTGTCTGAGTGAGATTTGTGGTTGTATCTGTTTTGCACAATAGAGTGCCCTACTCTTTAATTCAAGATAGGTGCTCTTGCTTTCTGGACTGGATCAAAATGAGTGGTATGATGATAAACTCCCAGTGCCTGTAATCAGCATGCACAGTGGTCCATAATATACAGGTATAGGGTGACAGACTCCACTGATTATTGCAATAATAAAGCCTAGGATACAAGTATACTACATACAAATAAATACAGGCGCTATCATTAGTAAAGTGCTGTGATTTGAGGCGGTGGATTCAATTTAATACAAAAGTTAGTGGCTTATTAATCTGATTGAATGTTCCATGGAGTGTGAAGCACATCACGCAACTCTGTTTATGGAGATCCATTTGTAAAGATGCATATGATAATAAAAAGCATAGTATCTGCATTCTGATGCAACAGGTTATTTAAGTTAAGCATTACTTGTATATCCACTGCAGATGTTAATCTATAATCATTTTTCTCTTTTTACAAGTGCCACTTTTGGTTTTCATTTTTATTTTACACTTTTTAAAGTTACAGTGGGTATAATGTTTTTAAAATGGCGATCATTACATACTAGAATGACACTTCTTCTCTAATGTCCAAACATCGCTGGCCGACTCACATGAGGACCCAGTTATTAATATTTAAAGACCCTGCACACTCACACAGGTGTTTTCACTTATTTTGGCTGATTAGACCTCTGCTCAGGTTGAAGTTGGGCGGAGCTATGCGGAATTACATCAGGTCACAAAACTACATGAACTAAGTGTAGCAAAATTTATGAGGGGCAGAGGGATGTCAATCAAGCACAGTCTGCACACGCCCAAACAGTCCTCAGAAGAGGCCTAATTAGGCACAGTAAGTGAAAACACCTGTGTGGACGGACCATAGGTGTGTAGGGTCTTTAAAACACCTCTAAACACACACTGTTATGTTTACAAATAGTATCATAAGGGCAGTGTACATGCTATATTTGAGGCTGAAATGCCCTGGGGTGGGAATACTTGTACATGTTTATCATGTGTTTTGTTTGCAATTATTTCTTGTACAGCATACAGGAGAACAGCATAATACATGTTAAACATGTCAAAGAGAAGAGTGGGGAAAGTATTCATGCTGACTTTCACTGCTAGAGGGTGAGCATCAGTATGCAGACAGCTTCTGACAGGCGTACACTTAATGCATGGCCCACATTCAAGTGCATTCTTGAGATATAAGGAAGTGTTGTGCTGGGCGATATGGCAATGAGATGATTGTTGAGATTTTTCTGTACTGTTTGTACTGTGGGTAGCTATCCCATTAGGCTGTATTAGCATTGTATGTGCATTCAAGGGAAAATGTCATAGTTTTTTTTGGCCATAATTTTAATTGGTTATGATAACATTACACTCACCAAAGTAACTGCTGAGATCTGGGAAAATGGCCATGTCGCTACAACCAAGTCTAACATGACAATAAACATGAGCGGTGAGATGATTAGATAAGCCAACAGTTTAGTCAGATTATTTAAACCACTTAATTTGGAGGTAAAATGGTCACCAATAATCCCTAATTGACCAGGAACAACTGTGTGTGTACACAACTACGGGAAGTACTGGCTAACCTCTGGGTTTGTTTAAGACCTGACTGCTTGTGTTTCTTGCCCCATCGGACTTCTTTATAGTAATGTCGCAGAGTTCGCAGATCTCAGCAATTAACTTTGTAAGACATGTTATTATCACCGATAGGAATGATGACCAAAATTACAAAAATAATACTATAGGCCCAAAAGCACTGAAAACATGTGACGTGCATTTTGAAGTACACCTATTGTTTTAAATGGCCGGACACGCACCAAAAGTGCTATGAGGCACGTCAAACTGCCTTACCGCGCCTACTTTGACCTTGTTTCGATTTTGGAGCGTCAAATGAGGACCCAGCGACCAAAGCTGTTTTTTCTGCAGCCGCAGTATCGACCTTTTCCCAAACTACTGCTGGTTCTGTGGTGTTGGCATTTCATATAATGTTACTCAAATAGAAATGCATAGAAAATGAATTGGGGTATCTGTATTATACAAAAATGCTGCCTAAAATACTGCTAGTTCTGTGGTGGTGGCATTTCAAAGCTGTTGCCTACAATGCGCCATAGGAGCACCGTCATTTATCGTTTTCAGTGTGTTTGGGCCTTAAGGTTGTAAGAAACCAGAATTTTCCTTGGAATGTGCCTACGCCAGGTAGACACCAGGCAGTGGAGTGTTTTTAAAAAAAAAAAAAAAAAAAAAGACAAAACAAAAGAGGTTACAGGGGGATAAAAGCTGCACTTAACCATGCGGCTCACATAGCCAGTTCACATTAAAACACTGAGTCAAATAGCTTTGTATGGGCTCTGGCACACGCACGCCTCAGGCCTGGATGTGTCGACATTAGGAGGTACTTAACCATGCGGCTCACATAGCCAGTTCACATTAAAACACTGAGTCAAATAGCTTTGTATGGGCTCTGGCACACGCACGCCTCAGGCCTGGATGTGTCGACATTAGGAGGTACTGTGTTTAGCTGGTGTTGCGAATGGTGCTTGTAATCACAGAAAAGGCTGCCCTCTTGGGTATTTTATTGTGATAATAAATGACTTTCAGTTGCCATTTATTTCAGTTCAAGGTTCTCAAGAGCAGCAATATGGTGCTGAAAGTTCCTGAACGATAAATGATAAATGTGCCAGGAGCTGATCAACTATCCATTGCACATGCAGTCTGAATGCTGCACTAGCCGCATTTGTTAGAAAGAATAATGATGCATCTGTGGTGTTTTGTAGCCTTGGCGATCCATCGATGTATCTCCCACGAACATTTTCTCAAGAGACAATATATCATCTTCTCAAGTCATGCTGTGCGTTTGCTTTAAATATTTGAGAATATGCGTGGCTTTTTGAGACTGTATGTCTCTGTAACAACCAATATATATTTCACTTGAAACACTTCATTTGTGGTGTTCTCCACTGTTGTTCCTTAAGGTGTAATAGCTGTAATGCAATTGTATCAGCTTTGCAACAGAAGGTCAACTTTAAAAGGTTTCCATTACTGAAAAGGTCAGTGCTTCCAGGTGTGAAGCACCGCCACAGCAGAGATGGAAAAAGTCAAAAACATTGAAACAACATTTAATTGGATGAATTGTCTCTAATTGTATTAGACTTATGTATTTTTTTGCTGTTGTGTTCACTGGGATGCTCTTTAAGTTTGACAAAAGGCATCAATGTTGTGTCATTACACGGTATTAGTTATTTGTGTGTGTTTGCGTGCATACATGGTGTGAACTCCCATTGCTGGCATATTTCCTCCTGTTTGTCAATATGTGTGTACATGCTGTATTTGTGTGTGTGTGTGTGTGTGTGTGAACATATTATGTGTGTGGACTGTTCCCTCCACTACCCTGAGCGGTGGCTAGGGGGTGCACTGTGGACATGGTGTGTGTGTATAGGCAGAGAAAGAGAGAGAGAGTGTGTGTGTGTCTCAGTAATGTATTCCTGCCTGTGGCTGGGCTGGTCACATGGGGAGAGCAGCCTGTTTAAAACAGCCTCGGCTCTCTCACTCAGAGCAGTGCGAGACACAGAGACAGACGCACACGTTCTCTCTTCTCCCTCTCTCTTTCACGCACGCGCACACACACCCGCGCTCATGCACGCAGACGGCAACTTTCCTCTATCCGACTGACACAACACACACGCCAGGATAGACACACTCCCCTTGCTACAGTGGAGAAGAGGATAAGGAGTGACAGATCAGGAAAAAAGAAAATACAGAAAAAGAGGAGGTTCCCAGTGAGTAGCCAATTGATTTTCATATGTTTTTATCTTTAGATTTTTGGACTTTTGCTCTTCTTCAGCGCTGTCTGACCGGGACCTGACAGGGACTCAGAGAGGATAAGAGAGTTGGATGGAAGGGACTGTGAGTGAGCAAAAAAAGGAATGGAAAGAAAGAAAGAAAGGTAACAGAAGAGAGCGGAGATGTGGTGCTAGTGCATCATCGGGATGCCTCTCCATCAATCCGTCCCTCTGTCTGTGGGATCTAATACTGTTAATTAGCAGCGTGCACTTGGAATGAGAGGAATGTCATTGCACAGAGCTGGAGTGGGGTTTGCTTCGGACTCTTGTGCTTTGCTGTGTGTGTGTGTGCATGTCCCCTCTGTGTTTTTGTGTTTTGTATGACGGCTGCATCGTGGAGGTCAGCCGTACTGATGTTGAGCAGATTCCCTGAGACACACGCAGCTGTGATTAATAGAAGCCCATTGATATGTAGATGGAAGGGGCTAGAACACAGCACACTCTTCCAGTGATATGAGTGATGTGTCGGGGGGAAGGGGACAGTCTCGCTGCCTCTGGTCCTCCTCCTTATCTCTTCTGTCCAAGTGTCTCTCTATCTGTCTCTCCTACTGACTCACTGTCTCTGACTCTTTCATCCTCCCTTCTCACTTCCCTCCCTGCTCGTTTTCGTGGCCGCCACTCATCTCTTTCTGTGACATGCTCTCCCACTTCTCACTCTTTTCCTGTCTCTTTTCTTTTCCTTAACTTTTCTCCCTATCTGCAGCCCCTCTGTGTCTCCAAAGCTCCTACAACATGCTCTATGTTTTTTATTTATTTTTTTAAACATCCCACTCCTCGCTCTCTATCTCATTTTCTCCCCCACGCTGGTACATGCTGGTATACATAGTAGATTCCTCAGCTGCGTAGAGAGAGAGAGGATAGCAGAGTTGTGAGGAGGGAAGGAGGGGAGGGAAAGGGAGAAGAAAGAGAGAGGAATGAAGGAGAAAGTGGAAGGAGGGGAGGATAAGAGGGGGGACATTGAAAAGGCTGACACTGGCTTGGACAATTAGCCCGGGGAGTCCGTCCTGGGGTGCTATTCTGAGAGAGGGGCTTTGGCCCCTGGGCCCAGGGCGCTGGGTCACGGGATGCCTTGACCCCTCCAGTCGACAGCTAGGCATGGGAGCCATTATCACGGCCTGATTGATTAACACTGAGCGGAAATCCCTTTTCTCTTCACTCCTTGGGAGAAAAAGACGGGAGCTTTTTGTCCTTTTGCTGCTGCTGGTTTAGTATCTGCCTGCCTCAGTTACGGAGGTCTGGTCTCTATATATCTTCTCTCTCTGGGCTTGTCTTTTTCTCTTACTTTTTTTTTCTCCCAGACTGTGTGTGTGTGTGTGTGTGTGTTGGAGTTGGTACAGTATTTAACTAACAAGACAGAAGTCTTTCTCAGAAGTTGCCCTCTGAGAAATACCCTACAAACATTTGTTGGGGGACTTCCTAATGTTCAGACATCTGATCTGATTGTGTTTTCACATTAGTTATTTCACTCTCGTCATTCTCCAAGCTTGTATGAGTTGTGCACCTGCAGAAGTTGTTAGTGATGCATTTCAGAGGCTACCTGGAGGTTGTGGAGGAAATAAAAAGAGTGAAGGCACGAGAGAGAAAGGTGAAGGAAGGATGTGAAGGAAAATGTGATAAAAAGACAAGAGTGGTAGGGGAGCATATACTATGAGACAGCTTGGGAAATTGAGCTCCACTATTCAGTCTGTGCATTTCCCTTTTATTGTGTCTCCATCTCATTTCTTTGTTTTGATCTTCCCAGTCGCATCTCTTTCGCTAACTCTCGCTACTTTTGCTCTCCCTCAACACCCCCCTCCTCAGGCTGGGAGTTTAGCGGGGTGTTTAGCCCAGCTCACGGCTGATCAAAGCAGTGTGTGTCAGACTGGGCTTAGCCCAGGCACTCCTAAAGGAGCACCGTTTTCATGCCTAGTTGGTGGTGGAGCGGGGCGGGAGAGATGTGAGGTTGGGGGGGGGGGGTTGCAAATAGAAAGACTGACAGAGTTCAAGGGAGGGAAAGACAGCTAGGCAGACAGACGGAGAAAGGGGTAATAAGAACGACACAGGCAAGCAGAGGAGGGCAGACAGGCAGAGGAAGGGAAACAGTCATGATTATGGGCAAACAAGTGAAGAGTAAAAAAGAAAGACAGGCAAAAAAAAAAAAGAATGGGAGCAAAAACACTTGCTGTCAAAAGCAAACCGAGAGGGACAACGCCCGAGACAGGAAGACAGACAGAGAGCAGAGAGACGGGCGGTAAACGTCTTTCCAGCCCTTTTCTAGTGGAGGGACCTAGCACCAACAGGGCATACAGTTTAGGCCAGCACAGGATAGCTCCCACACATGGTTTGGTTTTAGGCTGGAAGTAACACCAGACGGAAAGAGGCCTGTGTGTGTGTGTGTGTGTGTGTGTGTGTGTGTGTGTGTGTGTGAGATAACGAGAAAAAAAAGAGATTTGTGTTTGTGCGGTAAGCATCTGTGTACGCCTGTTTGCCAAGCACCAGACAGACATGTATGTAAACTGTATATCGATTTTTAACAGACTATAAAAAGCCATCTAGACTTGTTGGAGAATGAACATTTTACATCTTCTTATTAAGATGTTTTTGGAAGAGAAGAGGAATGCAATTTCTCACTAGAGTAGGAAAGAGGAGTTATTATACTATTCTAACCCTGAGAAATAAAAAGTCCTTAAATTGAAGAATGGTACTTACATCTTAAGGGGTCTGTGATGACTGAGAAAAAGACAGTGGTGATATTTTAAAGTGATTCTCAAGGAACTGAGTGGTAAAAATTGATTAAGAAGTGGCGCCAGGGTTTGATAACTGTCACTTAAAGACTGCATGTAGAAAAGTACATGTATTTCTATTAAGTTGCTACTAAAACTGTGATTTAGATACTTCTGAACTTCTCTTCTTTTCTCCCCTGTCATTCTTTTCCTCCTGTTTCTTCCTTTACCTTTCTTCCACACTCTCCATTCCTTTACCGATTTCTCTTGTCTCTTCTACTTCTTTTCTCATCACCCTTCCAACTTTTTTTTTCTAAGTGGGTTCGTTCTTTATCCCCCAATATATCTTTTCCAATCCATTTACTTCTCCTTTTCTTTCCGTCCTTTTCTGCTGCCGACTCCTCACCCTTCCTTTCCCCTTCATCCTTTTCTTTTACTCTCTCAGGTCCACTCTCTTACCTTCCCTACAGTTTTTTTATTTTTTTTATTTTTATTTTTTTCTCTCCTTGCCTCTCCTCTCCCATCCCCACCTCGCAATGCTGGTGTTTATGCTTCAGACAGAAGAAAGGTAAGGTAAAACTAGGATAATATTTCCCCTAACATACTTACTGCCTGGGTAAACATCCTCCGACAGATGTCCGAGTGTGGGCCTGATCAGAGGAGGGCTGGGGGGGCCGTGAATCTCACTGCTGTAACGTACACAAAAGCTACAAATTGGAAGCCGGTGTTGAGAGGGGTGTGGGAGGGTATGGAGGTAGAGAGAGTCAGTGTCTTTTCTCATCCTTGAAAACTAAACTGTTTCTGGAGGGAAGAGGGATGGTTGGGTTTTAAAGCTTTTTTTATTTGCAAAGAGCAATGTAGAAAACATTCAAGTTAAGTTAGCAGGCTTCTTACTTTTAGCCGGCACTGACTGTCGCTATCACTTGTTGGAATGACAGATATTACTTTACCTAATTAACAATAGAAACTTTAGCTGCGGTCTGGTTAATGTGCTCTATGCAAGCAGGTGTCTGTACTTGGCCAAAGACTTGGCAAAAGGACCACCACTCTCTAACACCACTCTACACTCTCAAGTGGGCGGCGTGCTTTTGCAGTTCAGCAAGGCCAACAGAGAGGTGATTCTTCTCTGGTGAAACGCCTGACTGACCACGTCATGTCATTTTCAATAGTCGGAGTCTCACAGTTAAACTTTCATTCATATATCAATGTTTTATGCTATAGTAACTCTGAATCGGGATCTCCAGCAAATATATCTCTAGAAAAGTAAGGTGTGCAGAAGTAGGCTAAACCTGTGTTCACTGTGTCAGACGTATTTCAAAGTCTTGAAAGTTTAATTTTAACCGTTACATTTTCAAGGTTAGGAATATGCTTGAAGTAGAATATACTCCTTGAAAAATGCTTGGTTTTCAGCATAATTATGGTGTTTCATCTACACAATCATTCATGTAAACCAAAAATGTTTTAATATTTGAAATGAAATGATACCGTCATCATATTTGTTTGCTGTCTGCTGGCATTTGTAGTAACAATTTAGATGTGATGATAAAGGCTCTGAAAAGTTTTGGTTTAGGTACCTTGAAAGTGCTTGAAAAGTGCTGAATTTTACTCTGAAAAGCTGTATGAACCCTGCATATTTAATCAACACTTCAGATCTTATGCTGCTCATCTAATTGTCAGGTTGCAGCAACAGTTGGGGAAGTTTTAATTAAGCGAACACTAAAAACTGTTATGTCTTTGCCTTCTCAACCAACCAAAGGTGATTCCAGATCTCAACTGAATCTTTGAGTTTTAGATAATTATTACTTTATCTAAAAGCTGAAGCTAATTAGATTTAATAAGGGATTCAAAAGGATTCAGATTTGATAAGCTGATTCACTGGATTTGGATTTGACAAAATACTTTCATACCCCAACACCAGGAGAGGATAAGAGGGAGAGAGGAAAAGTGAGAGGCTAGAGTAGGAAGGAAGGTAAGGAATAAATAGGAGATTTTGGTTTAAGCCTATTTGTGTGTACATGCATGCACCAGAGACGCACATTACATGCCTCTGTGAAACAAAGGCAGGAAAGAGCTTTGTACGCAACAAGCCTCCAAACGGCAGCGAAGACATGAGAAAGCCAGAGCTTCTTTCCGGCAACGCACAGCTCCCATGGTTTCTCCATCTACTCTCTTTCCCGTTAGTTAGATATGCCACTTGCTGTGTGCTTTTATCTAAATGCACCTAAGGGTGTGAAAACATGACAAGATTTTGTTAAGATTTGGCCCCAATTAAGCCGCCTCACATGCATTTCAGAGATCCGCATTTTCAGTTTCCTCTCTACACCAGAGAGCTGGAGGATCTGGCTCGGAGGGGGACTCGGTGCGTAATTATTTCAGTAATCCAGAAGAACTCTTGTGCTTTCTTTGTACATTTTTAATACGGAGAGGACATGTAGATATTAAACCACTCTATAATGCCGTAACTCATAACATGCCCTCTAACTATGGATCATGATCTTAAATTATGGGAAGTGTTTATTAAAAAAAAAAAAAAAACCCTCTTGGCTGTGAGATTCTCTGCTTGTTTGTCAGTGGATATTTTTCTAAACTTGTATATTTGACCTCCCTTTGTTGCCTTTTTCTTCTATTTGTGTATTTACCTGTTTCTCTGCTTGTGAGTCAGCGTCTGTCAGTCTGCCTTTTTGTCTGTCGACGTTATCTGTGTGCTAGTGGGTCAGTGTGTGTGTGTGTATATCTGCTTGCCTCTGCTGCATTTTCATCCTTAGACAGCTCTCCATTCAGCCCCTCTAGCATTCTTGCAACCCAGGCAATAGAAGAATTTGACTCCTTTAACTTTCTGATCAAAGCAAACAAGGGATAAAACTTACACTTACACACACTAGCCCCTACTCAAACTAGCCCCTACTCCTCTACACACATTGCACATTGCACATGCACACACAAGCACACACACAAGCTGCCTCCTTAGAGGGCCAACCTCCTTTTAAAGTGTATTTCCCCCACAGTTAATGGCCATCAGAGGGACATTTATATTCTCTTAATCTACATGCTAGAAACACGCACACTTATTTATGCATTCTGACACATAAAGTGCTTGTATTCAACATATAAAAATAATTTCCATAGACACACTGGATATTGAAGTGCATCTTGAGGAGGATAAGCAGAGCAGAGTAAATGTGCCTCCAGGCTTACAGCACAATATAGTACAGTATGTATGCAGTACAGGAATACATGATGAAACTCATGATGAATATTTAACCATTTCTTGGGGCAGTAGATGTTTGATCCATCCATCCATCCATGCGTCTTTTATTATGAGTTTGTTTACTGCTCAGTCGTATGGACTAACTTGCTATATGTTTTTATTTTCATTAGGCACATGCAAGGCACATTTCTTGCTCAGTACATGTTGAAAAGAATGATTAAAGCAAATTAGCTCATCATGTGTTATGCTGTGTCTATGCCATGTAGGCAGAAAAGAAAGAATAGGAAAACCTACTATTTTGAACTTGGGAACATTCACACTTTTCTGTTTCAAGTTCCTAGCTTGCGGTCACACCAGATAAATGGAAATCAAGCCTATATAAGCCTGTTTTATCATGTTACATTGTTGTAGCGGTTTGTTGACAACTGATACAGCGTGCAGCACATTTTAAATTGGCTGAATTGAGTGGATTACTGTTAATATTGGATTGTATTTTGATGTAAGTGCCAGCTGTTGTGGCTTTTCACCCATTTTTCCACGGGTTTGTTGACACATCTGTAAGTTCTTCTTTCGCCGAGTTATCGTAGCTGTCAGAAATGGCCAGTATCTCTTTTTCCCACTCAGCTGCTCATCAGAATGTGAGTGTGGCATTAGCCTCTACAGTCTGAACTGAAATCACTTACACCTTTGAAGAAATGCATGGCTGTATGACTGCAAAGAGGAGACATTTATAGTTTGATGTATACATTAATCATTATCAGCAGAGTGATAATTGTAGTAGAATGGATAACTCCTTGAAGTGCTACTTTTTTTTTTTTACAGCTTGTATTAAACTGCCCGTGGCTCCAACAGTCTGTTTTACTGTATTTTTTTTCATGTAGTTTTTTAATTTTTTAAAATTTTTTTTAAGTTATGTGGCACCCTTATTTTTGTCTATTCACCCATGGCCTCTACTGGTGGCCATGCTGACGTTCTATTTTTTCCCAAACTAGTAACATTTACTAGGAAAGACCTAGGCCATTATAACACAGCTATACCCAAATATTTCAGTGGAGATGGGAATCGGTATCAATATGGGCAACACAAAGGGAAGAGAAAGGGTTTTATCATCTACATGCTGTGAAATGTTGCTTGTTTCTGCTTCCTAAGACAATGTGAGAGAAAAGCTGGTAACTGAAGAAGTGAGACAAGGAGAGGTCAGGTGTGGCTAACAGCAGATCTGGTCTTGGTCTCTTCTTGAGGGAGAGGAGAGACACAGAGGTCAGGAGAAGTGCCAGGAAAATGTGAGTCTTACAACAGGCGAGAATGCTCTCACCTGAGGCAGAATAGGAGGATACAACAGACGCTGAAGACCTGGACAGCACAGAGGAGAGGCTAAGCATAGCTAACAACATATGTGACTTCTTGAGTGAGGGATTAAAACAGACGAGAGCACTGGAAAGACGACTCGAGAGGTTAGGAAGAGGCTAACAACAAAAGTGATTGTGGTCAGAGGAGAGGAGAGGAGCAAGGGAAGTAGAAGAACACAGGAGATTCAATTATGGAGCAGAAGACTGTAGTACTGAAGGATACCACCAGGCATGATTGGGACTAGAGGGAAGGTGGCAGAAGAGAGGAGGCAATGAAAGGAGTGGTTAGACCTGGCAGAGGCTAACAGCAAACATGATTGTGGTCAAATATGGGAGTGGAAGACTATAAGCAACGGGGGAGGAGGTGTGGAGGTGAGGGGAAGAAATGAGAGGTTAGGAAAGACTATCAACAGACATGACTGTGATCAGTGTGTAGTAAGAGAAGACTGGAGGAAAGGATGGGTGCAATGCAAAGGAGGATGGTGAGCACATGGGGGCCTTATACCATTATGGCCACTGATTGAGGTCAGAAAAGAGGAAGAGGTGCAGAGATTAGAGAAAATGAAAGGGGACATGTTGGACAGATTTGGAGTCAAGGCAGTGTTTGGAGTTGAGACGTGACAATGGTCACTGCACAGAAGACAAATGGAAGGAGAGGCGAGGGAAGGAAATGCAGTGAGGAGATGAGGAGACTACAGTTGGAGGACACATGCATCGCAGTTTTATCAATTTTATCAGTATTTATCAATTGGAAAATCAACATTAGGGCTCCCGCTTTATGATAATGACATGCAGATATCTTCATCCTTTTCTTTTTGGGGATATTTCAGATATATTTATTTTTCTCAGCTATAAAATATATACAGGTTGTTGAAAAGCTTAGGGCTCTGCTCCTAGCTGTTGGTGTGTGTGTGTGTGTGTGTGTGTGTGTGTTTGTGCACCTTTATGTCCATGCAATGTCTATGACCACTCAAGTGCGTGAAGCTGCCATCTGTGTTAGTACTTATGTCCATCTCTATCCATATCCGTCCATATATTTGCTTGTTGGTGTGTGTATATTATCTTGCCTTTATGCACAAGTGTTTGTGTGTGCGTGCGTGCGCAGTGTGAGAGTGAGTGCCGCTCTCAGAGCCGGGGGCTTTTAATCTATTAAAGCCTGATCCTTAAACACTAATCAATGCACCCTTTTATATTTCCATTACAGTGCAGAGGGAAGGGGATAAATAAAGCATGACAGTGGAGCTCAGTAGTGGCTACATAACACTGAAAAATCCCAACGGTTGCTCAAATGCACAAGAAGAGAGAGTCTGACTTATTTGTGTCAGAAAACAGGTTGCAGAGCTGTGGTGGTAAATTTTCATTGAAATTCATTATTTTGATACTAGATTTAGTTAATTGCAGTTACATAATTTTGACATTGTTGCATTCTACTTTTATTTTGGGAACTATTCCTTCATTGGTGATGTGTAGACATGCCAGTGAACTTCCTGTTTACTCTAACCAACTTGACTGAGAGTAGTTTTATTATTCTGTATGTCATGGGAGTTTTGAGTCGTCATATTTTATATTTCCATGAAGTGCCTTTCGTATTTGTACTGCAAGTAGCCACATTAGGTCAGTTGATGAATCGACCTTCAAAATTAAAGGATTTTAAAAGATTTAATAGACCAGAATTGTAGTTTAACACTCAAAAGATACTGATGATGAGCATTTGTTTGATTAAAAAAAAAGTCTTCTTTTGTATCGGAAAGCTCAAAGAAAGCAGCCAAAGCGCTGTATAAAATGTGACTTATACAACTGGGACCATCTCATCTGTGTCTCTACAATTAAAAGCATGATGAATGTGTAGACTTTGACACCTCCTCCTTTCATTTCAACAGATAATTGCCTGTGCATTATTAGCAGCCTTATGTCGTTGGCCTCCCACTACTCTTTTTTTTTTTTTTTTTTTTTCTTTAAGTGTAGTGCTCCTTGCTCGCAGCATTGCATCATGTATTCCCTGGCGTTTAACTGGTGATATATGCGCTGTAGCATTCAGCTGTCAGGAGAGAACACTTTCAAGCTTTGCAGCCGACAATATGCGCTCCAGTTTTAGGGATGATTTACAGCAAATGACTGCAGTGCAACAGGAAGCCCCCCCCCCCAATTTAAACCCACTAAACTGACAGTATTTGTCTCTTCTCAGAGCACACTTTATTAGCTACGTCTGCGTGTGTACATGTCCCTCAACCCCAATTAATTTAGTATACTTAAGTGGCTGATTTGCATTAGACTGTGCTAGCCTTTGGAGTATACTTTATTAGTGTTGTCTGGGTAACCTGCACTAACACCCCTCACTCCCACCCCCATCCGCTGCCACCCCACCCGTCCCCTCAGTTCCAACATGCACGCGCACACATTTACTCCACTGCACTTTGCCAACAGTATTTTCTTTGCAGGAGTCTATGTGTGTGTTTTTCCGCTTCACTGTGGTAGTTTATTAGCGATGTCTCCTTTGATAGTTAGTGTGCACGCTTGATTATGGCTGAAAGGGAGTGGGCCGGGCGCTGGGCTGTAGGAAGTCTGCCTAATGATATTAACAACATCCTTTATTGGGCAGCTACTGCAGGGGGAGGAAGGGGGGGTGAAAGAGTGGGAAGTTAGAAAGAGGAAATTTAGGGTTAATCAAAGAGACAGTGTGTGGAGGGCAGGGGGATAGCTTGTCAGGGGATTTAGCCAGGAGAAAAATAAGGAAGAGGTCGATAGACAGGAGGCGAGGAGAAAATACACAGAACTAAATTATGAGAGAGGGATAATCTCTACATAAGGGACCTTGACTCAATACGACCATGCTAGATATTCACAAGTCCATCTTAATACATTATACAGAACTGTTGGTCCCTCTGTAACCCTCTAATAGAAACTTTGCAGTCATATGACACATTGCCTAGCAACCGTGTCAGGCTCCATCATGGAGGTCCACTGGAGGATTAGCAGTGTTTAAATAATGGTTATGTGTCTATCAGCTGGGCAGGAAAAACGGATACCTGGGGAAAAAAGATTGTTGGGATGCTGATTTAAGTCAAGCTTAGTAATGTTAGGTCTAGGATCTGTCTACCTAAAATTGGTTTGTGTTTACAATACATTAATGGTTAGCTAAGCAGATTATGTGGCTAACAAGCTAATATCACCTCAGAATCATCAATTGAATGCTTCTTCAGTTGTGTTAAGTTCGTTTTTCACTCCATTTATGATTCTAACTTTTGATTTATGAAGAGAGCAGATTAGGTGGTTAAAATGTTTTTAGGTGATCGGTGTTCAAGCAGGATATTCCTTAAACATAAAATAACTAGATTGATTGATTGAATTCAACTAAATTACAGTTACAGCTACTCCACCATCTCAACCTCATGCAAAACCTCAGGGAGTGGCCTTGATCAACTGAAGTGAATTGCCTTCTAGTTTCCCGTAAAATACATAATAAGTATAAACTTAGGAGGCCAGAAAGTCATGGCAGATGAGAGCAAAGAGGAGCAACTATGGGTTGAATGCTGTCAGGGAATATGGGGTTGCTTGTTTGCACTGGTAATTGTGGGTCTTAACACTGAGGTCTGCAACAAGTCAATCGGAGAAAATAATGGAGCAGTTTAACCAGTTGCTGTATCAGCATCCTGGGGAGGAGAGGATATTTGAGTGTGTACATCAATGTAACATTTGTGTATTTTTGAAAATGAGCTTTAAAATTTGTATTTAGTATGATAATCACTATTATCTAAAGTCATCACAAAACAGAACTGAGCTGTAATCAGTCTGCAAAACAAGATGTGAGCGCGAGCAGGAACAAATTAGCAAAACTTTGTTTTTTTTTTTTGTTTTTTTTTTGCTGTCAGTTTAAAATGTGCTCCTACATTTTCTTCAGATTCTGAGCACTTGAGAATGTGAAATGGCCCGTGCTAATCATTTTTAGGCAATATGCCTCAAAAAGACACACACAGTGTCAAATTTGAGAGGTAAGTTGAGCCTTACAGGATAATATTAATAAAGGTCAAATTTTACTCTGCTGTCACTTTCAGTTTAGATACAAAAGCAGGGTTTGACATTAACCATGGCCCTATGCCCCGTGGCCACCAAATACTCCATGTAGGTGGCCCCCTGTGGCCACCAAGTTTTATCCCTATACTGCGAGCCTTCGCCAAAGTAACCAAAGTTAATTTATTGAAGCGTCACAGTGGAGGAAGGCTCTGTTAAGTTGCATTAAATTGCCTTTTCTTTATTGAAAATATACATGTTGGGCTGCCAAAAATGTACTTTGGCCACCAAATTTAGGGGCTTGGTGGCCCCTTGGGGCCAGTGCTTAAAAATATTGGCATCTGTCCCTACAAAAGTATACAGAGAGCGTGCAGCTTTGAAGACAATTAAATTTAGAGACATAATTTGTTTTGCATCTTCAACACATCAGGTTACATTCACAATTCTGTCCTTGCTCAATCTTGAAACTTGTTTTGCTCTTACAAATCTGTCTCCGCACACTCTCAAATCTTTTCAAATTTGCCAATCTTGTCAAATTTACAGACTGATGACTACTTTGTTTAATGCCACTAAATCATTTTATTTTTGTACTTTTGAACTCATTTAAAAAATGCTGTATAAAATGGACAAACAAACAAAAAAATACATTAAATAACCCAGCATAGATGGAAGAACAATTTGGCGTGTGTGTGTGTGTGTGTGTGTGTGTGTGTGTGTGTGTGTGTAGACATGTTTATTTGTCTGTTTGTGGGCATGTTAGTCTCTGTATGAGTGTGTGTCTGAGTGTTTGTCTGTGCAGCTATGTGGCATTTTTATTTGTCTGAGTTCCTGTGTGTGCGTGTGTGAGTGAGAGAACTAGACAGACAGATAAATAAACTCATCTTCTTGCACAGTGTCTCTCTGTAAGCACTGTCAGCATCTCTCTGCACCTGTGGCTAAGGAGACATATCAAGCACGTACAGTCAACAGTCACGCTTTCACACGCACATGCACATATCACACAGCACACAAGCAAACACACAAATACATGCGCAGGCGAGAACTAAATGCAGCAACAACATTTTAAAAATCGACAGGTCCTCAGTTTGCAAAAATCAGTGTAAGCACATACACTTTGTCACATATGGTGCATGTAGACAAGCGCATTCATTCACACACTGGTGTCACATGCAATGACACATACTGACGGGCCGACACACAGTCACATGCAAGTACATATTGTATCACCTACACACAGACACCCACTAGTCTGTCAGTTAAGATATCATTTGTCTTTTCCCACGATCTTCCCCCCGAGGTAGAACGTGACTGCTCTCCATCTCTATGTGCATGTGTGTATGAAAGATAAAGAAAGAGAACGAGAGATACCACTCACCTATCTTTGACTTGGAGTTCTAAATAGTCCCTTATCAGCAAGGATTATAAAGTAGAATACCCTCACACACTATAAATTACTTCGGCTTCCGTCGGAGTGTGTGTGTGTGTGCGTGCATGTCTCTATCCTTTTCTTTAATTGCATCCACCATATGTTTGGTTACACTGTGTATTTGTGTGCTGCAGTTTGTATGTCTGTTGCCTATGTCTGTTCAGGGTGTACGATTTATATTTAGTGTACTGTTTGTCTTTTAACCGGAGTTTGGCATGTGTGGTAGGAGCCTTGTACATACCTTTCAATGCTTGAATCAAATACTGTTCCAGGATTAGAAAACAGGAATGCTTTTACATTCAGAGCGTCCAATAAAATCACCTTTTCAAAGGTCACCTTGAAGGAGCAGGTCCCTTGCATCGATGTCCTCCAGCAAACCAACATTATCAATATGGAAACAACCCGGGCGAAAACAACACCGGACAGAGCGTGTAAACTGGCTGCCTGAAGCGCCACAGTTCTACGGCCAACAACTTGATGCCTGGTGGATTAAAAACCCTGGTCCAAACACGAGCTGAACACACCATCTGTTTCTCTGCGATCCCGCTCATTAGGGAGACATATTTTAATTTATTTTTATTTCCCTTGTCATTTCATCTGCAATGCTATCATCCTACTTTCTGCCATCTTGTTACTATTGTCATTTCATTTCTGTTATTTAGTACAGAGTTTTATCGGGGCTTACCATCTTGTTGTTGTTGCTTATTTTGAGGTGAGATTTTAAAAAAATAAAACCCCTTGTGGCTCCTTCACAGATGTTGATTGCATGTTTTCTGCTTTTGTTTTAGCGTAACATTTTATCCTTAATCAGTTTAACCTTTATCAGTTAAATCAGCCTTTACTGATATTGATACATGCCTTTGTGTGCAACATAAAGTGCTTGACAAACAGTAATACAATACTCCATACATCCAAAAAACCCTCAATTTTAACCATGTTTTTATAAACTACACTGCATACAAAATGCACAATTATGTCCAACAACCTTCAGGTGATTTCTGCCACTGCTGTGTTCATTATGTTTTTTCTGGAGAAGCCACATTTGAAAACCAATGGACCCATCAGCAGAGAGCCCAGAGGCGGCAGTCATGCTAGCCTTCTGTCATCTCTCCTTCCAGATGCAACCTTTACATGCTCCATCTGTGGCTCTATGGTCGCTCTCAACAGCCACCTGCAGTGTTGCCATCGCTGACAGGCACAACCAGAACTAGTCTGATCTACCCCTATTTTAGTAACAGTGTCTTTGTTTGTTAATGAGATGGCTCCGTCTGTGTATGCATGTGAGAGAGAGTTCAGCATGTTAATTGTTTTTTTTTTTTTTTTTTTTCTTGTGATCTTAAATTCTGGCTGCAAGACAATCAACTGACCTAGAGCTACACAAGATAATTGAAAATTCATAGTAAATTAAAAGGACGAGTGTGTTAAAAGAACATATGGCTTCGGGACATTGCATATGTGTGACAGTGTTTGCACACACAGGCTTGTGTAAAAGTACGAGCTTAGTCTCTGTGTTTTTGAGAAAGTGGATGCGTGCGCGTGCGTGTGTGAGCAGTGGATTAGATTTCACTGTGAAGGCATGTTGAACAGTCGGTCAATTTCTTGCCACACGTTCAGTTTTCCCTCCCCATGACAAATTCCTCGATTTCCTCACAACACATTCCTGATGCATTATTGGTCATGGACATTATATGGTCCCACATATTTAGTCTCTCGGATTCTGGGAAGTATCGAATTGCTTGTGTGTTTATGTGAAAAAGAGAGCGCAATATGTAAGCCAGCAATGTTTCATCCTCTAGTTGGGGAAGATATAGTGACTTGTTAATGGAGTTTTGAAAGAAGTGAGAATTCTGCCTTGCTTTATTTGAATTTCATGGCTTTTTCATTGTATGTATTTAGCGCTGGAACCTGTTTGTGATGGGAAATCATGCTAAAGTATCTCAGCTTTAGACTCTTTTTATTGCATTAGTACATATAAGACGCACTTTGCATAGTTTGGTTTTTCTATTAGGCAGAGTCAGGTTTACTTTGCTACTACTGTGAAAATAAGATAAGGGAAATGTTTCTACAAACAAAAGATCCAGTTGCCACTGTCAGTCCATACTTGCAACATTGTGGGTCTGAAGGCAGCTTCTAAAAATATGTCTGTCATATCCTGTCTCAGTCCATTAAAGCAGAGATATGATGCCACGTAATGACATTAAATTATTCTCCAGACCTTCCTTCATAAACAATGTGCTTAAATGAGGTTTTAAACCGGGGGGAGAACGTTGTCTGTGAAGAATAAGTGAATGTTTGCTGTGGCAGTGGGGGAACTGACATGGCTCAAGGCGTCCATATTGTTGAGAAAAGTTAAGGAGGTTTAGCTCAAGTGTGAAATCCATATTGAAGCCCTTCGGTTATGCTCGACTTGACGAGTTACGTGTGAATGTGTGGGTGTGTTTTCTGTCTGTGTGTGTGTGTGTGTGTGTGTGTGTATGCACATGCCTGCATTCATTCTTCCTTTGTATGTGTGTCTGTGTGTGTTACACTATAGAATATATGGCTCTGTGCATTGGTATGAGCGTATCGCACTGGTATTTCCATTTAAGTGTGTGTGTGTGTGTCTGTGGTATAATTCACGACTCTCCAATTGCATACATCCAATGACTGGTAGCTCAAAAAGACAGAAATGTAGAAAAAAAGTCCATATGGAACTTATCATAAGTGGCCATATTTCTCCATTACTAGAAGCAATTTGTTTTAATTGCCTACTTAGAAGTAATATGGCCTCAAACTAGCATTTTTTCATAAAAACCTAAATGAAATATGATAATGCCTATTAACTGCCACGATTATGTTGTAATAATTAGAAAATTGAGTTGTTAAGATTGGAGAGCCTCTTTAAGATGGTAGTTACACAGCATATACTGTGTATGTCTGTACGTGTCTGTGTGTGTGTGTGTGTGTGTGTGTTGGGAAGTAAGGGTATGGTTAGATGGTGGATTTTTTTTGTATCAAATTATCCCACTTTAAATTTTAGTGTCTACTATTACACCTTCTCAGTCCCTAATTGGTGGGTCCATGTTTTAAAAATTGGTTGTGTACACAAAAACAGTTGATTGTGTACACATAAATTGAAAATGATATATTCAGAGATAAATATGATTAAACAGCAGATGGTTTAATCCCCAAAGCAGGAGATGTGACCGTTTTATGTTTAAATGATTCAGTGCAAGTGCAGGTAAACGGGGAGCTAGTTAGGGAGGTAATATTGCACCAGAAAAACAAAACAAAACAATGTATTGGTGGGTAACTGTGATTGTGATTACTGTGATGATACAGCTGGTACATGACTGCACTCGCTTGCATCATTACCACGTTCAAGAATATCCTCTCAGGGTTGATTCCTAAATAGCACGGTGGCCTCTGCGTGCACTCCATCCTGACTGGCTGGAGGGGTGTTAATTAGTTTAAAATAATCCCAAATCTTCAGTGCTGTAGTCTTAGTACCAAAGGATATGAGCACATCACTGAGACGTTAGAATTCTGGTGAGTCAGAGTTCACAAGTGGCTTCTGCTGTGACTTCATTTCACTGATAAATTGCTGTGACTGAAGCTTATGGGGGACAGTTTAATCGACTAGGCAAGTCTTCAAATGATCACCACATCGTCCCTCCTCTGACAGTAATGTCTATCCCCAGATTGCCTGGAATGTTATGAGCTGAACAATATCAACGGATTCAACATCCCTGGTCAACACACCTGACTGAATTAGCTTCGCTTGGATCAGCACTGCTATGTTAAGATCATTTGTGTGACGAGCAATGGCAGTAAGAATAGGAAAAAGAAAAGGCAGAAGAAATGGATCAAAATTGCATAAAGAAAGGCCCTTGAAACCATCAGATAAGTGAAATGTTAAGCACATTCTGCCTTCAGTTGGCAGAATGTGTTCATAACACATTGTTCATAATAGACTGCTAATGCACCCAAGGCTCCAGCAATTTCCTTTTGATGTACAGTACACAATAGCGTTGTTTAAATATAATGTATGTACACACACACACACACACACACACACACACACACACACACACACACACACACACACACACACACACACACACTACAGATAACCTCAGTCAGGGAGGATTATGAATATTATTGGAATAAAAACACACTTTTTTTTTTTTCTCTGACAACGACTTCCACTTTGTGCTCGGGGCTGTGCTTGACTTAGCTCTTCCAATCGTTTTTCATGTGCAAGAGGCTTTTAGAAGGTTTTATGTTCAAAAGACGGGCATAAGGGATTCTCATGGGGCTGTGACACTCCCATTAGGAATACGATTCCCACAATACAGCACACACATTAACTTAGAAACACACACCCGCTCTGTAGTCCCTGCCTGCAGCAGCATAGGCAGATTGTGCTTACATTGTACCCCAAGATGTTGCGGAGCCCTGACTCAATATCGTTCTTCTAGTATGAACTTCTAAACTGGATTTAGCGTCACGGCTTCTCAAGGTAGAAAATTCAACTTGTGGTCGTGGAAACGGCTAAGAGTCTTTCTCATTTTAAATGCAAATGCCAGCACTTTAAGCTTGCTTTCTGCTTGCCTAAATTAACGTGGATTTGGACGGTTGCGCCTCTGTGCCGTTTTGGAGCTTCCAGTACCATGATGCAATATGTAAAGTTGGTTTTAAATGAGTTTTTAAGGACATAATGGACTGTACTCTTATATATTTTCATGTTCCTTGACTCCTAGCTATCTTACTAATCTCATTAGACAAATACCTACATGTGAGACATAAGGGAACTGCTTTCATTATTTAAGGAAGAGAACACACCTGTGGCACATCTGCGAACAGAGTGCATTTAGGAGGAATACATTATCAGTGGGTGTGTGAGAGGCTGGCATCAATCACGGCCAATCAAATCAGCTCCTCTAATTCCCTTTAAAAGCAGTGCACTCCCTGTCATGAGGCACTGACAGTTTTATTATGGAGAGTCGATGCCGCCTTTTTCTAAGAGGAAGAGAAGGCAATCTGGACTGGATATTCTTGCAAGACACGAAATGTATAATACCCTAAATTTGAATAAATGACGCTGTAAATATTCCGCCAAGGGCAGATGATGTGTCCGTTTAAGTTGAAGTGACTGAGTAGCATTCGGCTCCAGTCAATTTTGACATGTATTATTCATGTAGCCACGCAGATGGATGAGTTACACCATCCCCTGCTGAGAAAAAGCTCCTCGTGCTTATGAAATCCTTTCAAAACAAAACGGTGTAACATAAAATAGTCTATGTCATTAAGCTAAAAACAAGGCTGACATTTTGGTAATGCTACTGATTTGGAACGAGACCTTTCATTCCATTTAATTTCCACAAGGCATCGCACACAAAATATTTAATTGCAAAATAAATTATCTGGATTTGGATGAAGGTAAAACATTTCTCTCGGCCTTCATTTGAATGGGACATACATTCTTAGATTAATACTTTCTTACCCTCTTACCACAGAGATGCCTGTAAGCAAGGCAGTTGCTTTGTTGCCTTTTAAGTAACCAAATGCTTTCTATTAGACTAGAAGACTGCCTAGGCCTGGGCTAGGGCCCTCCTAACATGGGCACTCTGTTGTATTTGGACCTGATAGAAGCAGACGACATGATTCTTACTGCTGTCTCGGAGGTGAATGGACTGTGGATGGAGATTACAACCCCTTTTGTCTGCTATAGATTTTAGCGATAAAAGCAAAAAGGAAGAACAATTTTCCTGTCCACAGTCTGAACAAATTGCCCTCTCTGTTGATGCTAGTGTTGCAAAGACTTAAACATATAGGGCCTTTCTATGGTAATGGAACAATCTTATTTATTTATTTATTTATTTTTTTTTGATCACTGTATTTGAGAACCTGAGCAATCTGCTGTCTCCTCAGAGGAAAGCTGTGATAGTGAAGTGTCTCAATTGTGAAAGCGCTCTTTGTAGCTTATTGTACTTTTCGCACATGTCAGTAGCAGTCATAAGGGCTATTGGGATTGATTTATGAGTTGGTTCAATAGAAGAAGGAATAGTCAAAGACAAATATAGGACATGAAAATGTGCAAATTCAATGAGCGCAGTCTTGCTATCAAATCACAGCTAATTAAACGCAGGCTATAACGTCCAACAGACAGATCAAAACAGATCATGCTCAGACTACACCTGGAGAAAACTGAATATCACCTCAAAGAAATTACTCAAGTCTTTTCTTGCTTCTAAAACTCATTTATCCAACAAATTCTATTTCCCTATACAAAGGAAATGATATTTTGATTTTGAAACATGTGCGCTTCAAAAACGTTCCAGTCATTAAAAATGTAAGGAGCGGAGGAGGCGAGCAGCCAACAGCAGTATGAAAGAGAGACTTTGGCTTCACACATGCGGTGAGACACAAATAGACAGGTGAGCAGAGAGGGACAGTGAAAGAGTAATCGGGGGAGAGACGGTTGCTTTCAAGCAAGGTGGGCTTGTTACATTGTATAGATTTTCTTTTTTTTTTGTAAAATGCGCCTTTCCATTGAAGTGTCTTTGTGCTTTCACTTAATCAGGGATAGATGCTAATATTTTTAAGCACTGGCCCCATGGGACACCAAGTCCCTAAATTTGGTGGCCAAAGTACATTTTTGGTGGCCTGAAATGTAAAGGCTAAAAACAAGCCACAAAAGGCAATTTAATGCAACCTAACACAGCCTTCCTTAACTGTGACACCTCAATAAATAAAAAGGCATTACAACAAAAAGAAAATACATTTTTGTAATAATTCATTCAAGTATATTCTCTCACAGTCTCTTAGTTCACAGTCTGTTGAACTAAAAGGTGTGAAGGAATAGGGACGTTTGTGGAAATGTAACGTTGCTTTGGCGAAGGCTCGCAGTACAGGGATGAAACGTGGTGGCCACAGGGGGCCACCTACATGGAGTAGTTGGTGGCCACAGGGGGCCACCTACATGGAGTAGTTGGTGGCCACAGGTGGCCACCTACATGGAGTAGTTGGTGGCCACAGGGGACCACCTACATGGAGTAGTTGGTGTCCACAAAGCAACTTTTTGTGGCCACGGGCCATAGGACCATGGTTAATGTCGAACTCTGCTTAATTCTAAATGGCGTGTGTGTATTGTGGCTTGTACAAATGGTGTGTGGCAAATTGAGCTTTTACATGACACACACAGTGTGTTACTGGATGGGAGTAAAATGTATTGAGAGGTTATTGATCAATAGAAACATCACAAGCATGGAGAAAGTTTCAAGGATTAAGATAGAGCTAGTACTGTGAGATTGTATGTACGTGGGTTTGCACTGTATAAGGTCTCAGCCTCCATGTTACTAAGATATAAACTGATTTTGTCTTTAAATAAGTGTTTGCACATGAGGGAATTTAGACCTCAGTTAATCATGGGACTGTACATTAAATGGGACTGCTCCCATTACAACATCTACCAGGGGTGATTAAATTGATGGCATCATTACATGCACCGTTATTGTGATGGCTTGCCTTAGCTCTAACAATTTGAAGCAAAGGCAAATGAATATGCAACAGAAGTCACTTCACCAGGTACATACAGTATGTGTGCTATTTTTGAAACGTCTAGTTGCCAGTAGAGACTTGAGGAGAATTCCAATTCTGCTCTATTATTCGTCTCTTCTATTATTAATATTCTGTTCATATTAATATTGTCCCTATGTGCTTACCACCATGTTTTATATATGAAATCATGATGTAACAGTAATTTCTTTTGTGATTGCATTGGAGAGTAAACTTCAATCTAACAAGGTAAGAGCAAAGTCAACAAAAAAGCATGTTATGTGCATTATAACACATTCAAATGTTTCTATAGACTAGGTTTCGAAAACAGAAGCAATTACTTTTTATACAGTGATCAGATAAAGGGTTAAATGGAAGGACATCTTTTTAAAAGTATTTGGATGAAACTCTGTGTTTCGTTATATTCACCAATAACAGTGTAGTTATAGCAATGATGAAGCTTTAATTTAAAGGGATGTTGACCTCTCAATAAATGAGGCTCCAGAGTTCTCCAATTAACATATTGGAGCACCAAAATGGATGCATACATCAAAGGGTTTCCATTACAGAGAGATGGATGAAGTGGCCAGGGGCAACAGGCTGTGAAGGGGCTGCAAGAAAATGACAGTGAGTGAAAATCATTTAAAAAATCAGTATGGCAGACATATAGATAGTGAATATGAAAGGGACACAAAGACAAGAGACCTAAAAGAGATATGAATAAAAGTAAAGGTGGAGAAACACTGAGACAAATATACGTAGAGCAATAGAGAGACTAGAAGGCAGACAGGCAGAGATAGAGGAGAGAGACAGATAGAGATATGAGATGAGTCAGGCCACCAGATGGTCTAATGACCACAGGAAATATTACAGCTGGCAACCGCACGGCAACATTAATGACACAAGTCATTTAAGAGCCCTGAGAAGAGCCACTGTGTGTATGTGTGCACGTCTTCCTCAGGGTGTATGTGTGCAGAACATTTAACTGTACTTGCAAGGTCAAGAAATCCTCGTAATGTTTGTATAATTATCAAAAGACAATGTCTGGAGACATTTTAACCTTCTATTGTGTGATGAAAAAGCCGTGGGTTAAGGTTTGGGCAAGGCTATGTACGCAAAATTTGTGGACAGGGTAAGATTACTCCATACTGTTTTGGTCTATCGTCTAAGAGAAATGAGAGTCAGTCACAGATTGTCAAAATTGCCCAGATGAATTTAGTTTTAAGGGCAGCATTTGAAACGGCAAAATACATTAATTCCAATGGAATCGCTGCGATCAGTGGATTTGCTTATACGCACCAATTTTTCTCGTCAAGTTCAATTTTTTTCAATGTTGACCTGTGAATTTGTGCCACTGACCAATAGCAAGCCATCTTAACAGTGTTGACCTTTGAGGGAACATAGAGCTCAAAATGGAGGAAGCTATTGTAGCTTATTAGCTGTGTTGCACCATCCACTTTTATTTAACCTACTCTGTTGTTGTATAAACTGCTCCACAGAGGAATGGTTTGCAGATAGTTATGAGACAGGAAGTAGATGGTACAAATACTAATTTTGAATTGCAAGCTCATTAGCCACCAAGCTAACAAGCTTGCTGACTGATGGTTAGAATTAGTTAGCAATCTTATTCACTGAGCTTGCTTTTTCCCCTCTTCAGTGAAAGTCTATATTTCATATGAAATGATGATGATGAGAGAACAAAATTCCAGGGGAAGTAAAAGGCCCAGTACAGAGAAAATCGGAAGAAGCGTGTTAACAGTTAGCTAAACAGCAACAGTACTTCAACCGTACTAGCCCTGCCAGTACTCACTTCGCCACCAAGCCTCTACAGCCATTGCTGTGCCACTTTGTGGCGTTATCTGGCCTTCAAAGGTGTGTTCAGACTGAACACACAGCAAATTTTAGAGAGAGCACGACTGCAAAATACTCCGGCTGTCAAAGTTGTGTGAATAACGTGACGTAAAAATTTGCTTTGCATTCAGTCTGACCCTTAACCTATCAGTTCCAGCTAGCATTAATCAAATGCTGGGGTGCATGCTCTGTGAATTTGTTTTCATGTGAGACTTGAGCCACAGCAGAAAGGAGGAGATGTTTGCATGTGCAGGAAAACATTGATCAGCAGCGCATGACATTAAAGCATCCTAATGGAGTGTTTTTGACAGCTTATGGGCTTGTGATACTGTACATCCCCTCAAAGTAGCACAAGGGCATTGGTTACGGTTACCTCAGGTAAAATCCTAACCATAACTGATCAAATTTAATGTTAATATCAGATTTTTTGTTGGATAGGAATAACTAAATGCAAATCATGTTTTGTGAACCTTTCTTTCTTTGTCACTCTGTCTTACTGCTGTCTAATGTCATTACTGGACAAAGACAATGAATGAACTGCATTTATGTATACTGTACGGTGTGTGTTGCTTCTCTTCATCCTCTCCCTGTTTGTATCTTTGTCTCTGTCTTGCTTCATTCCCTCCTGTCTCTTATCTCTCTCTCATGGGTCTAAATGAAATATTCTGACCAGGCTCCTACAGTGAACACATAATTAGAAACCATTGAACCGTGACTCCAACATGGGGGCTTTTCTACTCTGTTTGTTGGGGGGGGGGGGGG
>LKNJ01000854.1:83143-128027 GCA_002120245.1 Maccullochella peelii
GCACACACACACACACACACACACACACACACACACACACACACACGGTTATTTTAGATCAGATCGACATTGACTTGTCCACAATGTACCCTGTACCAGTGCCAAGTTTATTTTGCAAATGCGGGTTTGGGAGATGTTGCTGAGATGTTTTTTATTTTTGTTTATTTTTAACTCTTTTGATTGAGAGGTAAAGGAGGCTACAGAGTATACTGCGAGTCTTTGTAAGCAACTTATATCATGATTACTTAGATATTGCTCTCAGAGTGATTGTAACAAGTTAAATTCTCGTGAAATACAACAAAATTCTTTTTTTTTATGACTTAATGAGGATTTTAGAGGGATGATCTTTACAAGCTGTCCATCCAAGACATTTTTTTTTTGGTCCATTGCAGCTTTGTAATTTTTAAGGACAACAGCATGTAGTGTTTCAGAGGCAGGACGGACATTCCTCATTCCGTTTTTTCCCCAAGATAGTCTGGACTGAGGCGAGGCAACAGTATGGGTATCACTGGTTACCATCTCTGACCTAGCATTGTTGACATGGGAGCGATAAGGCAAGTAATAAAACAACACCAGTGTTGTCCTGATCGTGCAGACAAGGCATCATTTTACTCCCTCTCGCTCTTTCTTGCATGATTCCAGGCTTCGTTGGCAGTCCCCATGTAGTCTATGCACATTGACAAGGCAATATTAAGATCAGTGCCGGTTGCCATCTCTGTGACTTAGAATTGCTGACAAGGGATAAACCAAGGAATTGTATTAACCCAGCCGTGTCCTGACCATGCTGTCGAGATGTTATTTTCTAGCCCTGTTGCTGCTCTTGGACAGCTCTGAAGACATTTCAGGCTAACGCCACTGAGAGCAGTATGTCTCCTCTGTAAGATACCATTGCTGACAAGCCAGTGTACAGTGGTCTTAAGCACTGTTGACCATGGGAATGGCAAGGCAAGGAATAGAATTAAGGCCAGCTGTGTTGACTATACATGTTGACAAGGCACGAGTGAGTGCTGCGCTAGCCCGCCCGGCCTTGTGCTGCTGACAAGGCACTGGATGCTTGGTGACAAGCTGCTTGCTATTCCACACCCAAGTTAGCATGGCTAGGGTCACATTGACATCTGCAGTCTGGGGAAACTTGAGCCTATCTTTCCAGCAAACATTGTGAGCGTGTGTGTGTGCGTGCCCATTGATAGGGATTAGCAAAGATGTGTAAGCCTGGCTCCCAGGGATGGCCCCTGGTTGCTGCTGGAGGTCAATGCACGTGTGCTCTAATGTCCATGAGTGTGTGTGTGTGTGTGTGTGTGTGTGTGTGTGTGTGTGTGTGTGTATGTATTTGCCAGGCGGTGGGGGGTTAGGCCTGGATTGCAATGACAATGGAGAGGAATTTAAATGAGAGAAAAAAGGGGATCAGGGACGTTTGCAAGGAGGATGGAAGAGGCTTTGGCACCATTGTTATTCTTCCTCTTTGTCATTCTCACTCTCTATCCCTCTATTACAAATCCTTCGCTCTCTGTCTCTCCCAGTCTTGGCTGCTACATTCCTCACAAAAATCACTCTGCCTCTCTTGATTTCATCTCAACTTATCCCTATCTCTATTATCTCCCTGTGTGTCCTTCTGCCCTTGTTAATGTAGCTCTTATTCTGAGTTTTTCTTTGTCTTTTTCTTTTCTTGCTCTCAAGAATCATAAGTACTTCACACCATGCAAAATTGGGAAGTCCCTATAAAGTTTTTTTGCCCCTGATCTTTATTCGAGTTCTAGAACACTGAGTATTGGCCAATGTTTAACCAGGTACTACACTAACTATTAATGTGTTAGTAGAAACGGCTACATAGCTAATTATTAGTTTAACCCCCTGGGGTCTAAGCCATTCTATCCCATTTTTGGTCCGACTGGTCTTCTTGTGTAATGCTTATAACCTCAACCCTATAATGCACAATCAAGTTATATACATATTTATTTTCAGGACAACCTGGGCTATCAGAATATGTATGCTACAGTGATGTCACATGAATGTATAAATAGTTAAATGACCAAAAAGACAAAAGAAAAAACTAAACGGAAATTGAATCTCACAGAAGTGTATACAAATCACACAAAGAATAATAATGAACAAGATTTCTCCCAAGGCTTGGCAACCAGAGGGAAAAGGAATAATCATTCTAACCAACACACATCAAAAACTATTTACATTTTTTCCACATTTTTTCCATCCGTTTTTCTCCCAAAAAGTTAGTTATGCCATATATCACACTCCTTACACTTCCAGGGGGTAGACTGTTTGACCTGCCTTGTCTGCCTACAGTGTGCACAGGTCTTGCATTCATACGAGGCCCTCCTGCTTGTATCAGCTTGTGATACAGTGCCTTGGCAGGAGGGACCACACCTGTGACACCACACAAAAAAAGAATGAAAAAAGAATTTCTACTGTGTGGCGCTGTGAGTTTTTGTGGGCCTCTGTTTGTCCCGGTGTGTGCTCCCTCCATGGTAACGTTGAGCGTAAACACAGTCTCTGATTGGTCGATAAGCAAGAAACTCAGCCTTTGATTGGTCTACAGACTCGCCATGTGATTGGTAATGGACGGCTAACAACAACAATAACTGTTTTCAACATGGAAAAATGGCTAAATAGTCACAGAAAACATTCGGTGTTGGATTTATTATAAGGGATTTATTTTACAAAGTCTCCAAAAAGACACTGCGGTTCAAGGCTGGATTACAAAGCTTCTGTAAGAGCTACGATCACACCGACTTCTGGGCAAAAAAAAAAAAGTAAGTCTCTAGCATGCAGCGTTCCGGAGATACTTAGTATGTCGTATGCGACATCGCCGACCTGAATGTGTTAAGACTGATGTGACTTCAAGACATTTAAAATTATTAAGTGCTGTGCTCTTTATCTCAGTTACAATGGAATCCAAATGCTATTGAGAGATGAATGGTATTAGACAAGATCATGCCCTAAAGGAGTAGTTCAACACTTTGGGAAATATGCAGCATTTACTTTAATCCAAGACGATATTCTCCTATGGGACAAAATCAATGTACCGTTAACCTTAAATATGCTTGGAGTGCATTGGTAGCCAAACTGTTACTGCGCATGCCGCCGGTTTGATTCCAGCTTTTGTTGCATGTCATTCCCCCCTCCTTTCTCTCCCCCCATTTCCCTTCATCCTCTTCACTCAAGCTGTTCAATAAAGGAGAAAAATGCCAAAAAACATGCACTCAGAAACTATTACTCAACAAGCAGGTGAAGTACCTGTGCACAGTATCCCAAAGTCGTCACATAAGGTTGCCAGGTTTGGTACCATTGTGCCGGTGTGGAGATGAAAACCGAAACCTGTGCCCACCCACCAAACCTTACTGTAATCCTAGCGTAACTGACCCTAAAATCACAAACTGACGTTTTTAGATTTCTGTTCACATACGGATTTAACAAACAATACACCATATAAATAAGACGGCTTTAAAGTTGATGGTAGGTGTATTTTTTTTTTCCACTTTTGACAAAGTTAAAATATGTATTCCTACTGTTGCTTTATTACATTTCTAATGCTGTACCTCTCTCAATACATTTGGTGAGTCAAACATGTTAGGTTCTTTTTGTGTCCAATCCTCACTGCCTCTTTTAATGTCTTTCATTTAGTGTCACTTAACTCTCTCCCATCAGTAGTCTGTTTTGTTTTTCCATCTTCCTGTGACTCGCCGTCTCTCATTGTCTGCCCCTCCCCCAGTCTCATGTGTTATTACCCCAGCAGTCTGTGGTCAAATGTAGTCCAGTTGCTAATATAACCACTCTCAAAACAGGCTCATTGATTTTAATCTCTCTCTTTCTGTCTCTCTGTCATACACACACACACACACACACACTAACACACATGCATACACACGCATACACACTTTCTCTCCCCATCTCCATTTCTCTGCCCCCCCTCCTCCCCCCAAACACACACACGCACCCCTTTGCGGCTCTAATTGCGATCAATTAGGAAACTTCAGAAGGCTGAAATAGGAGCTGTGACAAGGGGCATCCGCTGAGCTGGCAGGGAGAGAGAGGAGTGGAGGAGAAGAGGGAAAACGGTGACATAGGAGTGGAGATAGGATGGGAGGGGCAGGAGAGAGAAGTCCAAGTTGGTGTCGAGAGATGAGCTAATGGTAATAGCGTGATTGATGTGGCCACAGCAGCTGAAAGTCACATCGTTTTTCATGCCAGGTATCGATTCCTGACAACCTCTTGTTAGCTTTGGGGGCGCAGTGGATGGGGCACGGCACTAACATCGCCATGGTTAGGGGTTGGATTCCCATCTGAAATGTATGCAGTTACTCTGCTGAAAGGTGCTTTGAACAAAAGCATCATATTCTAAATTCTGAGCATGCCAGCTGGAAAAAGAGACAGGCCTGCAAACTGATTTTAAGAGGCAATTGCATTGTAACATTGGCACATAAGTCGTTTTGGTTTTGTATGTATTTCTTTATTAATTCTGCTCAATGCATTTTCATTGTCTTTATGTGCCAGAAATAAGTAAACTGTACATTAATGAAAAAATCTGTATAAATACACTGCATGCAGCCTAACAGGTCTGTGATGCTTTATACTAAGGAACAAAACCAGTGGATGTGAAAGGTAAAAGATCTAAGAAAAAGAGATCCAAAAAACACGAGGCATTAATTTATAGGAGTTAAGTCAAAATAGTGATGGCACTGAACAGTATTCAGCAGAAAAAATATTTCATACTCTTGTAAGTTTATAAAATTTAGATGTAAAATATAAAAGAAAAAAGAAACCGTTGTAACGCTCTTGCCTGCAGGTGGTGCCAGTGTCTAGATTGCAGCAGCTGTTGCTTTCCTTGCCTGTAGAGGCCGCACATGAGTTTGTCTACATCTTTGAAACTCATGCGGCTCTGCAACTGAATGACGATTGCTTGGCATTGTGATGCTCCACGTCAATGATACTGTGTCCATGTTTAATTTGATTCTCACTGTGAAAGTTTTGTGTCTTTTTGCAACTGAAGCCCTTCAGAACTAACTCCTCCTTCACTCCTAGTGAAGATAATGGGGATAAAGGCAGCTGATCAAATACAGACCCGAGTTTCAACTTTCCCCTTTTCTCATGTTCATTTTATTTAAATATGTATTACAGACTAAACACAAACTCCAAGGCAGCTTTGCTTGAACAGTCTTTTACAAAAAAACAAGGAACTTCTTCCAGTTAGTCAAGTATCCCCCCCACCCCCCAAGGCAAAGATTATAAATAGCATTAGTATCCGGAAATTTTCCTTCACAAAGACTAGAGCGTGCTGGTTGCCTTGAGCTTTCTGAGGCAACAGCTGAAGAATGTTTTGACCACAGCGATTCTACAACATTCATATTATTTCACGCAGTTTGACTTGCAGATAAAAATACACTTGTTGTAAATAAATCTAATGGTGATTTTCAGACAGTTCCTGTCAGAGACGGGAGATGTGGGGACGTGTTCGCTGCCTTGGGTTTGTTAAGTGTTTCTGTTTTTGATACATATACTAGAGGCTAAGAGCCTCTGGTCTCATGTTTAGCTGGCTTTGCCTTGGGGCATACAAACCCTTTTATCTTGTCACCCTAGTGTGTGTGTGTGTGTGTGTGTGTGTGTGTGTGTGTGTAAGACAGAAAAGAGAGAGAGCAAGAGAGAGAGATAGTAAGAGAGGGAGATGGGGTGATCAATACTAAGCCGTCAGGAGGTCTGCTACTCCCAGAGAGAGAGGGAACAGGACACCCAGCAGAGAGTGGAGAGAGTAATAGAGAGAGAGAGAGTGAGAGTGAGAGAGAGAGAGAGAAACGAGTGAAGAGGAAGAGGAGAGGGAAGAGACAAAGGAAAAGAGGGGGGAGATGGATGGACAGTAGAAAAGTAACAGGAAAGAGAGATAGATGGCGATGGAGGTGGGAAGGGAGAGTAGTTGTGTCCGGTGATAAATTAACACATACAAGGGACAGGAAGAACAGAGAGGAAAAGAATAATGCAGATGAAAAACTGCAGAAAATGAAAGAAGAGGTGAGGAAAAGGGCAAGTGTCGAGCTTCGGCAGAGGACTGGAAACCGTAGTAATACCAGGTGAAAATGCAGCAAAATAGAAGGTGCATCAAACACTATGCAATGCAAACTAATTCAACAGTCTCAAAAATGCTTATTACCAAGTTTAAGACAAAATATTATGTAGACGTTAAATTATGATTTATGATCGCTCAAGAGCACCTGCATGGCATTGGACAGGTGTGTCTTTTGTTGTGTTCACCTCCTGTCTGTCACGTCAGCTACACTGAAGCACAGAAGTGGATATTTGTCGCATAAAGAAAGTAAAGCAAACAATTAAAAAAGTTCTGTTTCAAACCTTCCCCTATGTGACATAAAACCTGAAATATAGTTACCCAGTGTTAATCCCTTAACTTTGATTTGAACCAAACCTCAGTTATTTTGCATTCCTAAAATGTTTATTTAAATATTACTTTAAATGTATATTTAACATTTTCAGCTTTGACCGCATTGAATTTCCATAGTTAAGAAGCTGTCCGTTATTCCAAAACATCTCTGAATCATGTTGAAGTATCTTTGAGCAGGACAGTAAACCTCTATTTGCTGAGCTCAGCGGATGAGAGCCTTTAAGTAAATGTAAAAGTTAAATTTAAGAGAGAACTCATCCTATAACTGGCAGATCACACATCTGATCCCTATAATGGACAATGTGTCCATCAAAATGTCAGATGTCCTGTTTAAGTATCATGCAGCCAATCGTTGTGCATTGTGCCGGCTAAATGACTTAGAGGTAAATGTCAACCTGCACTTCCTGTGTCTGTAGTATCTAATAGAGCAGGAATATATCTGCTGTTCAGTGGATAGTTGTGTTTTGTCCATGCACTTTTACAGTCGAGTGACTCGAGTGGGATTTAAACCTTGAACTATGAAAGTGTTAGTGCCACGCAAGAGCTCCTCCTTGTAGAAACAACAGAAAGAGTAGATAAATAAGAGTATTTTTAACATTCGTTCTGATGCATAATTCAGCAAACATAAACATCAAACAAGGAGAGAAGTGAAACTGTATCCCACAAGATCTAAAAGCTTCATCTTGACACCCATAATGAATATTTAAACCCTGATGACCTTTCCCTGCGTATGTCTGTAAATGATTTACCATTCTGCCTCCCACATGTCTATATTTATACCTTTTGTCTTTTTTTAAAATTCCCATTTCACCTCTTTTTATCTTCTTCTCGTTCTTCTCCTGACACTTTCTTTTTTCAATTCCTGGCTTCCCAGTACTTTAAAATCCTTAACCAAGACAGATAGCAGTGAGTTGTGAGCTTGATAGCTGCAGAAAGTAAAACTAAAAGAAAGAAAGAAGGGGGGGGGGGAATCATCTGACTTATCTGCGAATATCATCAACTGTAATTATCTCTCTGCAGTGTATTTCAGCCCCCGATGATTAAGTTTCTTAATGGGCTCTGGGAATAGTATTATTTAATGTAGGGGAATAAGATGGGGAATAATACCCCATTATTATTAAATGTATTCGAGATGAAGAATTTCAATTGTGAGTTTCGTTATACTTGGGCCAATAATGACCCAGGTTCCTTTAATGAAAGAAATGACTCTGAGGCATAACACAGTTTTTCACAATGAAGCAAAAGGATGGAATGAAATATCTCTTCCCCACCAATGCTTTATCTGGTCTGTAGTGTGACAGGAAAATGAGCATTTCATTTAATGCAGAATTGCACTAAATGATTTTCAGATGCTAATCAGTGGGTCACACCAGTGAATAACTTTATTCTCAATGTGGTTTATTTAGAATGCAGTGCAGTTATTAAAGTGTGCTGCACTGGTAGTCTTTGTTTAAACACTGTAAATACTGTAAATGGTGCTGGTGTTAATGTAGATATTGGCAATACTGCATGTGTAAAGATCCCAAATCATGAAAATTCAATAGTTTTAAGTAGATTAAGAATAGAATATAGGTCTCACATGACATGAGGGACATTTGCGAAATAACGTTTTGAGGATTATACATTAAGCTAATTAGGCTGGGTATCATACCCACATTTGTTAATTTTTATTTTGGTTCTGACGGTATCAAATACCTGGTCACATTTGTAATCTAGTTTTCTTATTCTTTGATCAGATAGTTCCGAATTTAAATCAACATTTTGGACTATTTTGTTTAGGCTAAGTTCTTGTTCAGCTGCTTGTGTGTAGACAGCATTTGAGAAAGTTGGATTCTTTTGTTGAAGTATAAAAAAATAAATTAAAAAAAAGACAAGGTTTGTAGAAAAACATGCTATAAATTGAAGTATCATTGTGGAATTGGTACTGGACTTCAGTATCATATTGGCACTAAGACAGAAACATTTTAAACAATACCCAGCCCTATATAAGCTTTATGTTCAAATTTAAACCATCATTAACAAAAGGTTAAACACAAGAATGAAATGACATCATCAGCCAGTTAATGTGCTTAATTCTGAAATATACCACAAAACACAACAAAACAACAACAACAAAACAAATTAACTTCTGGCATTAAACTGCAACAAGCCTAACTGACACCTAACGATATCACTTTTACATTCCAGGTTCCATCTAATATTAGACACATTCAGTGATGAAGACCAACAGCCTCATTTATAACAGAATATGGCTTTGCAACCTGCATCTCTCTGTCTGTCTCAAGGTTAGGGCTCACAGGGGAGGAGAGGGATCAGGTTACACTAATGCATCATGGCTGCTGGAGGACACACATGCACACGCCTCGTCACACACTGTCTCACCCTATCGCTCTCTCTCTTTCTCTCACACACACCCTTGTGAGGCTGATACCCTTGTACAGGTCTAAAGCACCACCGTTGGCCTTGTGTTGTTGTGCCCTTGCAACCTGCGAGCAGTCTGCTGTCTGACTCTGGGCAATTCACTTGTGTCCAAAAATAAACTGAAACCACGTACAATCGCTAAAGGCCCGACTGAGGTTAAAGAGTGGCAGAGCAGCACATTTCAACTGAAGCTCTGTGTTATGAGATATCCAGCATTAAATTGTGACAAAATTGATTGGTAGCAGGAAAGTTAATTTGGGGAATTTGATATTACATAATATTCAGTGATATTGCAAGCATAACACACAGTTAGTTTTAACCCTTTTGCTCACACAACGTGTATTTTCATCAACATTTATATTGGCTTAGAGTGCAAAAATACACCTTGCACCATCTCAGATATCCATCTGTACACCTTTTTAATCCCTGCGTTTCCCAATTATAATCATAGTGCTGACGCTAGCAATGATTTTTGTTATTGATGAATCTCGCAATGATTTGTCTAAAATAGTGAAAAATGCACATCATGATTTCCCAGACTCCAATAGGCCAAAACCCAAAGACATTCAGTTTACAATGATCTAAAACAGAGAAAAGCAGCGAATCCTCACATCTGATCTAATATTTGGCTGCAGACTCAACGACGGGGTGTACTTCGTGTGTGCAGCTGTGTCTCAATACAGGGGCCGCATCCTTCAAAGGCTGCATTTGAAGCGTGTTCTTATAACACATCCATAATTTGAAGACTGAATGCGCCACAGCAAGGCTGTCCCATGTTCCTGATTTTGTGTTACAAGAGAAAAGGTCCGTGTTGTAACCGCCCCCTGATATTTTTGTCCTGGCCGAATGGAGTTTGAGGTTGTTTTATTTTTTCTGCAACTAACCGACCAATGAAAACTTGCTCGACTAAGACTCTTCTCATCGACTAATTAGGGGGCAGCCCTAAATTTTCCTTGATATATGGTTTGACTGATTCATTGATTATCAAAATTGTTGTAGATCCATTTTCGGCTAATTATTTCCGCAAAAGTGGTGATTGTTTAACCACCATCAAGAATTGGTGGACCAACCGCCTTAAAAGTTTCCCATAATTGTTGGAACTACTTTGCCGGTTGGCACATCACAGTTCACACTTAGTTCTAACAATAGCATTGTTGTTGTATGATTGTATTAAACTTGTACATTCTAATTTTGGTACATATAAGATAATCGCAACATTTTGAAGTAATGCACAAAGGGTGATCATCACTCACAAGTCAATCACCAGCTAATTTGGGCCAGAGGAGCATGAGAGGAGCTGATGTGTCATTACTGAGGCCCACCCTGAATTCTACCTGCTGATGCTGCATTCCTCCCACTAATAATGTATTCACCCCGCTCCATCCTCGTTTCCAGTGTTTGTCACAATGTGCAGAGATTGCAGTTGCTCATCAGGTCATCCAAATTGCCACAAGTATGCGCTTGCATTTGTGCTCACACCCAGTCTCTGAAAAGTAGAAGCCTTAGTCTCCATCTGTGCATCCGTCATCCATCCATTTAGTAGATTCAGTATCTTTGCATTTTGGGCTGTTTGTCGGACTAAACAAGCAGCATGAAGACATCCCCCTGGGCTCTGGGAAATTATTTTTTGACATTCTATACCTAAACAATTAATTGATTAATTGGGAAAAGTAACTGACAGATTAATCAATTCCACTATCCATTGTTCTATTTTATATACTCGCTCATTCAAGTTCAGGGTCCTGTGAGACCTGGAGCCTTTCTCACAAAGCAGGAGGTGAAAGGCAAAGAAGCACCGTCTGTAGTCTGTAACACACAGACAAACACTTTCACACTCACATTCAGCAGATAAAAACCTATGGACATTCACACTGAGAGAGATAAAACCCACCCTGTACAGATTAGATGCACTTCCATGGGGCCCTGCAAGAGGCTACAGATTGAAAGGCCGACCACTGACCTCTAATATTAAGGAAACACCAGAGCGCTAAGGGGTGATTTTCTCTCTGAATGACATTCTCTCCCTTACACACATGCACACATATACACACTCTCTCATACAGACACACGCACGCATGCACACACACAAACTCTCTCTCTCCTCGGTGTAGTGAGAGGGCCTTATTGTGTGAGCCAGAGGAAATGCAGACACAGCAGAGGACAGGCCATCCATTGATCCGAGTATAGACTCCTCTCCTTCTCAGCCTCCCTTCTCCTTTCTCTCTTGCTGCTATCCCACACTGTCTCTGCCTTTTTTTTTATCTCAGCCCCTCTTTCTTTGCTCTTTGTGTTATCTGCTCTCTACTCTACTACATATAGTTTTTGTCTCTCTTCTATATAGTCTCTCTCTCTCTCTCTCTCTCTCTCTCTCTCTCTCTCTCTCTCTCTCTCTCTCTCTGCCATGCTTTCTCCCACTCTCCTGTCAGTGTTTCTGGTAGCACATCTCTCTTTATTATCTCTGTCTGCCAAAAATCATCCATCCTTTCTCTTTCTCTTTGCTATTCCCTTTACGTCACTTCAGCTTCCTTTCCTTCTCCCAGTTGACTTTTTATATTATCCCCTCCCAATTCTCTCTGCCTCCCACCATTCAGGGTACTTTGGGAGCAACAGAAAAACTAAAAGAAGTGGAAGATGGTGCAAGAAGAAACAAAAATAGCAATGAAGGAAGAAAGAGTATAGGAAGAATGAAGAAACGAGGAAAAGGAGCTGAAAAGATTAAAAGTGAAGGAAGGTAGTGTGGAGGAGAAGAGGGAAGGAAAAACGATGAAGGGATGACAAGTGGACTAAAGGATGGAAAGATGGCAGAAAATGTAGGAGAGGAAGGAAATGAGGAAGGAGGACAGAGAGCAGTGACAGGTAGTTTGTATGTTAAAAGGCGTTGGAGCTGTTCCAGTAAAAACAGGCGCAGTGCTGAACAGGAGGAAGCGATTTAGTGAACACACACACACTCACTCACACACAGCACACCTTCAGTGATGGCCGAAGCAACCCTCTGGTCACTGGTAATCCTCAGAACTCGCCTCCTTTGTACATCCCTCCTCATCTCACTCACTCCCTTGCCTCCTCCTCTCCTTCCTTCTCTCCCTCACTGCTCCGGCAGTTCCCTCTTCACCTCCCTCCTTCCTCTGTGCCCCGCTCCCTTCCTGCTGGACAGGCTTTTATATGAGCCATGTGGACCTTTATATAATATATGGACGTGTGTGTGTGTGTGTGTGTGTGTGTGTGTGTGAGTGATGGAGGTGCTGACATGTCTGATCGTGGTGTGGTTCTCCTACTGAAGTCGTGCCGATGGCCTCTTAGCTTTGAAGAGGCCAGTGAAGAGAGGAGGGGAGGGCATGCGAGGGGAGGAAGAGGAGGGCAAAAACTCTTGTTATCTCATTGGCTGCTTATTATCCAGGTGATATAGTCTGTTATACATGTAGAAAATAGAAATATTGCAGGAAGAATGGAGTGATGGACACAGAAAGGATGCAGATGAGACAGGAAAAGGTTAACAATGATCAGACAAAGCTTCTGTCCTCTTGATGGATTCAGAAAAACACACTCTTTTACTGTATACTTTGTAGAAAAACCTCAGGATACATTTTTAAAAACTCTAAAGCAAAGACCTTTGCTAGTTGAAGAGATCGTCTTGTTTTTAATGTAACAAAAGAGAGGGCTTTGTGAAAGAGACGCATAAAACATGCAGGTTTAGTTTGGCTGTAATCTTTTCAGTCAGTATTATTGACGTAAAAAAAATAAAAAATCCACCAAAGACTGTATTACAATGGTTCTGGACTAGAATGCAATAGTCATTGAATGAGTGCCGAGTAAAGGGTTTGTGATTGTGAGGAGCAAGAGAGAGAAGAGGCAAAGTTCCTTTGTCTATTCACTCTTCAAGGTATCAGCCATTGGTTTGTCATTTTATACCAGGCATGTTGATTTCCTGTGAGGTACCGTCTCAGTGGTCTAATTCATTATGGATTTCTCCCATATGTTTATCAATTTGCAACATCTGCCTTTTTACTAGACTATATTCTATCAAGGGCAACACACACTGGCGGCAATATGTTAATACTTCCAATTGAAGTACGGCATGTAAGTAATAAAAATGGCATAAAAATACAGTAAAAGCTACATAATATAATGTGCTTTAAACTCGGTAACCTAAAATAGGTAAAGTATGACCCCAACGCATCTAGTATATCTATGTGTTGCCTTTTTCCTTCTCCACACATCAGGTAGAGCTGTTTGTCTAAAGCTGCCTGGGCACAGTTGGGAATTTGGTCTGTTATGTGTGACTTGAAGAACGACACAGCTCTCCAAAAGACAATACAGTTCGGATCAAGTTGGTGCCCTGAACTTTTTTTTCCTCACCCCTCTGTGCGATTGTATATTTCCAAGGACCCAGTGCTCCTTCAGCGGTCTGATGAAGCAAACTTTGTGTGATTGAAGCACCACAGCATCTCTTTTGAAGTGCCATAGTCACGTTTGAAAGATGAAAGGAAAGAAAGAAAAGCATATTACACTACAATAGACTCTTAGACAACAAAATATCGAGCGTTCAAACACACTCAAATGCACACACAGCAACATGGCCAGCCGTACAGTATACAGCACTGGCTGAAAGGGAGAGAAATACAAGTGTGTGCATGTGAACTGACGGTATGTTTAAGTGTATACTTGTATTAATCAGCCACTTATGGGAACTCACCTGCCTTCTGAGGACAAAGAAACTGGTTTCCACAAGGTCAACCATTTATTCATGCTTGGATTAAGTAGACAAAATTGATTTACTGCAAGTCATGCATATGTAACATTAAAGCTTACCATTTTTCAAGATATTCCATAGTGGTTGTCCTTAATGAAGGTGGTTTTCCATATTTTCAGCCGCAATTGGTTTCCAAACTTGCTTGAGGTTGGAGGCAACTGATTTTGTTTTCCAACCAAGTAAACCTCATGTCTTTGGTGTGTCAACATATTTGGTGAATATTTGAAAACAAAAGTCTATTGAGTGAACATCCTGGAAAATGTGCACAAATCACATTTTGTACTAGGACACATTGTGAGCAAATGTCCATTGTGCTGTCTCCCTTGATATTTTGTCGAATAGAAATTATTTGTGTATAAAACACGAGTATCAGATCCTGGAAATGTGAAGTCCCGCTTGGCCCTGTTGCACATAAGGGGGCTGTGGGGTCCCAGAAGTTGGTGGAGGAAATGTTTGACAGTGTGGCTAGTTAAGAGTGATTGATGCCTGCAGCCCTCTCAGCTGTTAAGGAGAGATGAGGGGAAACAACTGATGCAAATCAGATTGGAAGCTGCCTGCTGGCATCTGACTTCAGGAATGGTGATTAAAAACACATTATGACAAAGACAACATCTGGTGGTGCATTCAAAACGTCAGCCGAACACTAGTGTAGCACTGCATTACCCTGGCAGAACATGCACAGAAGATGAAAGGTGCACCGCACAACTCCAAACTCCATTCCAAACAATGAAAAATGAATTTAAATCACATTTTCACTGCTTGATGATGGTTTGAGCAAACTGAAAACAATCAGCGAGTAATTAGTTTCATTATCATGGTATTTTGTGATCACCTGAAAGTTGACTTTGAATCCTGTGTAATATTTGTTCTTTGTTTTTTTTCTGCCTGACATTGCAACCATTGATTTAAAAGTAAAAATTGATGATATCAGTCTGTAAACAAACCGTGGGCCTGCTATCTCAACATTTTGGAAAAGTAAACTATTTTGGAACTTTTGGAACTATTTTCCTTGAAATACATACTATTATTTGCTTTGGTTTGCTTTGTTCCCAAGGTAAAAGTATCGGTTACAGAAAAAAAAGGTAATTAAAAGTGAAATAAACAATGCCAAATAGGGACAATTTTCTTTGATGGCACACCACAAAAGACAACATCTGTTCTGGCACTGATGCTGTAGGGATGTTAGCTCAGTGTGACATCATCCTGGCAAAGCATGCATGGATGATTGTCAGGATGAGCTTTACTCTGGATCAGATGACTTCGGTCAACCTACAGGATGGATGACAATGTCAGATCTGACTGGTCATGGCATACATGAAGACAAAGTCAAAAACAGTCAACAAAAATGCCTCTCTGCTGCTAATGTGTATCCTTTGCAGACAGTTGTCACTTGAAGACACTTGGTCGCCTGAAACATCAGATTCTGTTTAATATACTGTAGCTTCTTTGTGTCATATTTTCTATGAGTCAGAGTGTTAATCAGAGATCAGTTCTTTCATAATTGTAATTGTGCTTTGGCAACACATGTCAAATGTCATGCCAATAAAGTCTTTTGAATTGAATTGATAAGCAATCTAAAGCTGGTGGATTTGATGTTTCATGCTACGTTACTTATTATAACAACTGAGGACTGCAAAGCAGAAAAGTACCAAGGTCAGTGGTGTACCGGATTGTCACAGTGTGTTTTGGTGTTATGCACTGGCAGCTTGACATTAAAGTTGTGTATTTCACTGACTGCAGCATAATCAACAAAAGCTTGTACAGAGTTAGCTGATTTTAATGATGACCCTTTTTTCACAGGTTGTCAGTAACTAGGAATTTTCACACTATGGCCATTTGTCCATGCATGTCTATATTGCATGTGTGAAACTTTTCATCCTGCTTTCATGCTGTCTTGATTATTTAACACCTGTGGTGGTAATGAGGCCAATATCGAGCCAAGAACATCAAAGGTCGTCTGAAGCTTCGATCTATAACTACCGCCAGAGACAGAAACCGAAAGACCAAAGGAGAGAAAATTACAAACGTATAGAAACACGTGAATTCCCTCGCAGTCTTAATGTGTGGCTCCCTAAATCAACAACCAAGAGCCATGTTAAGGTGTAAAAAGACACTGAACTTGTGTTACCTGTCGTTATTAAAAACAGCTGTGACATTATATTAAAATAGTATGAAACTACTTTTTGTTGCACCAAAAAGTAGTTTGAAGGAATGAATGAAAATCTGTCACTCAATATGTGAAACATCATGCCTCCCTACTATTAAATTGCCATTTCATTCACAATGTATCTCAACATTTTGAGAAATATCTTGACACTTTTGTCAGTGCAACTCAAACAAGAGGAGGTAGCAAGGAGTGACAATTCCTTCCTTTAAAGCTTGAAATATTTTGACTTGTCAGTGGGTGACTGTCACTCCCCACTGAGTTGAAATTAAAACGGGGTTATTTGAAACCTTATCCTTTTTCCAAGTGCAATACAAAGCCAGGGAGGTAAATTCTTCGAAGACAAGCCCTCTCGTATTGAATCCGCCACAGTGATTCCCCCACTTTGGCCGTTGCGGCGAAGTTGTAAATCTGTAAGATAGTTTTGGTAATGTGTCAGACCATGATGCAAGATTCAGAAACACTTCAAACAAGTAAACGGACATGCAGGGAGTAAATTAATGTCAAAGTTAATTTGTAGTTTAGATTAAATGGTAAATGTTGAAGAAATAAGCTATGCACAAATGTATCTCCTGCCGATCTTTTAGGTGAAACTGATCTGTTGTGTTTATATTCTAATCGAGTGCGTTGACTCATGACCCATCTTACTGCCTAGAGGAAAGAAGGAGGTGATTTTGATCCTTTAAAAATGACAATGCCAAGATCATATCGACAGATTGTAGCTTGAGATTTCCAGAAATCTTGGTCACTAGCAGAGATCAAATGCAGATGCGGTCTGTCAGAAAAAGAACAGAAAATAATTGAGATACCTAAATGTTTGGGAAGTATAACAAATGTCTGAAACAGTGAAGAAACTAAACGTGGCTCTGCCGTGGGACACAAAGCCTCAGATTAAGTGTTGCCCTACTGTCATTTCATATTTGTGAGATATTTTCTGCTCTATCAGCTTCGGCTCCATCACAATCGTTTTGATTGATCTTCCTAAGTGCAGTCAAAGAATGAATGCCTAGAAAAGTTTTCATCCTGCCATTGTACAATTGTCGAGCTAAAGCCAATAAAGTGAGATGTGACACTATAATGCCTACATATTAAGCAACAGACCCGACATATCTTAATTATCTGAAGATTAATTGATTAGTCCATCCACAGAAAATTAATCAATGACAATTTTGATAATGAACTGTTAATTTGCAGCAACAAATACATTTAGAAAGAAACATAATGTCACCTGGATAACATTTTCTATTAAAATAATGAGGAAAAGTTGTTAACATTTCTGGCAAGTCGCAAAAATGTTGATACTGAAGGTATCAGTAAAATGTTCCATAACTCATAGTTACTGCCAGATTATTAACCTTTTTATCATTGTGTTTAGGCACTCGCAGTGCTTGGTTAAGGTAACCCTAATCACGATGTTTCCCTACCCTTCACCAAAGTGATTTTGTTTCCTACACCTAACCACAGACGGGACTCAGGATGCAAACCCTGGTGTTAAAGCCAGCGAGGGTAAATGTAGCGCTTCATTCACTCCAAAAACAAATGTTGCCTGTGAACATGATCCAGGCGGCGATTACGTTTGGCACGACAACGCAAATGGGAAAACAATTTTTCTACAACGTAAATGTAATTTCTTGGAGACAGGGTTGCCATTTTATATCATTTGTAAATTGAATGTTTTGTAGTTTTGGACTTCTGGAGATTTGAAGATTTCACTTTTGAGCCCTCTGAAAATGTGACTTGCATTTTTCACTTTTCTGACATTTTATTGATTAGAGAATTAACTGATTTAGTGAAAACAACAATAATAATGTAGTTATGTATTTTTATGAGAGAGCTGCAGCTGTTGAAAATTAGGCTCAAAAACTAATATAAAGCATGTAATGAGTTGTTCAATCAGTTTTGAGATAAAGGGCAGAGGAATATGCAAATTAGAATTACTGGGGAGAAGGGAAAAAAAAAAGCAATTGCCCAGAGTAGATTGTTTGTCTCGCAGAGTGGAGACGTTTAATTTGTTATGGTCTCACTGAAGTGTAAGCACATACATAAACACACAGTCACAGCCATAAAAAACATAATGATATGGATTTGAACAGACACAGACCCACACACACAGAGGCACATACACACCTCTGAGACCTGGCCTGGGCCTCCATTGTAAATGCTGCAGTTCATCTGTGTGAGCCGTAGTTGAGTTAGTAGCTAATTAGTTTGGCACAGCAGCGTTCTTCCCAGGCCCTGAGTGTGTGTCTGTGTGTGTGTGGTGTGTGTTGGGGGTGCAGTGGAGGGGTTAATCCTTGCTACTTGTTGTTCTACACCACTGCCCCCCACCCCACCCCACCACCATCCCCAACCCCTTCAACTTTCTGCCTGTCTCCTCTCCCTTTCTATTTCCCTTCCTGTTTTTGGCCTCGGCTTTTCAGTCTGATTCTTTGTTTTCTCTGTCCATCACCTCTCTCTTATTTTTTTTCTACTTCTTCTCTGTGTTTTTCTTACCATGTACATGTTTTGTCCCCACACTGCCCAGTCCTCCTATTTTTCCCCTTTCACCTCATCTCTTTCCTCCTCTATCACTTCCTTTCTGACTCCTGCATTCTTCTTCCCATGCATATTTATTTTATTTTCTCTCCCTCTGACTCTCTTATTTTCCCTCTCCATCCATCCATCTCCCTCTCTCCCATTTAATGAAAGCCCCTGGTATTGGACTAATCCAGTAGTGGATTCTTCTCAGTGTCTCCCTCGCTTCATTTCTCTATATCTCCCCACTCATCCTCCATCTTTACATTTCTCCCTCACCCTCGACTAATGGAAGTCCCCCCGCAATCTTTGTAATCCAGTGTCTCTCTCCCGCCACCTTTCTGTTGCTCTTTCTTCTTTCTTTTCCTCTTCCTCTCTGTAGACTAATGAAAGTCTGTGGTGTTGGTCTAATCCCCTGGCTGTGTGCTCACAGCCTCTTTGTTGGTCAAATCTGACTAATGCCCTCCGTCTCACTCCACAGCACAGGAGCCTCTTACCTCAGCCTACACACACACACACACACACACTTTCACACATCACAGACGCCTTGGGAAATAATATGATTTTGCTGAAAATGTCCGTCTCTGGTTTGTGAATGTCTGCTAAAGAGAACTGACGGTGTATACGTTTGTGCACACACAAACAGTGGCACCACCATATAACCTGCCCTCTGTAATTTTGAGATTTGGGCTGGTGCTGGGTGCTATAGCAAAAATTAAGATGAGTATTTTTTTAGGGTGAAGCTCATGGGCAGAACACAGTACCACCACCAATAGCAGTAACATAATTTATGGGAAGTAAATAACTCTTATGGGAAGTAAATTTACTGCAGATTTTCTGTGTCCAGATTTGACTTCGGAATGTATGGGTGTTTGCTATGTTGGCCACATTTAAAGGTAGACAACACATCAAGATGAACAGCATTTAGAAATGTCCCTAACTCAGAACTTTCCAATTTGAATGCTTTTTCCTATTGTCATTGAAACATGTTACAGCACCAACATAGAATAATTCTTAAAACAGTCTTTGACAAAAACTAAAAAATGTCATTGAGGCTCTAACAAATGACTTGCATCATCAAAGTTCAAGGGCAGCCCTAGTGACAAGTATTCAAATAGTACCTCAACTGCCTGAGGGTAGCATTATAGTTTGTGGTTCAAGCTGAAAAGCTGCATATTGTAGCTTTAAAGGTGTGCTAAGAGTGAAATCAGCTTCCCTGTTTCTTGCTTGGAATGAAAACTCCCATACCATTTGAATGAAGACCTGACGAACGAAGAGCCTGGTTTTGCCATAGTCCCAGGAAAGCAGTATGTCACGGAGGTCACTGTGGGCGGCGTAAATGTTTGGTTAAATTAGACCTTCACATTTTCTCTGAGGCTCAACAGTAAATCTTTGCATCCATGAACTGCTGTCAGCATTGATCGGACCTTAACTCTCCTACATTGTAGCAACACTGCACCTAGGCACCAGACTGACCCTGACACCCACGCTAAGGCCAAAGCAGATCATTTTCAACCTCACCTTCATCAGTCATAGCCATAACTTCATTCAGGCAGCACGCAGGCTGACCCTTAAATGACTGTTCCATTATAGGGCAGACAGTGACCTTGCGTAACCCCAGTCCTCCTCTGCGATGTTAATGGCTTATATTGACGTAATGATACTGTCCCAATAACACACATGCAAATGTTTTAGTCAATGCTCCTTGGTAATGTGGAGTGGCCTGTGCAGAAATATGTGCACATGATAAATACAGTACATGCTGCATTGTGTGTCTATTGATTTTTTTTCTTTCTTTCTACCAACTCCCTGTGCTTTCTGCTGGCAGCATAGCATCACTGACTTTGGATCATGATGTGGTTGTGTGTGTCTGGGAGGAGTATATATGTATGTGTATGTGGAAGACCGAACGTATATGGGAGTGTGCGTTTACTTCTATGTGTGTGGGTTTGTGTGCGCCCCTGTGTGTCTGAGTGTTTGGTCTTACACAATTCTGACAGTGTTTGTAATATTTTGCAGTCATTAGATTGCCTGTTTATGGAGCATGTGCAATAAATCATGACAAAACATAACCAAACACAAGTGTGTGTTTATCAACAAGGGAAAGCTGTTTCAGGCCTTGCACATTTTCAGCTGTGAATGTGACACCAAGGTTAAATTGTTTCAGTCATGCTGAAACTAGACTGAAATTGAGTTCTAGCATGTTCTATGGCCATGGGGGTCATATAGTGTAAAATATATGTATAAAGTTATGTTTGAGGGAACAAAGTAATTAGATTTGTAGAAGAGCAGGCAGACCTACAGTATGGGAGCCCATAGGTTTATACATCTCCAAATCATTTGATACAAAAATCTAGCTACCAGTATGAACAAATAAATACTGGTCACTAATTAAGGCCAGGTAAGAAAACATTTAGGGTGGTTTCCTAATCATGATTTCATAATAGACAATAGAACAAATTAAATTAAATTGCTTCTACTTTTCAGTTTTGTTGACCAGTATTAAGATATTGTCGATGACGCTCAACACATACTGCAGATGTTTGAATCCCACCAGCAAAAGAAGGGATTATGCCCTTTGAGTCACTTGAATGCTTTGATGTCAAACATTTGTGCAGGAAGTTTAGAGTTTTCACTGACCATATCTAACAGTTTTTTGTTTTTTTTTCGTTAAAAAAACAGAAACCCAGAGTAACATAGTGGTAGTATGGCATTACTTTGATGTTGTTCTGCCAGCATTAGTGCTGTGGAATGTACATTGTCCTGAATTAATCAAGATAACAGGTAAACATGTAAGTATTGAGTTTGCATTAACTGTTAACAGCAAATTAAAATGGGACCAGATTAGAACAGGTCTTCTTAATACAATATGATATAATACACGGAAATGGAAAATTATGAATAAAAGTCTGTAGTATGACTCTGTTTCTACCAGGTCTAATTTGTGCACTGCTGGCTTATTCTTTTTGGGCATACATTGTATTTTGAAATTTTAAAGATGACAATCAGAATCTAATTCTGGAAGTACAGCAGGCACAGAAAGAAGTAGACCAGGTTAATTAACACTCACACATTTACAGAGAGATAAAGGATTTGCAATTACGGACCGAACCAGGAATGATGATCCAAACAACCTTCACATAGTGTAGAAGATATTCTTGGTATTGTCTTAGTTCATTTTTGTTTGGAAATTTACAAATGACAAAAATGTACAGGGTTTTTTTTTCTTGTGACATTGGTGCAGACACATGTCAGGTTTATATTAGAGAAATTACAGCTTTGAAGTGCATACACGTACTGTTGATCTGATAATGTCCCCAGTATCTGAAATGCAGGCACAACACAAGACAAATGCTTGACAGTTGAGCTTTTTCCTGGAATTGTTTTTTTTCTTGAAAATTAGATATTGTTTGAAAAAAGTGACACCTACTCACTTTTGAAAGCACAGAAAGAAAATAAATTATACACGCCACATTTTAAAGAAGAGCGGCAATTAAAGTCTCTTGTCAACATCAATAATGTTAACAGCCTTGCCCTAGATCCGCTAGCCTATGCTAAATTATCCACTTTAGGTAATGGTTTCCTTTCCAAGAATGAATGTAAAACATCCAGGGATTAATCCCATATTAAACATGGCCTTCAGTATTTATTCACTATATATCTGAAATATCAGAATGTCACATCGGCTCTTTTGTTTCGAATTTCCCCTTTCTATCCTATTACTCTTTGTGCTCCCAGTAAGTGTTGAAGACCATATTTCAAACTCTCTCATGTGGGAAGTTAAACATGTATAAGTCAGCCAAAGGTGAAATCTGGCCCTGCCAAGGGAGATTTTCAGCTTACAGAGTCTCAGGCAAGATTTCTCTGATTCATAAAGGGTCTGTAGAGGGAGCAAATAAATGTGTGTGTGTGTGTGTGAGACTGTGTGTGATCACTAGAAATATAAGGCTTCAAACTGTCTCATCTGTTGAGACATCTAAGGATCTTTCTGTTTTCGAGAAAATCGCTGCAATTTCTTTTGTGTTGAAAGATTCAATTTAACTTAATGCATGGCTGAAACTTCTTTGGAAACTGAATAATACTACAATTAATTCTAATAATAATAACAATTTTAATTCTTTAATACTCTCTTGAGCTCCCTAGAGTTGAATAACATGGTGGTAGAAAGTCAGAAAGCGAAAGACAGAGTAAGGGAAAGAGAGGAGAAGAAATCATGAGAGGGGATGTACAGAGACGAGAGAAGTCGGTTGAGACAAAGAGGGTGGAACATTCAAACAGAACAGCAAGGGACACAAGCCCACAAACACGGAGAGCATAAACATCGGGGACGGTAAGATGGAAAGGGTGAAAGGTGTCCCCACCTCTCTTGGCACCCCTCTCCAGCTTCCTGTCTAATCCGATAGAAACTGCCATGAAATCAGCTCCCCTGCTACTTGCCTCCTGCCTTGGGTGTAAAACCACGGTAGAATCAAGCAGAGAGAATAACGGAAGAGCAGGGGCGCTAATCCACCCGTTGGCCTGCATGCTCGGGGATTTGAGACTAACTCCTATCACTGACCATGAAGGAGGAGGAGGAGAAGGAGGTGGAGGAGTATGAGTAGGGGCCAAAGAAATGGCTATGTTCTCCCTTTGCATCACATCAATTGCCTCTTTTTTTGTCAGTCAAGCCATTGCTTTTGCCCTCTCTTCTTCCAGTATTATAATATGGCCGTTTACGATGCTCACTTGCTTGTTGCTGTGTTGTCAATTAATGCAGACTTATTCTCTCTACACCCAACTCTATCCCTCCTCTCTTTCTTCATCATCCTCTGCCTCTTTGTATACACTCCCCATCTCTTCCTCTCCATCTTTCTCAGCAAGCTTTGTTAATACCCCTCTATTTCTAACTACATTGTGAGCCAATTTAGATCCCCCAAGCAAAGCTGTGAACTTTGTTACTGCTGCCAATTCATAAAGAAAGACATCCAAGAGAGTTATGCAGATATGGCAGTTAGCAACCTGTCATTGGGAGAAATTTCATAAGACATTAGGGGTTTATTGCTCAGATATTAATACATTTAGTGCACTAATTAAATGATGCATTCATCTAAATTTTCCGTTACGTCTGTTTTATTTGATAGTCGACAACGGACAGTCTAGATAACATGCAAGAATGGTCCTCAGCTCGACTTAAGGCAACCAAGTAATTACAGCAATTTGGACCCAGTCCACTAGACTATATTCATGTGCCGTAAAACCCACAAAGCTACAAACAAAGATTAGGATGACCTATTTGATGTATAGGCTTTTCTAATGCCCAAGGGGAATATTCTTTGAGATAACTATTTAAAGTTACCCCATAACTAGTTTGTTAAGCGAAAATTTTGACATTTTGGGAAATACAAGGGTGCTCATGTTTTTACGCTAAATATGAAGCCACCGCCAGCAGCCAGCTAACTTAGCTTAGCATTGAGGCTGAAAACGGGTTCTGTTCAGAAAAGGGGCTATTCAAAGATAATAAAATTTGCCTGCCAACACCTATATAGCTCATTAATTAACACGGTATATCTCATTTGTTAATCCGTACAAACACTAAAGTATAAAACCGACAATTCGCTGTTTAGCAGGGGGTTATGTGTTGGCCAGTTTCATGGCCATAAAACAGTAGCTGTTTCCAGTCTTTATGCTAACCTAAGTTAGCCAGTTACTGGCAGTAGCTTCATATGTAGCGTAAAGACATGAGATCTTTATCTAATTTCTGGCAAGAAAGCGAATAAGCGTATTTCCCAAAATGTTGAACTATTCCTTTAAAGCAAGGGTTTCGTGTAATAAAATGCAAATTACAAAATCTAGGGTTAATTATGTATATTCATGTGGACATTATGCTTCTGTACACATGGGATTCTTCAGAGTCTTCTTGTGGTGTAAAAAAAAATCATGTTAGGTGAACTAGGAACTCAACATTGGCCATAGGCATGAATATGTGTCTGTCTGAGTGGCAACCTGTCCAGGGTCTCCAGTGACATAGCTCTTACCCAGTGCATTCTGGGATAGGTTCCAGTTGTCCACAACCCTGAAAAGAATATGAAGGTATAGGAAACGGCTGTATAGATGGATGGGACAGGCTGATATTAGAGATATGTCAAAACTCGATCACTGACAAATTTGTTGATAAAAACTATTGTTGATGAAGCATAGGGTAGATCAGGCTTTTGGGAGTGTCCATCTGGAGTCAATGCTGGATTATTGGGATGAACCCTGTGTTTGGTCAGTACATAACCCCCAGTTTAACCATCTTGCCACTGATTCTGGATAGACTTGATGCTGGTAGTGGTGATTGTGGGGAGTTAGATGTTGGCACCAGTGGAAGGAGCTGGAGGCAGAATGTCACAGAAGCAGCTGATTGGATTAATAAAGAGCATGCTGATTAGTGATTGGCTGCTACACGGGTAGTCGCAAGCCGGGAAGAAGATGCCTCCTGAATTTTAAAGTGAGGGTGTAATGGAGGAGTAGAGGAGAAAAGCAAGGGAAAACTAGTTCCTATGAATGTTCTAAAGTAGATATAAGGTGCAAAATGAGACTATCACTAAGCCATCTTCATGCTCAGGGAAAACCACATCAGCTTGCGCTCTCTGTCCCAAATTTGGAGCCTGAGATTGAAGCTGTTAAGGCAGGGAATTCTACTCACCCAGAAGAGATTGAACTTGTCACTTTGACCCAGAGTAATATTGTCAATCGAAAAGAGGCGACCACACCTGACTAACAGGGAAGAAACAGCAGTAGTGGCTGTTAACATCAAGAACAAGACAATAGGTCACAATGCAAAGCAACAACATTTCTTTGAAAGTTACATGCTTTGCCAGCGGTGCTTGGGCAGTCGCTCCAACAAAGACATTTTATCTTGTGGTACACTAATATCTATACCATCTTTTGTAACATGATTTCTTTGTGTTTGTGTTTAGTTAAGTTTCAAGACTGTTTTGTATGAGCTATGCTACTCCACAAGGCGTGTGGAAGCTAATTGACCTTGCAGAAGTGAGTATGTGCATTGGATCCAGCATATTGTGAATTAACCGAACCCAGTGGTGCACTGTAGATCTCATCCTGTAGCTAATTATTATCAGCCATCTGCCGAATACATACGCCCTGCCATCAGCCGTATTGCTATTTTTTACTTTCTCTTTTTCTATATGTGCTTTTGTGCTTTTTCTCCCTGCTGTTTTTGAACTTTCCCTACTTTTTACTCTTTTTCTGTCTATATTTCTCACTTCATCTCTTTACCATTTGTGTTTTTTGCGTCTGCACCTTTTTCATGCTTCTGTCTATCAATCTACCTGTGTATCTCTGTTATTCTGCTTTATATTCTATGCTGTTCCCAATTTTTATTTTGCCTCAGTACAGGTATTCACAGTGAGGTATGTAGCTTATCCAAAGTAACTCCATTGTTTCTGAAAAATTCTAACCACCTCCATTGCGTCAGCTTCATTGTAATTTTAGATCTCTGGGATGCAGAAATCCCAGACATCTAAAAACCTGTCCATAACATGAAACCAGAACTATCTGTATGGCTAAATAACAATAAGGGTGTTGAAAACAATCGCCACTTTAAATTTTCTCACCCTATTCTAGCAAAACATGACTTTCTGTCAGACTTATAAATGTCAGTGCCTATTTTCTCATTTGCTTGGCTATAAGATTTTTCCTGCATAATGCTTTCTTCTCCACATAAATATGCACAACATACACATTTTAAAATGGCTCCATTCACCATGTAGATTAGAACACCTGGTTGAAGGCACGTGTAGCAACAATATCAGTGAGCTATGACATCCATTATGCCACCTTTATGGAGCAGCTAAGCAGCTATATCCATCTCAGAGAGGTTGCTTTGTGGGGTTGGGGTGATGCAGTGAGACAATTGTCAAAGGACATGGAAAGAAACTAAACGGCAATGAAGAAGAAGGGATATATGGAGAGACAGAGAATGTGACATGTAATTTGTTTATGAAGTGCCAAATGAGATATAATGAAGGGGTAGGAAGAGAGATGAACAAGATGAAGAAAAGGAAAAGTCAAACTGGAAAACTAGAGAAAACAAGGTGGGAGTTTACTTCAGCTGTGCTCACCAGAGAGCAGAGAGACAGTCAAGATGGTCTCTATCGGGCCCTTGACATAAAACATCAGAGTTTCTTTGATTGATGCGATTACATATAAGTGCAGTATTTTCACAAAGACCCATTTGTTTTGATAAAGACGTATCCCCCTCCCCAAGAGAGAGGTGAAAAGAAAGCTGAGAGAGAAGAAAATAGACAGAGAAAGATTGGGGGGGAAGAGGGGGGACTCTCATTGGTATTAGATTTGTTGACGCAAATGCAAAATTATTCCCCATCTCCTGTGTCTATCTCTTTTTCTCTCCCAACATTTTTTTCGGCATTTTACCCCCCTTTTCTTTATTAATTTTGCTATTAACCTCAGCTCTACTTTTTATTATTTTCTCCCTCCTTTCATACTTTTCTTCCCCACTGACCTTCTCTTCTTCTTTAGCATCCCCTTTTAATTTTCCTTTTCCATTCCTCTGTACCAACTTAAAACTGAATCAGACTCTTGGCAGGAGTAGAGGCAGCTGCCTCGTAGACAGTCCTGCTAATCTAAACTGATGACACTCATGCTGCAATTCTTCGCTGTGCTTACTGTCACCATTTTCATTGTTGATCATGTTTTTCTTTTGTAACTACTATCTATGTCCATAAAGAGTTAACTACATACATGGTTTTCAAAGATGGTATGGATCCAGACAGAATCCTATCTCATTCAGAGCTAAGACTAAAGCTGTAAAGGTGGTGGAGTACATTTACATTTGCATGTAAAAATCCACCTTATCAGCCTAACAGTGGGGCTGCAACAAAGTTTCCAATTCTTACTTTTCATTCAACCCATTTTCCCAAAGGTAATCTCGCATAGTCAGAACTTTTTCTCGTCAAGCTCTTTGAAAACTGGAGGAACATCTCGTCAAAATGTTTGGATAATGAGAGTTTTGGAAGTCTTGAAGCAGTGGCGGAGAGTTTTAGAAACACCCGCCTCCACGAACGGCACATGTGGCTTTCCTTACATAATGAAACGGAGTTTTGTATTTTAATTTCCTCAGACCTTGTGTGACCTTGCCAAGGTGTAGCTATGCTAGGGAATTTAATGCTGAATACAGACAATTCTCAGCCCACAGGACAACTCATAATGAAGGGCAAGAAAACTTATAAACTTTAACAAAAATGTAGGCAGTCTTTAATTCAAAAGTTAAACACTTAAGATTATAATATGTCATACAGTAAAAGCATACATACAGATTAATTCCATTATTTGAAAAATTATCATGCCATATAAAAATAAATGATCTAATCCTATTAAGTTGACCTAATTGAAATATAAGTAGACAAAATCACACTTATTGACTTATTTAACTAGCTGAATGAAGTGAATGCAAATCAGTGGCATGACAATTATTTGTTTAATGTAATGAATAATATTAAGTTCACTGATCAGAGGTCTAGCACTGGTTTTTCCGTAAATAATAAATGAATAAATAAAATTAATCCCTGGGTGACGGTGCAGAATAATGCCCTGTCATCCATCTGAGCCATTACATAAAAGCAACATGATGGCTAATTATCATTGACGATAACCTGCATTAGTCTCCAGTCACTGAGCCACTTGTTTCCATTGGAATGGCTGTCTTTGTAACCTTGGGACATCCCATTTAAACCAAACCATTTATAGCCAGCCTACTGGCTGAGAATTAGACAGACTTCTCAATGCCACTTTTCTGAGAGCACACAGAGTGATGGACTCGACATTCACTGGTCAGAGGACAAATCCAGGGATCATAAGGTCTTGTCAGAAATGGGAAGGATGGTGGAAACTTCAAGTGAAGACTGCTGCTGCATCACATGAAGTTTTGGTACTCATCATAAGGTCCTTAAAATATATCTGCAATACAAGTGCAGTGGAAACTGTTTGCTCTCAAGTGAACAGCTGCCAGACTGTTCCTCTGTGACCTTCTGGTTACTGAAAACAGAACAAAATCTGAAGTCTAAATAATTCCCTTCAGGGAATTTAGCATCAGCTTAAGTTGAAGCAAAGCTGTGTGGCAAATATAGAATGACAACTGTGATGTTCACCACGACCAAATCTGTGGTCATTACTTTTGCAACAAAATTAGTATTTCGTGTCAAAACAGGATCTAAATTGTATGCTAATAATCCCTAAAAAGACCCTAACTGTGGATTAAGTTTTAGCTCATAAATTACAGATGATCCACTTCACTGCCAACCGATTTACCAGCATAACATACTGTACATTTTACAGTGACCGAAAAAAAAACTTGTTCAACCTGTTCAAGGCAGGTGATCTGTCCTTACTTCAGTAAGTAGTCTTGGGTAATTGATAACTTAACAATACAATATCTATACAGGTTGTATGACATTAAGTTTGATACATGAGCTTGAATCATAGCTTTTCCAGTACCTTTTCATGAACCAAAGCACTGAGACATTTCCAAAAAGCAGTGTGTACCAATCTGGAAAGAAATTGTTTTGGCAATTTCATCCAACAGCTGCTTTGTTTGGCTTCCATTCCTTCTTTTGAACCCTTCCCAGATACCTTGGAAAGAGGATACACATGGGGTGTAGAAAGAGGAGGTATACGAAGCACTTTGCACGTTTGCCCATCACACATCACCCTCTTTAAAAACAGATGTTTCCATCGATGAGTAAAGTGGGGAAAGACCCTTTCACCTTGAAATGTGCTGCGTTTCTGTCTAATCTTCTTTCCTCCTTAAAAAAAAAAATTACCTTTCTGAAGGGCACAGGGGGTTCAGGGAATCAATAGATCACTCAGGCTGCAAATGTATTATCTTTCAAAGGAAGGGGGGAGGGATGAAGGAAAGGAGGAATGGATGGAGAAGGGATATGGAAGCAGAGGAGTGGAGGTGAAGATGATGGAGGGAGGGCGCTGGAGAGTGGAAGGGAAGATGAAGGTAGAGCGGAGAAAGTAGAGGAAGTGAAGGATAAGGGGTAAATAGGGTGAGAGAGCCGGTGGAGGCTAGATGGATCAAGCAAGGGAATCATGAAATTGTAGAAAAATGAGGCTAGGAGAGGAGGGGAAGGGCGGCAGAGGGAAACACAAGAAAAGACTTAGAAAAACATTGCCAGGTAGCCATTAAGGATGGTTAAAAAAAGGGAATTAAAGAGAAGAAAATCAAATGTGGAGGGTGTTACACAAATAGCAAAGAATCTGTGAACGATTAAGATTAAAAGAGAGGCAGGAAGTAGCTGGATGTCAGCTATGACTGATAGGAGTAATATGGCAACAAAGAAGAATAAAAGTGCATTGAACTAGTGATGAGAAACATCATAAAATTGTGTTACAAACTGTGAAGTTGTTTTCATACATTTCCAAATCGACCAGGCTGTTTCCCTATGTTTTACTGCAACTGATCCTCTTAGGCCTTGAAAAAATAAAAGGGAATGAAATCGGAAGTTTAATAATGCCTATCAGGGGGATGGGTGTTACAGTGACTTTATATGGAAGTAAAATTGTGACATTTAACCCAGTAGACTGTACAGGGATTTGTCACAGTTCAGTAATGGTAGCAGCAGGAGTTGGGACCCAAATGTAGACATGCGGGCAGAGTCAGAAAGTTTTTGAAGTAGTTCACTGTGAGGTGACGGGGTTATGTACTGAACAGATGAACAGGCAGACATGACAGGATTGCAAAAGTTGCAACAATAATGATGTGGGGGAATGAAATGTGAGTGATTAAAGTAAGCACAGCTGTTTGGGAAGGTGGCTGATATTTACTTCATTTATAATTTATTGCCACATTTTTTTGGCCTGTTTTTGGGGGCGGAAACTGCAGATCTTTGGCTGCTAGATAGTAAAATGAGTGGTCTGGTAAACTGTGTTCAATATCATCGCCTCAGGAAGGAGGAGAAAATCCTACTTAACTGCCTCCTTGATGCTATTTCTCACATCACAGTGCCATTATATTAGTTCATTCTAATAAGGTTGAGTGAAGTCTCCTCCAATTTAGAAAAGATTAGGATTCATCAACAGAACCACATAGGTATGACAAAATAATTAATCCAGATATTTTTGATAAATATGGCAACAGTAAAATTAAAATACACACTGTTATACACATTTACATAGTGTAACCTCATATTAAGGGGGTGAATATGAGCTATGACACTGCTAGAGTGGCGTGTGTGAGGTCTCTAACTTAGTAATGATGTCATTATCTTATTCATTTTGGTTTTGTATGGATCCCCACCCACACACCCCACCCACACACACACACACACACACACACACACACACACACACACACACACACACACTCTCTCACTCACTCATAAATGCACGTACAAACACACATCCACACAGGCAGACAGATCAATATAGTCTCATTTCACACCTTGTGCAACCAAAGTTCTACATTGCAGAGGCAGCAAAACACAGACAGACAACAGCTATAGATAGTCAGACCAAAGACAGGTGGATAGATGGACAGAGAGACAGAGGGGGGCATGGTAGGGTGTCAGAAACAAGGGACACATGGAGAGCTGAATCCCAATAAAGGTATTTGAGGTGGAAAAATGAAACCTGGGTTGCTGGGTGGCAGGAGCATTTTGGCTTCTGGCTAAATGGTTGTGTGTGTGTGAGAGGTACTTGGAGTGTGAATGATCAGACAAGTGTTTTGAGTTCAAAACAGCCTCCTCCTTTACCCCGTTTCTTACATTGACATTGATCTTTGCCTCGCCTACATAATTTTCACATCTTTTTGTGTATTTCCCCTCTCCCCTCCCCTCCCCTCTCCACTCCCCTCTCCCCTCCTCTCCTCTCCTCTCCCTTCCCCTCCTCTCCTCTCCTCTCCCTACATTTTAGACATTAAGATGACAGTTTTATCCATCTGCATCCTACAATAAATGCAACAGTCTCCCCTCCTCTCCTCTCCTCTCCCTTCCCCTCCTCTCCTCTCCTCTCCCTACATTTTAGACATTAAGATGACAGTTTTATCCATCTGCATCCTACAATAAATGCAACAGCAGATTAAGCTGCAAGTCATACTGCAGGATCATCAACAATACAAGCCTCTCCAAAAATAGGAAACACTAAAGTCAGAGTGTTAGTGCTCTTATAGCTATCCTTTGACCCTATAGAATAATACTTTTAAGGAGGAGTCCAGAAAAGTTTAATAGAAAAAGTCTTCTCCTTTGTGACAAATAAAGCGAGACAAGAGCAAGAAGGTGGAATCGCATTTAGTTTAATCTGTGTGACGTGTGTGTGTCTGTGCACGTTTCTATGTCAGCAGGAGACAGATGCTTAAAATGTGTCCTTGCAGAGCCCCTCCATTACTCAATGCATGTGTTTGTATGTGCATACACCTTCTCTCTCCCTCGCTCACTTCACATTGGCTCCCCTCCACAGGCTGCAGACTTTAGTAATCAATATATATGTGTGTGTCTGAGTGTGTGTGCAAGTAATGGAGTGGAATATGACAGCGATTGTCAGTCATCTCACACGGCTGCGAAATAGAATTTAAAATGGAGCTCGAAAAAAACGTCCATATGCCCCCACTCGTTCATATGTATGTGTATGAGAGCTAGAAAGCATTTGATTAACATCCATCTCTGCATCACCTCTTTCTGAGCCACCTCCGAACAATAAAAACCATTACAGCCACTTTGCTGTACACCAGTGAACGTTTGTCATCCCATTGTGGATAACAACACCGCAAGATTACTTTTGTTCAGTCGTTATTCATCCTTTTATGTTTTCTTTCCTTCCAAAGAATTGCCTTGTAACTCATCTTTCATGAACTGGAATCCTGTTTGTGTTGTTTTATGCCATTTTCAAAGTCCAATTTGCAGTTTTGTTGTCTTGAGCGGTTTACTGAGTTGAGCTGGATGTTAACCGCAGTACTGGTGCCATTTAGAGCTTTAGCGTATTTACTTGTGCCTATACCATCTATCATTTTGCTGTGTGTGGAATTTGTCCTTATAGAATTATACATTTAATCTATTTATCATATTGTCTTTTAATTAAATACAAACTTTGTAGTGTCTAACCCATAGCCAACTTGTTAACTGCTGTCACAGCTGACGCAGCCCTTAATACAATGAGGCAGATAATAATTCAATTTGAGAAGCAGTGTGTTTTGGATTGATTCTCTGCTGGCAGAAATGTTTCTGAGTATGAGCTGATTGACCGGAAGGAGAGTGGCATGCAACTATGGCAATTAGGGATTTCATATTTAAGTGAGAAACTTTATTACGTCAAATGTTCTTTGACATGCACAGTCCTCTGGCTTTGCTCAGTGAGATGTCTCTCAGATGAATGTGAACACAAACAGAAAATTACTTAACCTGGTCACAAGGGAATAGCATGAAACTAAGAAATTAGACAAGGGCCAACATTTGTATTGTTTACTGTGATGGATCACTAAGCATAGGTAATTATCCAGTCATTTACAGGAAAAATGAAACCAAATGGCTTGCTGTATTTCATGAAAGGAAAACCCATATGGACCCATATGTAAAGCTAACTGTGTGCAGACACCAGCAGGGAGTATCTAATGAAAAGGGCAACCTATAGACAGCTGATACAAACTTATCAGTCCCAGAAGAACGCTGGAACACTGTTTACGCATGAACCAACTGGCGTATGAGCCAAATAAGTCATACTTGCTTGTAATCCTGACTTGCATGTCTGACAAACATGTGAACATCAAGTTTGGTTATGTATCACTCTCAGAAAGCGAGGAAAGAAAGAATTCAACATGTTCCATATTGTAATTATAAATAGTTGCAAACAAAATTAATTATGCTTTTGTAAATACACTGTGTACCTGTATTTGATTGATCTGATTGCCTTAAAAAATGTAAGTAATGCATAATGGAGAAACAAATTTGTTTGAGTGAAATTAAGTTGAATGCTAAAAAACCACAAGTTAAGTTCAGTGGGTTAAAATATTCAATGTACAGTACCAGGCACATTCCATATCCTCCTCAAGGCAGAGGATTCCCACTGGTCTTTGAAGGTGTTGTCACCATCAACATCCAGAGTGTGAGAAACAAGAAACAAAGGACATCATTTTGATTATATAATTAAGAAACTGTTTGTCCTTTTTTACCATTCTAGGTGTTCCCCCTTGACCCCTATTGAGTCATAAGGTTAGTGATGTGGTTTTGACTTGATAAAGTGTTACTTGGAGGAAAGGTTTGTTGTTGCACTTCATCCGTTTTTGTTTGTGTTAATCATTGGTTATGATACTGTTGTAATCTCACAGTTGTTGCTAGTTACACCAAAAACCTCACAGATGTCACCAATTAGCTGGATTATGGAGCAATACATCTATATTTAAAGCCATTAAGACAGTTTGAGAAGCAGATAAATGAATACTCAGGTCAAATTTTTGGCCTTGGACTGAAGAGTTACAGGTTCAGCTCCTTATCAATGAGTAAAGAGAGGCACCAGTAGCTGAAGTTTCTACTTGCACTTGAACCTTAAAATGTGCGTGCCCTCATGTGAACTGATTGATGGAAAAAAATGAAAATGGGTTGACTTCTTGAGTTACACCCATGTTTTTCTGTTAGTCAACATTGCATATCATCATTTTGGCTTCGTTCCAGAGTCATTAAATGTTTCCCACTGGTGGGCGGCAGTTGTTAGTTTGAAATGAGATATGTTAAAAAAACAAAGAAGGGATCCCAACAATATATTTTTTCCTTTCTTGTTTTGATGTATGTACATAATTCCCACCCACAGATGTTAAAACTCCTGCTCTGAAAAAAATCAAATACCACTGTTACGATCACTATTCAGGGTTCACTCTTAAAGTTTATTCTTTCAGTCAGTGTAGTTGAAGGACTTCTTTCAGCTTGGGTGGTTAGATATTTGGCTGAGTAACGCGGGAGACCAGAGTTTCCAAATCCTGTGTGAGGAAAAAAATGATTTTGTATGTTGAATATCTAAGTGCTGTTGCACAAGAGTCTTAGATGAGTTCATGATAATCGGTAGACAAACAGAGTTACATAAACTGCACACAAGCATCCATCTGTGTGTATTCGTGCGTGCAGCAGTGCTTGTGAATATGCGTTGTCTGCTGTGTATGTACTCGCAGCAGCATGTGTGGAGTCTGGAGTGAGGAGATGGGATTTTTTTATGTCGTTCTCTTTTCACTTTAATTTCTATCGTACTGTTTTTCTTTCACTCAATCTTCTCCCTCCTACTCTTCTTGCTCCTGTTGTCTTAACAATTCGTCAAACCCTCCTCATTCTTCATCATGTTTTTTTTTTTTTGCCCTTTTCCTCATCTTCTTTTTGTCCAACTTCATCTCTGTCTTCATTTTTCCTTAATAGCACTACCGTTTTGTTTTCTCTTTCTCCCTACCTCTATTTCTTTTGTTATGTTTTGGCATTTATTTTGTTCTGACGAGCGTGACCGCAACCTTCGAAACAGCGTTGTTACGATATTTCCCCACAGCAGGTCATTTAGATGCAGCTGGGGTGAATGCATGGTGTGTGCGTAGGGGCCAAGCAGCACTGATGCTTGGGCAAACCTTTATAACAGATTGCATCGCTAATAAACAATGAAAGGGCAGCAGCAAAGTGCTAGGAGTGTGTGTGTGTGTGTGTGTGTGTGTGTGTGTGACTGAGTGTATGTGGGATGGGACAAATGGGAAAAGGATGCTAATAGTTCTGTCAAGACCTTGATGAGTCAGGCGTTTACTTATGGCAGCACACACGCAAGTGTTCACCTACGTATGGATGTACACACACATATGTGCTGCTTCAGTAAGATCTGTACCTCATGGTAGTGGGTGATTTTCTTTACCTTTTGAGATTTTGTTTGTTTCCATAATTCCCCTTTCCATTGAATTCTAATCTCCCCTTTTTGCATGAGTTATGAAAATGGACACTTACTCGAAATTACACAGCCACTTACCTAGCACTCGCAATAAAGCACCTAGCACTCACAATAAATAAATAAATGTGTTACTTTCTATAATCATGTGTAGTGCGGGTAGAGCCAATTTCAGATGATTACTCAGAAACCATCTCAGGCTGAGGGAAATAAAAAAAGAAGGTTAATTATTATATATATATTATTGTTTATATTATAAATAAATAAATATATATATAACCTTTTATTTAGTCAGGTAATGTTGACTGAGCCTGCAAGTTCCCTTCAGCAATGCTCTGATTCACATCCATTCTCCAATGCGTATTCACAACTGAGAACTGCCTCGTGAATACAGCTTTCTGTTGTTGGCCACAGAGCAGCTCCAGAGGGCAGCAGATGGAGGTCCGACGCCTTGCTCAAGGGCATCTTAGAAGTAGTTTGCTGTGGGAGGGGGAGCTGTTAGTCATTTGTGTTTCCCTCCCACATCTGATCTCCATTTACACAAGATCCATTTTTTTCATCTTGTATGCTTTCATTTTTTTTTCCTCAGTAAAAGTCCAAACAATCTATTTCTAAACAATATTTTATAGGGCTCATGGCCAAATATAGACTCGAATTTTGGCTCATTGACATCCACACTGAAGCTCATATCTGCTGTAGGCTAAGCCCAGTCAGTCTATATGAAGACAAATGAACTATTGCATTACACACCGAAACAGATTTACATTCAGAGGTTGTCACACTCCCTGCTTACTCATTGGTGTATCATCGTCATAGCAGATTCCTCCGGGAAGTTCAGGGCTCTCTGCTGTGTGAAAATGGGAAATGCAGTCATCAGCGTTTACTGGAGGACACATGAGAGATGGAGAAAGAGAAGAAAAGACACACACACACACACATATATATATATGAGAGAGAGACCGGGAAAAAAAGATAGTGAATGACAGAGATGAGAGCATGTGAGAAAGGTGACTAGAGAAGGGCAGAGAAAAGATGGAGAGGATGACAGGTAGGCAGCAGGTGGAATGAAAGACATGGATCTAGGGGGAGAGAGAGACAGACAGCTCGAGTTAAACTGTTGAATTATAGCATCACTGGGAGAGACAGAAAGTAAGAGATTGGCTGACAGAATGTGTGCCTATAGGGCTCGTGGTGAACAGAGAGAGCTGACTGAGATAATGACTGACTCTCTCGCTCTCCATGACACTCACACACACTCACACACACACACACACACACACACACACACACACACACACACACACACACACACGTACGTATAGACACAGGGTGAGCTTAGATAATGACATCAGTGTAAAGTCAGCGATGAATCCAGAATAGTGCTGTTCAGCAATAGATGACTCTTCCTGGGGCCACACTAGGCACACAAGTGTGATGTAAGATGATGTCCTGAGTGCTCAGCGGGTTTAGGTGCATGCGGTGCACTCATTATGTTCCGGGGTGCAAATCTGGTTTATGACTTTAACAATGTGCCATGCTGGATGTTCACCTTGCTGATGTGTCCTCAAGCAAGACGCTTCAACACACATTACATAATAATCCCCCAAAATGAACTGTTATACAAAAGTACAAATAATAGGATTTTGATTTAAATAAATTTTATTCTTTTTTTAATATTTAGTTTAGGAATAAAGTACATTTCTGCCTGCACATATTCCCCCAAAAACTGTGTTCGCCCCTAACATAAAACAGCCCTACAGTAACTTAGAGTTATCTCCAGCCCCCTGACTGCTCAGTAAAGAATCGAATGAAGTTATGTTTTAGGAATATTTAAACACAACATATCTGTGTTCAATCTGTTTCAATTTTTGACTTTTCCTGCCTATTAAGTTGCTTTTAGTGTTCCTCAAACGTGTGCACTTTGTGAGTTCTTGGTGGAATAGTGTAATAAATTCTGTGTAGATTACTCATTATTTACATGGTCTTCACAGAAGGCATGAAACATATGCACAATACAAACAAGCACAATTCATTACTCTCATTTTCTTGAGCACTTTTGTATCAAGCTGGTGAGGCAAGGATGCAAATGTCCTTGTACACACACACACACACACACACACACACTCCTATTTCAGTCATGTATTTGCTCAGAAAGAAGCAACAGACACTTAACTGTACTTTAGTGAATGCTCCAATATAGTTAGTATGTTTGTCTGGTCACTGAGGTTCTTGGCCACCCAACGTACAGTGCATGTGGGTTTTGTGCATATCTACAGTACGTGTGTTTGTGCATAAACACTGTATATTGCAGTGTGTTCAAGTTTTAGTGCATATTTGTGTGCATTGTATTCCTTAATGTGCATGTATGTGTGTTCTTGTGTGTCTGGCAGTCTTGTATTATGTTAAGTGTGTGTGTGTGTGTGTGTGTGTGTGTGTGTGTGTGTGTGTGTATAGTTTGTCTGCATGTGTGCATGAAAGGCCACCCAACTAATAGACAGACCTACATGAAGGCCATAGGAATCAACTCTACAAATAGCCTCCTGTGGTAAAGACCAATGGACAGTTGAACACAGTATTTGTGTGGTGTATGTGTGCAAGATTGTGTGTACACATAAGAGTGTCTGTGTGTGTGTGTGAGCCCGGTCTATGCTGCTACTGTATCCTCTATATTTACTAAAGAGACTTGGCAAACAGGTTGAGTAAACATACTGTTTTTAGTTTCCAACACATGCAGGGAAACACTCAAGCTTGCATTAACACACACAAAGTCTCTCTCTTTCTCTCTCTCACATAAACACACACACACCACCACCACCACCACCACCACCACGATAAGACAGAAGGAAAATTTGTGTTCATCTTCCTTGGTTTCTTGCTCTTCAGGCGTCTCTCACTCTGCCTGTCTTTTCTATGTTCCACTATCTTTCCATCTGTTCTGTCTGTCTCTCTCAGCTTCACGGTCTTCTTCTTTCTCAATCGTCCTCAATTTTCTGTTTGTCACATTCTCTCTCCGACTTAAGGCCTTAACCACAATTGCAGCTTATGCCTGAGAGATCAATAGCCTCTAGTTCGGGAGAAAAAAAAGCAAAGCAGATATTCCATTTTGAAAAGACGCTGCTCCGTAATATATTGGAGACAAACAATGGCATAGATTCTCTTCACTTTTGAATAAGTCCTGAATCAACAATCACCATCCATGATTGCAAAATTGTGAAGATGGTGGAATTTATGGCAGAATAGATTGAATACTAAGACTAGCAAATCTTGAAAATACTGTACATCTGTAAGAAGGCATGGCAGGAGCAGGGACTAATTTTTTACACATGGGTGCAGCAAAACATTTGAACAGAGGTTGTTTGAATATAGCTGTAATGACTATTCAAACAGAGATCACTGTATCTTTAACCACACTGGCAAAGTTTTTGCTCATTAACTACAAATCAGGTATATTTTACATTACATTACACAGATGACCACTTTCATGGCATGCCATACATTTGTATATTGGTTTATGTCCCTCCTGCCTGTCACACAGACATCACAGTGGACATTCAGATCCCCTTATTTGTTGTCAAGATTACGCATCTTTCTGTGGTTAAGTGGTTTCATAAAGGCTCAAAAAAGGAGACACTGGGGTCCCTGTATGTGTTGTCAAGGTTACATTATCTTTTTGTGGTTTTAGATACTCATCTGTGGTGTTTGTACAAAAGATCAAAGATCTGAAAAAGCATAGCATTTCCGAAGATCTAAAAAGCATTGCATTCATGAGCTATGTTGCTGAAAAAACCCTTAGGGCAGAAGATAAGCACACAGGGGCATTGCAAAAAAAATAATGTGTATTTGATAGTTTCTTGCATTTAAAACACTCCTTTTCACCAGCTGACTCTTAATCGTTTTGTTTACTGTAAGGCAACAGTGCTAACCACTGAGGCTCTATTTGAACATCTTTGCACTATAATGGTGCAAAAACGTTTTCCCGTACTATGGGTTGAACGTTCCTGGGTGAAAGCCAGGAACCTGCTGGACCCTATGGAACCTGTTGGATACGCGCCATTGAGTCAAATTCAGATTCTGCATTGGTGACTGAATTGTGATTTCGTTTCCACAGAGCAGTCCACCTTATGGTGTAAATGGAAATAATACAGATAGATTGTAGCTTTCATGTGACAGTGAATTAATGACATAATCCAGTCATCCTTCTCTGTAGTATGGATATTTAATTTTTTATGATATTTATTCCCTGGGTAACTACTGTAACTTGTCAGCCAGGCACCCATACCACCCATTGAAAGGGGAACACATCAAAGTCTGCTGCATATGTGATTAAAAAAAAGTTGTTAAACCATTTTGCGGCTCCAAACGGAGCTGTGTGAAGACTGATAAATTGCCTCAAGTGATGTCATTTGAGTTAGTGTCAGTTGGGACCGAAGACTACGTTTGAAAATGATTTAGCTGTTTTACTTTTGCTGGAAGTTAATGTGTCATTGGGTTTTTGAACTGTTGGCCAGACAAAGCAAGCAATTTGAAAATTATTAATTTAATTTTTTTTTGTTTTTTAGACAATGATGAAGGGATTAACAATCAGGAGATGAGTTGGTGATGAAAAGTATCACTGGTTGCATCCCTAACCACATTTACTTGTCATTCCATTTCAGATTATATGTAATAGGTAACAACGACATCTGGCAGCAACACATACTGTTAAATGTTACTCTGAAGTGTTTACCAATATGTATATTACAGAGGAATTGATGTAGTTAACTGCAGGTCAGTAGTATTGAGTTGGGGAAAGGTAGAGCAGTGACTGTGTGTGTGTGCGTTTCTTCCACTGTGGGCAAGGCCTCAGCTCTGGTTTTGATTAACTCCCTGTAAAAACACCTCTGTTCAGAACATCACAGCCCGCACATCACACTCTCCATCATACACACACACACACACATGCTGCGCAGCTCCTGGAGGCTCCCTGAGAATCACAAAGGGGAGTCTACACCCATCATTCAAAGCCTTATAGGCCTTAAGAATGCTGACACACACACGCTCAATCACACACACACACACAGACACACAAAGTGCTCTGTTTTCTTAGCTTTGATACACTTATAGAGTTCAGAGGTGAGAGGGCTGGAGGTAACACTGTGTTTTTCCAGAGCTTTCTAACCACCTAAATCTGCTTCTACACACACAAGGAAGTCCAGATGGCTGGGTGTAGACAAAAACACTCTCTCACACACACACATACTCACACACAGTCATGCTCAAATGCAAAAAAAAAAAAAAAAAAGATGATAAGCACTTATACATGCACATCAGAGGTGTTTACATGACATACGCATAATGAGGCAGGTTTCAGGTTGTGTTCATGCAGCCTCAGGATCGAGCCATGTTAATGACCCAGTCTTGTTGAGTAATATTAGGCTTTAATACTAATCAACTCGGTGCACAAATACTACCCATAGATTATTAGAGACAGTATCTGCCCAGGATGAGCTCATACCACTGAGGTGTGCAGTTTATGTACTGGCTACTTGTGTAGAACTAACACAAGTTAGATACTGCAGCTATGTGATGTGGGTCTTCCACCAGCAGCAGCAGCAGCGCAACAGTATACATGATACATAGTAGCTGACGTGTTCAGGTCCTCTAAATCTCAGCCAGCTGAGAGCAATCACATGCGATCAATGGTTGAATTTATCACTCAGAGCCAAGTGCCGTCATCCACATGCACATGCACAAGCATGAGGGTGCGTGTTTGCGTGGGTGTACATGTGTGTTTATGGGTGCGACCCCTGCTACCTCTTGAGTCACGATTGACGTTGTCTTTAGCGAGCAATTATAGCCAGAGCGACTGTGAAAAAGGTCACAGCCGTCCAGCTATCAACACTCCGCACCAAATGCCAACTGTGCACATCAGTGTGTGTGTGTGCTGTACCCAAAATGCCAGCAGACACACTATCAGGCTCGACCCCCCCCCCCCAGCGCTTGTGGGTAATCTGCAGCAATCCTGCATGATTGATGAGAGAATTAGTGTTGCCAAGCAAAGCAAAGCATTATGGGGATGAGGAAGTATTATTGGATAGGGAGCATGACATTAAAGGTTACAATGGCAACAGTTATGTGTGATTATGTGTTTGTGTATGCATGTAAACGTGTGTGTTTGGTCCAAAAGTCTCAGCTGCAGGACAGTTATTGATGGATGAGGTGCTATAAATCCACTTTTTTCCTGTTATTATGGTCACCGGGGTCACAGGCACAGTAAACTCATTAACATTTGAGCTAATTAATGCTGGGGTCCTTTGTGGACACACACCTGTCAGTTAGTTTACAGTCAGTGTTGAGGCCTGGATAAGCGTTATAGGGGAAAAAAGGTTGCTCTGTTTTTGTGGCTTATTCTGAATAAAGCTTGAGGTCTTTTTTTTTTTTTAAGATACCAAAACAGGACATTTCACTTACTTATCACTTATATTTATATATATACTTTGTGTCATTAGAAAGAAATAAAAACTTGAGACTATCACTATTTCTTTGCTATTTGTGTTGTTCTTTACAACTTTTTAGTGGAACTTTAGATTATGAATTGTTGCAAAAAAGTTTTTTTTTTTTTGCATTTCTCATTACCTTCAAAAAGTAACATTTTTGGTTTTACTTTGCTTCTACTGCTGTCAATTAATTTCACTGGTAGGCTATTTATGCAGGTAAATATATATAGCCTAGGATTGTGGGTGTTTTATGTCGTACCTGAAACTTATATTTCATGTTGTGGTCTTAGGACCACAAAATTACATTTTTAAATCCTAATTTTGGGCAGTAGATAGTAGATGTTTTCTTCATTTGGTGGAGATCTTACTGTGAACGGAAACTCTGCTGATAAACTCGCTTGTCTACATCAGCTCAGATGAACCGTTTCTTGTGTATCATTGCCCCAAGGTAGGACAAACGTGTCAAAAGTGAGTCAGTTCATTGAGGGGTGCAGAGAACAGGGGTCTTATTACTGCAACGAGGATCCGTTTGATGTACAAGTGTACCCCCTGGACAGGATGCCTTACCTCAAACTTTCAAGGTTTTACTTTTCATGATGATGAAATTAGAATATTCTCTCTGAAAGTATCTGCAGTTATTCACCCTTTCTCCTTGTCCTAGGCAAGTTTTCCTGGGGATTCTCCTTCATTTCAGATTTTATCATGACTCTGTGTATCTTTTAAAAACTTTTTGGATTTAAAGGGACTACTCCTTTAGGAGGCTCCATGGTTTAGCTCCAAGAGAAGTGTTGTGTGGCTGCCTGTTTTGTGCTTTCCCTGGCTGCTATATAAGGGCACTCTTTTCTGTTTATATGCACAGCCCATACCTCCAGATGGTGAGTTGTGTTGCTGTGAGTCACTATATAAAGCAAGCAGGCAGATAAAGGTGTGATTTTACAGACTTTTAACCTGCTATATGGTGCCAGACACACTGTTTTAAGCATCTTTAAAACAGGCGAACCTCCAGTTAGTTCCCAGCAGGATAATGCACCACTGTCTCAGCATCATATACACTTTAATTGCCTTCACCATCCATAAATCTCAATTCAGTACATACCCTAAAGGAATTGCTGAATAAGATAGTTCCCTATAACCTTTAAAATGTAATAATTTGCTTTGATTTTATGCTGTAAACATTTAGTCAGAACAGGTGTCGCTTTTCTTACATGGTGGATATCTCACTTTGAAACAAAATTCTTCACACACGGTTTCCTGCTGATGGCCTAATGAACAACAATTTGAATCATCTATTGTTAGCTTCTCCTGTACATTTGATTGCTATGGTTGGTGTTCCCGAGGGCTGTAATCTCTTCTCTTGCTATAAACCAGAGAGCTCATTTACTACCCAGGAGGATGCTTCTCTTTATTTTCTCTGCAGACACATTTGTAATGACAGCTCGCTCACAGGGGAGTTTGGCCGTTTTGTTTTTGAGGTTAAGAGACAGAGAGAGAATAAAAGTGTGTATGTGTTTGTTGTGTCTATACTTCAGTCATTTATTTGACGGTTTTACTGATTGTGCATTATGGCATTTTTTTTGCAAGAAGAGTCCACTGAATCTTTCTGATTGAACATTAGTTCACTGGTAGAGGACACAAAGTTGTTATTTCAAAAGGGAAAACCTCTAAGTTTTCCATTACAGGATGTTCTCTTGTGCCATTTGAGCCAACCAATGTTCCTGTGTGATTTTGGACATTTCACATTGTGAGAGAAAAAACGCCAAAGAAAGAAACTATGTATGTGCATTCCTTTAAGAGAAGGATGCCTTCTATCTTCTCACACACACACACACACACACACACACACACACACACACACACACACACCCCGGCCCGCCTAGTGTATTTCCCTCCTGGCTTTCCAATTTAAATGCAAATGTTCCCAAATCGGACTCCACAAAGACGCAGAGGCAAAATCATTTGATGCAGTGATGAATTATATATTTTAATTAAGCAGCTAAAAGAATCACGCCTATTCAGCCCTTTCCCCTCCAATAAGAAATGAATAAATAAATATGGAAGAAGACGAAGGGAATAAATGGGAGGGTCAGGGGAGGGATGGATGGATGCATAGAGGGAGGAGGGTTTGTATTGAGTTTGTGTGATTGCAGCGCTAACCGCCCGTGGGCTGTCATTATGTGAGCGATCTGAAGCTGTCAGATTTCAAAACTATTGTTGCATTGTTTGCTGATAGACGGGCTAAATACCCCCACAGTTTCAAGCGTACACACACATACACACTAGAGCGTTTGCACCCAGAGAATCCCAAATGCATGCAAATACACGCACACACACACACCATTTGGATTTTGATGGGCGAACCAGCACTTGAAGAGCAGAGATGGGGATTGTGATGCTCTGACAAGGGATGCAATTTTAATTTCACCCCCTGTCACTCTCCTCAATATCTGCTCAGATGAAATACATATGAGCTGCCAATCACTCACATATACACACGAGCATACACACACACAGACAAACACACAGTCTATCACTCAATCGTATGCATGCATGCAGACTTTCAGTGACTATTTCTATCTTTCGGAGCCACAGGTGCACACGCACAAAGACTCATCTTTTAATATAATGAAAACTCAAATACACTAGACTCTTTCCCTTTTAAAGGCAGGTGGCTCTTAAATGTCAGGAATTGAGATTCCAGTATTTGACAGGAATACCCACAGACTTGTGCATGTGCGAGGATTTGTGTGCTCGTGTGTCTGCATGCACCTGTGTGTTGAGCCTGAAGAACATTGTATGTGATGAAGCAAAGATGCCCTCTTCAAGCCTCAGTAGCACTACTTTGTGGCTGAATACTTAAGTCTGTGAAGTGCTGTTATTATGGCACAGGTCAGCTGTGTGACATGATACATGTTGGAATAAGTGCGAATGAAGCAAAATGCAACATCTGCAAACGCAAACTATGCAGAGTGGATTCAACAGGCGAAGCAGTGAGTGCAGAGGGTAGCTTTAACATTACAATGAAACAACAATGCTCCCATGCCTCGAAACAACATGGCTGCATATCACTGCACATGGTAAAACAAAAATCTCAGGTCAGCTGTTCCCAATAGAAACACTCAGACCTTTTTAAAACCGAGAAGAGGATGCTGAAAAACAGAACTAAAATTATTTCTGTATGGTTGTTTTGTATTGTTTCCACCTCAGATAAATTGTTGTTATACTAATAATATATGCACATTATCTAGTGTTTATGAACG
>LKNJ01000855.1:0-123907 GCA_002120245.1 Maccullochella peelii
GTGTGTATTTGTGTGTTAATATCCGTATGTATTATGTGTGTGTGTGTGTGTGTGTGAGTGAGTGAGTGAGTGAGTGAGAGAGAGAGAGCGAGAGGAAGGTTTGAATTTATTAACAGTTAAAAAGCACAGAGGTCACAACTGCCAAAAATAGCTCAACTTCAATTCACCAATCAGAACAGAGGAACAAACTGATGTTTAATTTGTTTATCAACATCAGCTGTGCGTGTGACAATCTGGTACCTTAGAGTGCAGTCACTGAGACAGAGAGAGAGAAACCTGTAAAAGTTTTACTCAGAAAAGTCACCATCATTCAAAAACCGTAGGTCATATCTGTGAAATGATTTACTGTCGGCATCAGAAGGCATTTCTGAACACGTTGATGTAAAAATTGTGTGGGCGAAGTTAAAATAAGGCAGAGAAATCACAATTTCAAAACACCTCTCATTTGTGTTTTGCTCAAAACCGTAGGAGCCAAAATATCATTAGAGTCAATGAGACAGTTGAAGGATTTTCTGCTGCTTGGAGGCAGACAGTTCAAAAACTTTGTCCTATGGCTTAAATAGTTACATGAGGTGAACCAGGACAAGTTTGTCTACATTCTGAGATGAAATTATGTATGAAGAGTGAAAATTGTGGAAATGCGAGCAAGTTTAACAGAAATTTTCAAGATGATTTTACAGCTGCCTTCCACTCTAGGCCATGTTGTCACGCACTCTGGCTTTGAAGATTCCGCCCCACACACACCCATTATAAACTCAGAAAAGGNTAAAACTGTGATTTATCAAAAACTGTAAAAGATATCAAAAAGTTGAATACAAGTCTAATAGCTGAACATCTTGTGACCTGTTTAAAGTTTAAATGGAGTCTGTAGCTAAAAGTATGCGGAAGCAGAAGCATTTCAAAGTAGAGCAAGTTAAAGAGGGTTCTCCATTGACTTACATTGTAAAAATGTTTTGAAAAAAGCTTAATATTTTAAAAAGTATAAAATGTATTAAAAAGTCAAATACAAGCATACATTTCCTTAAAGAGCTGAACATTTTGATAGTTGAATGGTTTCTGTAGCTGAAAGTATGCTGAAGTAGTAGGCCAGCGAAAAACGTACGGAAGTAGAATAAGAAGAAGAAAAATAAACCTTAGGATAACAATAGTGTGAATGCTGAATCAGCATTCACACTATTACCACTCAACTCTGCAGTTCCCCTCAGCTCTACATAGTGTTTTAGCATCTTTTTGCTCATTGTTTTGGTTGGCCCGTTAACTCTTAATGCAAATGAGCATTGTTTCCAGCAGGTTTCAGATAAGGTTACTAGCCAGACAAAAAGTTAGCAACTAGCTAAAGATCCAATTATTTCCGCTAAGCAGTTGGGTGACCAAAACAGAGCTAAAATGAGAGTGAATATTGGACTATATCAACTTTATAAGCTGATAAAACGTCTGCTGTTCCATCCTTCTGATCTAGTATGTAAATCGGTGGAGTTTTTTCCCCCATACCTCAAGCTCTCTCAAAGAGTTTTTCAATGAATACTATGTGACCAACAACTGGCTAGTTTGACTGAAAACCTCAGTAGATTGGTGCTGCTGAGGCTTTTTTCCCAGACAGAAAGTAGTTATTAACGGTGGCCGTATTCCTGGAATTTACCCCACTGTACAGAACAGTACAGTTAATCCTCATAAAAAGAAGATAGAGGGGGGAAAAACGCAGGGAGAGTAGGGGGTTGGGGAAAGGCGGGGAGTGTGTTGCGCAGTTGCAGAGGCAAAGAGGGAAGAGGAGAGAAGAGCGTCCCGGCAGAGAAGAAAATAGCAGAGAACTGGGGAATCATGAAAAACTGAAACAGAGGAAGAAGAAGAAGAGTGCAGAAGTGAAGGTGGGTTGTAAAGAATTTGTACAACAAGCAATATGGTTGATTTTCAAAGAGAGGTGACATGTCTTGATTCAGTGTCTTTGATTGATTCAGTTATTGAATCTGAATTTCTTTGTAGCTTTCCACCTTTATTTTTGACATTCAGAAACAATAAATCAGCCTTACTGGCTATTTACCCTGTGTCAGACTGACTGTGGGACAGCCCATTGTTCATTTCAAATACCTGCACTCACAATGAGTCACCCTTGGGTTGAACACTTTCTGCATCCTGTGTTATGGTTTGCTTTAGCATGTCTATGTGGCAGACGAATGTAGTTTTCAAATCAATGAATCAATCGTGCAACACAACCATCCCATCTGCTACTACAAACAGGATTTTAAATCAAATACTAACAACACAATGGACTCCTGGGAAATTAAAGCATTTAATGGAACCTCACCGCTTCGCCAACATGGAGATGCTAAATAGAACATTTATGCATCAAGGCAGGAGACAAAAGGGCAGAAGGTTGAATGTAAATGTGTTAAAGATGTCCTGAGCATGAAGGCGAGTGCTGACAGCACAGCGAGGTGAAGGAAGGATACAGCAGGTTATCATCCAGAGGTCAAAGCTCACAGGGTGTTATGTAACCAGATTTACAACAAAACCGTGTGTTGGAATGTGACCTGCATCCTGATCTGGTACACTCTCACTCTGTGTCCTTCTCCCTTGCAAACACACACACACACACACACATACATCAATAACTGTCATGTCTCGTCAGTTATGTTAAGTTCCATGTCTGTCATGTTTCTGTTTCCTGTTCTGGCGTGTCTGTTTTATTTTGGAATGTCTAACCTCTCCTCTCGTTTCAGGTCCCTTAACTTCCCACCTGTTTGATTGTCTGCTTCGCCCTGATCGTTCCCACCTGTTTGATTTTCTGCCTCGCCCTGATTGTCTCCACCTGTTTCCCATTTCCTCTTGTGTATATATTGTCTGCGTTTCCCCTGTCTTGTTGCCAGATCGTAGACTTCGGTCAAGCCTTCATGTCACGCTATTGTTTTGCTGTTCAGAAAAGAAATCATTATCGTCATTAAAACTCTTTAAAAAGTCTGCCTGTTTCCGACGTCCTGCATTTGGGTCCACCCATCTTGCCTGCCTCCGTAACACTAACACACCCACAACTGCAGCCTCAGCCATGGGAACATGCCTATCTAGCCTCTGTTGCACAACATACTTTTGCATGGAGGGTTTTAGCATCCATCTTAATGAACAGCTAAAACATGAGCCGTGAAAATCGTGCCAAATGAGATTAAACAGTCATCAGTTTAAAGTAAGGTGGTATGTTAGCTGAAAATGATTGCACGTTAGAAACACACCATACAGTTTCATTCGATTAAATAGAAGATGGAAAAGTTTTACGGCACAGGTTTGACTTTTGCTGGTGTCTAGAACATGAGACCCAGGTGAGATGTTGCCAAACATTCTCTCAGTGGGCGGTATGTCTGCACGTCCTCGAAAAGCCTCGACTTAGTTAATGACAATCGATGACCTTGACCGTAGCAGTTTGTACACCACTAGTTTTGTCACACTATGAGATGTCAGATTTTTTTTAAATTTATGAACAGAAATGAAAAATGTTACTAAATTTGATGTGCTTAATAGCACATTACATTTTACAATCATATGTTTTGAACTTTAAATCTCTTTCTGAACAAAACTAGTTCTGAAGGTAGTAAAATGCTACATTTTCCTCTGAAAAATATAATGTTTACACAAAGAAATTAAAGTACTAATACTTTTACTTAAAATTGTACTTAAATACAACATTGGACTTAATGATTTTTGTTGCTTTATATCTCTGGAAATAACCAAAATCCTCAGAAAGAGGAGTTGTAGTAAGAATAAAAAGACCCAGTGACATTTTGGTAGCAAATGGTACAAAATGTTGGTAATATTCATTTTGCGTAAGTTATTGCCTGAAATCTATACAACAACAGGATACTAACACACCTTAGCTGTACTGTACACGTCTGTTCGTAACTTGTCACCTACCAACAGTCACTGATGGTTTCTTTTAATGACCATGAATTTTCTCTAACTTTAACCAAGTTCAGCACCTATACCTCACCAAACCTTAATCATAGGAGTGGCAAATCGAAAGCACAAATGTATGTACTGGTCATAAGCATTTTGGAAGGTGATAATGTCTTCTACCAATAAGGGCACCAGATCAAAACGCTCATATTTAACAACCCATTTCGTCATTTATCGTCTCCATACCTTATTTTTAAAATAAAACTGAAAATCTACTTGCCCAATTGAAAAAACTAAAATTTTAAGACTAAGTCTGAAACTTGCCAAAATAACATTTTCTCTGCAGGCCTTTTGAGATTTTGCATGGTGTATTTTGATTTATACTCTTCATTAGTACATTTTTTAATTAGATTGTTTGCTGAAGGATAACATATAAATAAACTCCTTTTTTTCCAACTGCTTTATAACCATTTTCAAGGCTCTCTAGGTCTTCCATGTATTGTGTCCAGCTTGATTTTGGAGCCGAGGTAATGTATCTGCAAAGAAATGGAAGGGTTAGCTAACCCCCACCTCTCGTTTTGATCATCTGGGAACATTACAGGCTGGTGTTACATGTCAGCAGTAGATGCTAGCCAGACAGGAACAGGAGAATCTCTTTTATTTCTAGAGGCCTAATCACTATGATGACTATGCTGATCGTATTTTTGGTGTGACAAAAAGGGATTTAAAATTTTTTTTTTTTTTTTTTTTTTTTTACAGTGTTTGAATATAGAAACTCATACACACATAATCAAAATTGGACTTCTATAATAGTACCACAATGCAATCAATTCATTTCTACTAGTTGTTGGCTTGCTTGGACTTGGAAACAGCAATTTATATCAGTTATCAATCCTGTGCAACCTCTTCAAGATGAAGGCAGTTTTTTTCATTTCACATTTTTATTGTTCATCATAATAAAACAGCATCACTGATACAAAAAACATCCCCTTTGTTTGGGTAAAATTACAAATCTGAATGTTCAGCCTGATCCACAGGAAGCAGAGACACTGAACAGCAGAAACACTGAGCAGAAAGTGAAAGTGCTTTTCCACGGCTGAGGGTCCATAGAAAAATACGGCAGGTGGTTCTGCACCTAGAACTCCTTTCTAAACACTGTTAAAGTAAAGACTTCTTACATCATGGTACAGCTTGGCTCAATCATGCAAAAGGTGAAGAGATTTGAAGTTATCCAAAAGTGAGAAGAAAGATTCATCCAGACCGAATACCTGAGATACTAAAGGGTGTGATGTTGGGAGAATTCTGTTAAAAACCTGTCGCCTCTCATCCTGCTTTGTAAAAATGAGCAATTTAAAAGGACAAGACCCAACCTGAGGAAGAGACAAAACTGTTGCCCGGACTACCGAGAATAAGCCACTGAAGACAAGAGGCTAATGAAGCTACAGCCAAACACTCGTGAAGAAATCAAGAGGGAGCCAGATTTTGCAATTGAGAACAATCCATTATTGAACATTCATAACGAGTACTGCAGGGGCTGTGTGGATCCTTCAGTCATGAAGCTTGCTGACTTTATCAGGCCGTGGAAAGCTTCAGTTCAAGTAACGTCATGGAAGTAAAACCTCACCAAAACTGGGTTTGAAAAGGTTTTTCTATGACAGCAGTGATTGTCCTGGAAGAACTTCAGAACTGGCAAACACGACAGGTTCTTGTGCATTTTGTTATCCTGTGATAGAAGCATACAGCTACACATTAGCATAGGTATACGGCTACACGTTAGCATCTGATATGCCATGCGATAAATAGCAGAAGAGTAAAAATGAGCTATTTTAACAAATTCTTAAGGTGTTGTGTCCTGTAACAAGCTTCCTGTAGTGTAGTCACAAAGTATTTCTGCTTCTGCTGTGTTGCAGCACTGTTTTCGAAAAAACACATTCAACAGCAACACTGCTTACTTGTCGCTTTAATTTCAGCCCAGTGCTGGTCAGCAGGAGCCAGTAAGCTACTGAAACGTGTTGCCTTGTTTCTGAGGCTGCTGGGAAAACCCTGTCATGAAGTAGGCTGTTGATTGATTCGTTCTGATATGACAAGTTAATATTAAAACATTAAAATTGATATATAGAGACCAAGTTTTCTACAAATATACAAGCTTCAAATAAAGGAAAAAACCTACCGTCATACAGCAAGAGAAAAAAAGATCTAATACACGTTTTATATATATATATACTAAAACAAACATTGGATTGCAGAAGGCAGAATCCCCCAACAACGCACTCACAGACAAGTGTCAGTGTACCATAAAATAAAGATTATTTACAGAGCATATACAATTGTCCAAAATGACCATGTTTGGAATCCAAAAACATGCACATAATACCGTATTTCATTTGAAATATCCATTTGTTTCATGTACGTAGATCCGTAAAGAATCTATAAATGTTGTTCACTTAGAAGTGTTCGTGACACGAAACGGTATCAGAAAAGGTGAGATGAGGTTTTGATGTTGTCATCAATGATTCTACCAAAGGCACCAGTATTAGAAGCCAATTATAATGAGAACAATTCAAAGGGTACAATTTAAAAGAATATCTGTGTTTGTCCTCGCCGTTGAACACTTTCTTTTCTTGACTGTAATCCTTCCTCTGAACGCGAGTTTCTTTTTTTATCTGGAGCATCAGAAACTTTTCTTGGATGCTTCTAGTTCTAGTTGCTGTAGCTTATTCCGTCGTTACGCTTGCTCTCCTCAGCTCTGGTAAACCAGAGCCATGTAGAGAGAGCTGTCTTAAGTCTACGTGATGATCAAGCATTTTGTACTTCCATTGACGTGACTCTCTCTCTACGTGGCTCTGGGATAAACCAATCGTTGCTGGTTGACGTAAAAACACATCACTACCGGTGCGCCAGCGCGGGAATGTCACCATACACACCAGATTTAAAAACTCTGGTATACTGCGAAACAGACATTTACCTGGCGGTAATAGGCTCAATCAGCATTGTGTGAACTTGTCAGGCAACGGCTTGAATGTAACAGACCTTCATTTATATGTAAAAGTCCCGCACTCCAGCTTTAAATTAACTATTTCACGTTAAGCTCCATTGGTTTAATTTAATTCATTTTTGAACTGTCCAATTGTGTTATTGTAAACTGTATTTGAAATAGTTTTTATACATATTTTTGCCAATTATTTATAAAAATAGCAACCTCTGGTTTTATATTCCTAGCTGTCCAGCCTCTATCATGTACCTAATAAATTATTACAGCAGGTGTGTTGATCATTTAACTTCATACAACCTGAATGAGGCCAAGTAAAATATTACACTTTTGTTTTTTCAGTAGACACACTTAATCTTGCATGTTCAGATCCCTCTGTGACAGTAATACTGAAAGCATCTCCTCACTTTGTGTACACAGTCAGGATGAAAACAGCTGGCGAGGAAGATCCTTGATTGTGTGGAGCTGGGAAGTGCTAGCATGAACCCGATCGACTAAAACTGTATGTGCATGTAGACTTTGGCAAAGCTTCTGATTGTTGAACATGTATTGAAGCAAAACATGTAGCTAGATTGAACATGTAGCAGAGAAGCAAAATAAAACAAACATTATAAAAACAAAAGTTCTACATGATTGAATTAAGTTACTGATTAACCGTTGTTTGAGATGAGCCGACCGCTTGATTAATTCATGAAAATACAGGTGTACATGTGTTTTACTATGTCTATATGTGTCCTGTGTTAGCTCTACACACAAAGTGAACCATAATGCTAGAAGTGCTCCTTGTTTCATGGAGGATGACACACTCCACCTCCAAATGTCTCCTTCAAGTGCACAGAGGACTGAGGGACTCACATCATCTTTCCAGCCCTGCAAATCGCAGTTCACAGATCTGCTTCAAGTGCGGGATGCATAGTATGCATTTGTTCTGTCTCTTTCATAGCTGGAAATAATAATGATGATGATGAGGATGATGTCAGTCTGTTAAACCAGAGTCTGTTTCCTGCTCTCCGGGTTCTGATTCTCTCATTTGTGTTGTGTCACATCCAGAACTTTACAGCAACAAAAAAAAAGGACAAAAAATGTGAAACAGAAACGGCAAAAAAGTCTCCCTCCAGTGATGTTCTCTTAGCCCGGTGCAGCACATTACGTTTTATGATCAATGTTTGTGATTTAATGAAGTAAAGAGAACCGCTGATGAACCCTGTTCCCAGATGTTGGGCCAGCTGAGGCTAACCAGAAGAGACATGGCTAGGTGGGGGGTTAGCTTTCTCGAATTTGAGGAGGGAAGAGAGGGCTTAGTGGCCACCGCTGGAGCCTGGGGGGTTGTGGATCCAGTCGAGGACGATGAGTGACAAGCTGCCAACCATGAAGATGGTTCCCACGACTAGGAAGACGATCGCCTGAAGAGAGAGAGACAGGGGAGGGATTCAAAGTAGTGATGAAGGTGTGATGATGCACAGCAGGGGTCTGTTGAAATTCCTGACGAGTCACGTTTCGAAAATGTTATTATTATAGAGTGAGAAAAACGATACAGTGAGAAAGATGTTAGATGATAGAGTGTGTGTCTGTTTCTGAACACTTACCCCGATCTTCTGCGGGGAGCGGAACGGCACTGATTTTACCAGGCGGAGGTAAAAAGCAGCAGGTAGGATGAAGATGAGCATAGTGGCTGCAGAGGAACCTGCAATAAAAACCAGGAGAAGATTGATTCAACTAATCCGACACCATCTTATTTATCAAGTGTCTCAGAATCTCTTCTAGGAATCGTGGTGAAAGTTGAAATTAAACTAGGACTAAACGCACTGTTATATCAGAGTGTGACTTTGAGAGCTATTTATGAAGTTTACTTTCAGTAAATGTAGGAAACTTACTCTCACCCGCAAAGTAGAAATTATTGTAGCTTTCAGTTGCAATTTGAAATATTAGACAGTGGTAAAATACAAATACAGAAAATAGCAACTTTAAGTGTACATCTTATGTGTACAGGCAAATAATATATGTAACACTTAGTTATATATGCTAAAGTATGATTCCCATAGATATCATTTACACTGGGGACGTGTCCCCACCACTCTTTGGCCGATTTTGTCCCCATCACTTTTCAAAAGCATAGCTTGATCAAAATGCTCTAAAAAATTGCTTGCACCGAGGAATGGTAACTAACAAATGAGAACGCTTTCAGAATTATATTTGCACACTCAGATGCAATGATGCATATGGATGACTGTCACTTGTGCCATTATGCAATTTATTTCCCGCCGTAATGATCTACTCTGACGTCATACTGATTCCCCCATTACGTTGCCTAAAAATCGCATAGGTTGAAGACTGTTTAAAAACATTTTTTTCATCTGAGCCCTTATGTGCCCACCACTTTTCAACACCAGGTGACGCCCTTGATGATGCCAAAATGAATAAAAAGCCAAAATCGGCTAATGATATTTATTAGCTGTGTGACATCACATCCTTTTAAAATATCTATAATAGCGCCACATCTTGCATATATTGTACAGTATTTCACGTGCTGGAACATATCTCACAAATATTAGCCCTGCCATGAGCACTTCTACATAAATAAATAATTACCTGCAATACATAACTGTAGCTGACATTATTTGAGATGTATTAGGAGCAATCAAGCTACAAAGCTGCATTTTCCCTGTTGCGATTGCAAGGACCTCGGTGTTTACAAAGGGCAGGCGTTCTCCTCTCAATCACAAACACTATTCATTTTTTGCTGAATCGGTATCCTTTAACTTCATTATCACCAATGAACTTCTCTCCTCCCACAGAGTGTTTGAGCATGACTTTGCCTGAACACCATCTCGCAACTCCAACTTAGGACACCTCTGGAGATCTCCTAAATATTGGAACACAAAAGAGTCCTTTCCTAAGTTAGGAAAGTTGATAAAATGCTTCTACTCCTAAGGTAAGGTAAAAGTAGGACCAAAATGCATTACTCTGACAATTTTTTGGCAGTTAGGACTGATTTCCTACTCTGACACTTGATAAATTGGGCCCTGGTTTCACTAGAGAGGAAGTAGCACACTTCTAATTTTTATCGTAAGAGGAAAAGCCGTTAGTAACTTCCCTTTTGGATTTTTCAAGAGAACTGATTATTTTTAGCTTTGAGATGTTGTTTGTGCAAAAAGGCTGCAGCTTAATATCGAGGGGGGGCATGTCTAACGGCTGTGTCAGACTGCAGGAGTGTTAAAATCCTAACAGAGTTTGAAATCAGGTTGCATCACGCACATGAGGAGAAACTTCACAGATGTTCTTCTCTCTAATCTCAAACATGCACATGGTAAAAGATTTGAAAATAAGGGCACATCACACACTACAGGATATTATTAAGATTATCATGCCAGAGGGAGCAATGCATCATGGGGAAGCAGATGTAAACAAAATGGAGACTGATGTGCTGCAACAACTTGCTGTAGTTATGCTTTGCAGTGAGAAAAAACAAAAGCAGAAGGCTAAATGAGTCTGGATGAGAAAATGGTTGTCTATCAACAGTAGTATGCTAGCTAACGTTAGCCTCAAGGGCTAGAATGTTTACCGTTAGTGGCAACACCGCCAGCTGCTCCGGGACTAACTTTAGCTTGTAACGCTAATGTTTAGCTAGCCATTTCAGACGTCCTCTCATTCACTTCTGTCTCCTTGTAGACTTGTCTCTCATTGGCTATTGTGGTGCTGCTCAGAAAAAACTGACGTAATCATCCAAATTTTAACTTCTAAATATCAAAAATGTTTGAAATCATTTGGGTGGCCCCGATGAGTCTACAAGTAGTTTGGGAGCTTTAAAACTGGCTATGTAAACTCACATTACCAGATAATCTGGGCCGAACATTGGTATCGACCAAGGTTCCAGACCAGATTCCTCCTCCGATTGTCGGGTGGGGGGAAATAGGCCCAAAACTCCTGTAGCCTCAGCCCGGCTTAAATGTTTGTACTTTCCACTGTTGGTGTGTGTTGGCAGCGAGGACATGAGTGTTAGCTCCAGTGACTCACGCGACTGCACAGCTGACTCGACCAGACACGTTAAGCTTCTGTACTTCCAAAGTCTTTACTTAATAAAATGACCCCTGAACAGAAGGTGCTAATCAGGCCTCGGCTGCCGCTCTCCCTGTTTTATTAACTCATACTTGTCCATGTTGTGGGTTCTTCATGGTCCATATTTTTACTGTCTAAATTTGAAAAAAACAACAACAACAAAACCCCAAAACGAACTGTAACACAAATCATTTCGGAGTATTCGGAGGCAGGACTCACCGATGAAGCCGAAGATGTCTCTGATGGTGGGGACGAAGATGACCAACATGTTGTTGAAGGCCAGGATGGCGGCGGCAATCAGCAGGTGACGAACCCAGCTGAACTCTCGATCGCTGAACAGCAGCGTGGTGATGGAGGAGCGGATCTGGGGAAAAAACACACAAGTATTGACATTTAAGTCTTTGGATTCAGACAAATCCGTTTATTAATATTATAACAAAGTTGTATAAAGTTCAGTGTATCAGCTGACTGAGAACGGGGGAATGAGTGACAACACAGCATTTTTAGTTAACTTGTGACTTCAAAGGTATCTAGTTTGGTTTGATAAAAATAAAAATGATGTTGCATTAAGTTCCAGCACTAAATTCAATCTACGTCACACTACGTCTCTGTCAAAGAAACACATCTGCAGGCCTGTGCCTGAGGCTGATTCCCACACTTGGCCACTGACTGAAGTGTGTCAAGTGCTACAAGGCTAGTGTGTGTATTTGTGAGACTGTGTGTGTGTGTGAGAGAGAGAGGGAAACAGAGAGAACCAGGATATCCCAGCTAAGACGCCTGGTGGTGCTGAGCCACAGGTAGCCTGTTCAAGCCTCCAGTGGGTGAAAGGTTGCGGGTATCAGGTGAAATCTGAGGCACCGTCAGCTCACAGGCCACAAGGGGAAATGTTACAAGGAGGGGCGGTGCTTGCGCCATTCAAAAGGGAGGGGATTATCTCCTGCAGTGCAATGGAACCATGGGATTGCATCAGCCGGTAGTGAGAGGAGAGCGGGCTTGCCTGCAGGGGGTGGGGTGTGTCTTTACACTAAGCTGCTATTGTCACTTGCAATTGACTGCCAGCCTGTCTTCCTCCCTCTTTTCCTTACCAGTCCCACATTAAGGGCCAGAGTCGTCCATGACAACACATGTAATTACAGTTGTGGCAAACGGTGTATGTGGAGAATGAAATATGAGATGCAAGATGAGTTTCAGAGAAAGTCCCTTCTTTATTTTGTTTCACCTGAAAAAGGCATGTGCAACCTTTTCCTTTTTTAAGAACCACTGCTGGCAGAACACCACAGGCCTTCTTTGTATCCTTTCAAGTCTGACTTAAGCACAAGATTTATATCCAGTTAGTGGAGAAAATAAATCACATTAACTGGATTTTCTGCACTGTCGGATTGAACCAACTGACCTCCAACATGACTGTCAGGAGGAACCAGGATGGCGCCTCTACTGCCAAAAAAGTGTCACCACTTTAGCCAAACCTCATTTCTTGTGGGAGATAATGACAATAATTTAAGTGCATCCCTCCTAAAATTCTACAAGCGTGCCCCCACCCCTACCTACCCACCAGCTGTTTCATAATTAGGCAGGCTTAGAAAACTAAAGCCTGGACGCAGCATTTCTCTCCAAGGCTCCAAACTATTCAGCACCCGACTGTTACCTGCCGCTAAGCCTTTGGAGTTCATCGTGTGATATTTGCACACTATTTACTCCTTACTCTTTACCTGTCAGAGGCCTGCACACACATACACACACACAGTCTGTGGACAAACTAGTTGTAGGCAGCAGGAATGGCCCAACCACATCTGGATTAAGCCAGTTAGCAACAAACCAGGGACTAAGTTCTTAGTTATGTATGCTAGTTCTGCAAATTAGTAGATAAAAACAAACCATATGCCCATTTACTACAAACAAGGTTGTGTTTTCTCTGTTAAAGTCCAGATTTGTGCACATATGAAAGTGCAAGTATATTCAAAGCTAGAGACAAAGTAGCAGACATTGTGTGACAGCTGTTCAATGTGAGTGTTACCCTCTTGAACATTTCTAGATGAAGCCATTTGCTTATTTCCCCACAGCCACATATTTGAATTGAATTTGCACAGATACTGAGAGTGAACTGAAACTACATGCAGCAGGGTAAAAGTCCCCTTAAGTAAAAATATCAATAGGAACACCATATCAGAGTGTTTTTGACTACATATAACCGAAGAGTTAGCGAGACAGCCAAACAAGGCAAAAAAAAAAGAGAGATACTGGTAAGTTTCACAAACTTCACTGCAACCAAAACAAACTCACGAGCAAGACAGAGCCCAAACCATGAATGGAGCCATGAGCTCTCTAGTGGTGACACTGACATTCTGCAGAAACTCCGCTCATGACCAAATACCACACAGACTGGGCCACTTTTCCAAAGGTTTACAACTTTTGGGTTGCCATGTTGTGAAACATCTCGGGCTGGTGTTAAACTCACAAGCCTTTATTAACGACTGTATTAACATTTATAACAACCTGGCAACCCAAAGGTTCTTATCAATGGCTCTAAGCTAGCAGCCATTTTTGTTCTCCTAGTGCCAATATTAATGGCTAATGGCTATAACTGATCGGTAAAGCACTGAGAGACATTGGAAGGCAAGACAGATGTGCATGTGTTTTGCTGAGAAAACTTTTCATTGTCCAAATGTCAGTCCCAAGTTTAAGCTAACTACAGACAACACTACACGCTACATGCAAGCAATTGTTGCTAGCTAAGCGCTAACAAGCTAAACCTTTATCGCAGTGTTTGAAATGGTGATATTGTTCTGTGTAAGAAAACCAAAGGTAGTCCCACAAGAGAATTAAAATCAGAGTAGACAAATAATAATGTCCTTCCACCAACCAGACAGAAAATGTTTAGCAGGATTAGCTAACTGCAGATTTATCACTCGTCAAGTCATTTAGTCATTTAACTAGCAAAGCAGAAACAGGTGATTTTGCCTTTGTAACAGTTGGATAAAAATAATCAAATAACAGTCTTTAGAGACAAGTAATCAAGCTAGACCTAGGCTACACAAAGAAATGTCTTAATTAAGACTGAAATTTTAGTAAATGATAGTAAGACATAAACAACGTTGGTGCGGTTAATTAGCTCGTTTGTAGCTCTCTCCCATGGTTTCAACCTCCAGCTGGAGCCTGAGAACTGGGGCATGTTTGACGCCACATAAAGCCCTTTCATTATGTACTGGATCCTGGCAAAGCCCTGTGTGATGTGGCTTCTGTTAGCATCTATCCTTCACGTGACTGCACACCCACACACACACTTTCACGCCTCAACACATGTCTACAAAGCTAATGTTAATCTCTAACTGAAGGTCGGCAGCATTTCCCTGCAAAATGAAGGTCAGGCGGATTCAAGGCGAGCTTCTCAAATGTCAAATGAGAATTTGGCAGCGCGACAGTGCGACTAAGTAGTTCTTTTTATCTGATGCGTCCAAGTTCGTCAATCTTTCGACCATGCTACAGCAACACTGTTTTAATTTACCGCAAGAATAGTGATGGCCAGTTAATTAAACATTCCAAACTCTGCACAAACGCATATTTCTAATCAGAAATTAGTACACAAATCAACAGCATTAGCTAAGTCAGCCATTTCATCCACATTACTGTCTCTGAGCAACTAGTGCTTCACCTAAACTGACTTATGTAAAGCAGGCTATGACTCTCTTTTCACAAGTATACATGCAGGTACACACAGGCCAAAAAATGTTTTAAACGCAACCTCATAAATGGAATTTGCCTGACATTTTTAAAAGCTTCATAGCTGATTTAAGGACCATGAGCACATAGGTTTCTGTAGCATGTGGCTGTGGCAGGGTTTGAACTCCTACCCCTCGCTGTATTATTGCCTTTCTCTTTTCACTAAGCTACAATTCACAGCTGCGTTGCCGCATCCCATTTCAGTCTTGTTTCTCTGTTCTTATCAAATTTTTATCTCCTCTGATATTTCAGTCCTCCTCCTCCTCACTCTCTCAGCATTTGCTATTTTTATAATGCAAAGTATCACCAAATAAAATGTGTTCTTTATGGCTTCTTGTCCATTTTCACTAGTTTGTTTAAGAATATAAAACTTTACAGTCCACAGTTGATAAGCATTCATAATATAATAATTTTAAATGCGTGATTTAAAGGTAGTTTAACCATCCCAAAATGTATGAATTCCACTAAAAGCTGAGATGGCACTGCTACTCTGCGAAGCTAGTTAGTGTTAGCAGGAGTTTAGCAGAGTGTTTATTTATTTATTTATATACTGCCTCATTTAGTTATGTTAAATAACCAACTGTATTACCAAGATGTCATTTCATCAAAATAGATTTTTTTTCATTTAAAGCGAAATAAGTACATTTAATTTTAAGTTTAGCTGAGACTAGCCATGGCTATCTCATGAGCTAGCTTTCACCTTTTATAGCTTGTTGCTTTAGCTGTCTAGGTGACTAGTCTCTCAGTGACAGAGTGCGATACAGGTAAGTATGACATCAAATTTTCTCAATTTTGTAGTTACTGCAAATTTAACATGCTGCTTTTCTTACAGCATTATACATTTTTATGGCATAATATTTCTTTATAAGGTAAAGAAAGTAACAAAGTCAGATTCTGGTCTTAACCTCAGTTTTGACCAAATGTGCAGTTCTTGCCTTTTGGCTTCAAAGCTGCACATTTTTTGATGTTTTGAAATTTGGTTTATGGGATATCTGAATGTGCCCCAAAGAGTTCATTTGTTGCCAAATTCTTGGAGGAGTGGCCTATTTGACATAAACCGTCACAACTCTTGAACACACTGAAATTGTAACCAAATTAACATAAATGTGCACATATGAAAACTTGGCAACCCAGCTCAATTTGATAGATTTTCACTTATAGATGCAAAATTAAGCAAAATGAAAAGGGACATAACTCAGTGGAATCTGACTCCCTTTCACATTTTGCACAATTCATCCAATATTTCCAGATGGGATTCAGGTATTCTTCCATCAGCCAATCAGTAGATTGTGTCTGGATTTTTAATGCAGTTCCAGATGCATATTTCTAACCATTCCCTTTCATTAACACATTTAGAGGATTGTGCAGCCATGGCAAAGGTTTGTGTTTCTGTACCACCCCCCCCCCCCCCCCCCCCCTTCCCTGTCTCACTGGCTCCGCCTCTCGATCTCCCTGGAGGTACCGGTCAGGGTTAGGGTTTTTCCACTGTCCGTTCCGAGCCTGTAAACTTCCACTGCAGAGAGGAACCCCTCTCTCACATTCCCTTCGACATAAAAAAACAGCAGTGTCTGCCGAGGGGGCGGGGGGGTGTCTGTGTGTGTTAATCAGAGGGACATGGGGGAGAACATCAAGTGTGAGAACGCAAGCATCAGCTAAATGGCTAAAATGCAACAAAATGTGGTGACGCCTCAATGTGTGTACATATGAGACAGTGGATATATAAGAGTGCAGATAGGTGTGCGAGTTTATATTATGTAACTATGTATAAATGTGTGTGGGTGTGCTGTGTCAAGCTGTGTGTTTCCATGGCATGGAGTCCTTGCTGCATCATTCTCTGGCAGCACGTTCCTGTGACTGAATAGCAACACATTTGCTGCCCCCTGGTGGCTGCCTACTGCACCTCCAGCCACTTCAGAAATTGTTCACAAATTAGCAGCTGCTTGTCTTTACATAAAACCGTGTGTGTGTGTGTGTGTGTGTGTGTGTGTGTGTGTGTGTGTGTGTGTGCGCGCATGAAAGCTAAAACGGGGCATGAAACCTCCCCTGGCCTGCAGCCATTTTTTGTTCTCCTGGTGTCAGACAAGGGCCAAGTTAAAATTAGCCCATGAACATATATGGGGTGGAAGAAGAGTGTGTGTACGTATGTGTGAATGAATGTAATAACTTTTGGTAACTGGACATCACACTCAGGCTAACCTTCAACCCCATCTTCAGAGACATTGGGGAAATGGACAGAAAAAGTAAGAGAGGCTTTGCTATTAGGATCTAAAAGTGTGTGTATGTGTGTGCGTTCGTGTAATTTAGACGTGTGGCCGTTTACAACCTCAGCCTGTGTGCGTTGGGAATTGAGATTACGACACAAGCAGATTGCCAAATGAACAGTGTGTTCTTTTTAACTAAACTGCCAGGAAGAAAACAGCTACGGCCAGAAAACGACAAGCAAAGACTGACTCGACACCAAACACAGTCTGTAATGTTTTACTGAATGAATGGTTTTACAAGTAGCTGGTTGGCATTGGGTGGAATGCCAGATAATTTAAATTAGAAGGGTGGTGTATGTTTGTTTCTGAAGAACAGGTTTGTGCGCTCTGACATGAATCAAATTATGTCAGAGCTTAAATAAAGATTAATTTAATGACGCTGTAAAGAGATGACACAGGAAAAAGACGTCAATGCCTAATAAACATGAATGTAAAAGCCCTAGAAATAAGCCCTCGCCATGATATTTTACAATAAGGAAACATTTTCTGCTTTGCAAACTTAACTATCTCTATATGTGCCCCCTGCTTGTCCTCAGTGAAACACATTGGGACTTTTTAAGAGACGGCAGAGACGGACTATGTGTTTTTGTATGATGTACTCACAGGGAACAGCACGATGGGGACAGTCAGAGTGACGGCAGTGAGAACAGCCAAGCGCACCATCAGCAACATGGTGTCAAACTTATAGACTTTGGTGAAGGTGTGGAGCAACTCTGCCTCCACGTTGTCTATGTTGGAGGAGAAACAAAGGGAGCATATGTGAACTACTGGTGAACAAAAGGAGACAGGAGCTATGGAAAAGCAAACTTTGGCACAGCAAAGACCGGAAAAGTTTAAATACTAGTGTCAATATCAACTTTCCAGGATTTATAAGGGTAATCTGCAAGATTCCTCTGTTTTAGATTGCTTAGATTAAACAGTGTTGATAGTGCTTTTCCTTGGATATCAAAGCTTTATTACTGTTAAGGAACTAATATCTGTTAACTATCCGTCTGTTTGTCTCTTAACGCAGAAAAACAGCATTTTAGGCTATTTATTGTCTATGATTAGAGCTGACTATCACTGCTTTTATGTATTGTTGCTCTTACCATAAAAGGTGAGGTAGCCGAACAGTGCTGACAGCATGTACATGATGAGCATAGTAAAGATGGACAGGTTGGAGACGTTCTGCATCTTCTTCCGGCTGCGACTGTAGAAACGACACACTTTTAGAGAGGTCCCATTTACTTTTAAAAGGTTTAGTGTTGCACACCAAAGACTTGCAGTAAAAATGTTGGATAAACATATGCAGATTGAGATACTCTCTTACTCTATTTCCCTGGACTGTTACATACTCAGTACCACTATGTATATTGATGTCCTGTTGCCACATTTCCTAATTCTTTCCCCCCTTTATCAAATTTCTTAAGACCACTCTTGTCTTTATCAGGGAAACTATGACACTGAAGACTCTCATTACATATTGGAAAACACTCAAAAAAATCAATTTGTACCACTATGATTTGTTGTTGACCATCTGCCTTACGTAGAAGGATGCTGCCCATCCCTAAACTGCCATGGTGGGAATATTTTTTGTACTTCGTCAAAAAAAACAAGACACCCAGAGCTTTGTAGCCTGAACCTCTCAGTTAATTTTCAATTTCCAAGGGGTGTTATCAACGGCCGCAGACCAAAATGCCTCTGGACGCTATTGGATAGACCAACAACCAATCAGAGCAACGGAACATGTGACGCAGCGCTGAGCGAATCCTGTTGGAAGTACGGCAAACACATCTTTCAGCTATAAGCGCAGTTGTTTGTTCTTCTTTCAGAGAAAATATACCGTCCAGTTCGTTTAATACTGACGCGATAGCAGATTCATAATATTTCACAGCGGCAGCCATCTTGGTTGTTTATGAAAATGCCTCAACGGCGCTCCTCCTATACAGTCATCATATCAAACCTGCCCCATATTAGATAAACAGTTTTGATCGGCCGGAAATCTGTCCGAATGGGAGGAGGACCAGACGGATCTGCCAGAGCAAATAAAACATGAGCTCGCAGATTCATCTGGTTCCCAGGCTAAGAGCTTTGAATGCAAAAAAAAATTCTATTCACCTCCATGTATTGGGATGGCAGCACAAGTCATTAGTTAGACAGAAAAGACGATATAAATGACTCGATAGGGAGAAAAAATGGGTTTCATTTGGGTTTAGTGACCCTTAAAGTTTGTTTTAAGAGGTGATGATAGCGCTTCACTGCCTGTAAAAGGGAAGAAGCTTACTCTTTCAGCTCACTGTAGATAGGCAGGACCTCAGGGTGGCACACAAAGGCAAAGGCCAGGATGGGCACAGTGTACACCGTCTGGGGAGAAAAAAACACAAAAATTCAGCTTTAGGCAGTACAAGATAACCATGTCGCTAACAGTCTATATAAACCTTTACTAGGCCACGTAATTATGTGATGTCAGTGAGAAATATGACTTCTGAATATTCTTCTAAGTAGCTGTTGAACAGAAAAGTCTCCTTCCGTTTTCACAAGGTATAGTGCTGTGTGTAAGGGAAAAGGGAAATAAAAGCACAGAGGAAACTTTCCTTAGCAATTAAGGGCTGTGATACACCAAGTTGACAGTTGGCCATGAAACGTGCTCGATCAGTCAACACTCATTCTTCTTTGAGGTTGGCTTGGTGCCCAAACAGATTCGACAGATTTTCATTGCGGATGTTACCTAGATACTACTTACGTTTTTTTTTCCACTCACTTAGAATCCTTTCTAATCTAGAACACCTTTCCGCTGTGCCTTAACTCCTCGAACTGCAACTGGCACGTGATTAAAAGTCCAAAACAGCCCAAAAGAAGCGAGTAGACAATCTGGTAAAAGGAGGTGACATGACTACCTCCCCTTCTAAACACTGTCAAAAATCACAACCTTGGTGAATCAAGTTAGCCCAACTAACTCTGTGTCCCATGTGAACATACTGCTACGTGTCATATTCTTATCCTTATGATTCATGATCACATAGGCCCATATCACATAAACATAAATCCCTAAACACACACACAAAGGCCAAAACACACCCTAAAAAACTCCACCTTTACCAAACATGTCTTAGCGAATACTTGGCATTCTGTTTTGCTGGATTTGTAGCTTGTAAGATGCATTCCTGTGTGTAAGCACAGGAATGCAGTCTTATGAACATATAATAATAATATTATTTTGTCTTGTACAAACGTAGACTATTCACATGGATGAATATTGTGTCTATGTTCTCTTCATTAAACAGTTTGCCTTTACAGTTTGATACTTTACCCTGGCTTTTTTTTTAAAGTCTTGAAGTCACTGATTCAAATGGTAAACTGAACCTATGGAGGACCCATTGTGCCTGTGAGTAAATGACACACCTTCACAAAACCCACTAGGTCTGCATTTCAAAAGTCACGCCCTTTAAACCTTCCCCAACGAGACTTGTTTGATGTTTGTTGAGATATTTGGAGTCAGTAGAAGTTTGCGCTCCACTGAAACCCGCACCCGCATTATAAGCTAACCTGTAGGCTGCCACAAACCCCATCCTACCTGGGAGTTGAAGACGAAGTATTTGGGCGTGCACATCTCCTCATCGTCAGGGTGAGGCTCGAAGTGGACGCCGGTGGAGTGATGGGCCTCGTGGCTGCCGAGGCCCCCCGGCGAAACATCAGCCCGGGAGAAATCCATGTGCGCCGAGCTGTTTATTGGTGGGTACAATCCTGGCATATCTGAAGCATTCATGCTGAGGTTGGACGAGTGCTGGTAAAAAAAAGGAAGAGGGCAGGGCAGCAGGGTCTTCTTGTAGATCACCTGGAAAAAAACAATATGAAGTCAATATCCACTCTCACTTATAGCAGCTTTAATACATCTTATTAGCATATGTAGACTAATGCCTGGTTTGACTTTAAGAGTAGCAATTAAAATGCCCTCCTGTTACCTGAATCTCCCATTTTGCTCATGGCTTTTAGAAAGCTTTTAGAAGCTGAACTTACCACACCCAGGAAGAAGACCATGCAGGATAGGGAAAAACCGCTGGTGTAGCCCAGGTAGCCTGAAGAGGAGAAAATCATCAGTCATTGAAAAAGAAAACACAGACTACAGATACTGATGTGATGCTATGCTATAGTTCGCTATTCTTACTCTGCACCTCTGCACGCTGCTACTCTCTCCTGTCTTTTTAACATGGCCGTCAATTCATTTTGGCTGTCTATTCTCAGATATGGGTCATGTGCCATTCTAGGTTGTGACCCACATCCTAAAATACACCAACAAAAAAAATCTGATGTGAGCAGCATTTCAGATTTGAGCTGCAGTGTGAATGAAGCCTTTATGGTCTGGAATGGATGGACCAGCGACCAAACCTAAGACCCATGCATACAAATATAATCCCTGTGAACACCATAATCATAATTGCTGTTGTCATTTAATTCAATTCAGAATATAGCTTTGATCCTAGTTGCTTCTTTATGTCTAATTGTCTTAATTACATAATCTGGGCAGTCTTCTTGGAGCTGAGAGAGTTGAGGCGGATCTGGCTCTTGCATTTATAAATTACATCTGAGTAGCGGAGCTGACTACAGGCTTAATAGCAGTGTTACGTTACAGTAAGTCCTAATTGCCAGAGCTGACTAAGGTCCCAACTAGTGTTACATTACTTCTGGTTTGGCAGACGTGATTACAAACAGCTGCAAGAACACAGACACACTGAAAAGAATTTGGCTTCAGGCCGCAGGAAGTGAAGTGTGAAGTATCTGATTTAAAGCATTTTAGTTATCACTGGTGTAAAGTGAGTCCATACCCAGATTTTTAAGGAGCGACAAAGGCAGAATGATTCCGATGGACACAAACACCACCAGGTAGTTCCCGTTCAGGTACCATTCTCTGCAAACACAGCACGGGGGTTAAAATAAGGGCAGAGCCTATTCTATATATACACTGTACACACACACAGAAACATTGTTATCTTCAAAAGCACACACACACACTCTCACCCAGAGATTTCTTCTAAACCCAAGAAGGCTCGGATCACTTCAGGCAGCTCATACTTCACGATAAAGAGGTAGCTGGACATGGCTGCAGGACAGCAGGGACATGACAGAGAATGTTTAGGATGCTCTGAGTTTTAAAAGTTAGCTACATTACACACACATGTAGTTTTAACAGTTTTATTAAATTGCAGTACACCATCGTATTTTTCAAATCAAGCTGAGATACACACACACATGCAATCACTGCCTACCTCCAATATTCTGCATAGTTATCGATCCGAATGCTGCCATTTTCCCAGGCCAACCGAATGCTCTCTCTCCCAGCTTTTCATAGATCAGGGATCCTGCCACAACAGACACGTAGATGGAGAATTAGTCATGGAAAACAATCCAGGCATCACAACAAAAACAGAGACAATGGGAGTCACTGGATTAACTGGGTGCATTTCATTCTGTCACCGCTCTTCTTACTTTGTTCCTCTAAATTCACCAAAGTAAATTCCATCTAATGCACAAACAACTTTTCAAGGACTTTAGAGTTTATGACGGGGCACATCTGTTAAATACACTTATTTCTTCATCTACTTCAGTCAATGTTTTCCTGCCTTTCAAATAATGCCATCAGAGAAGGGCGTGAATATATTGCAGTAAACAAAACACTGCGTAATAGCATTTGTGGCCAGAACTTTTACAATTAAGAAAGTGCCACAGTCCTTACTCATACATAACCTGTATTTCTGGTGCCCTGAGGCATCAAGAAAATGATATCTCTTCTTCAGTAACAAATTTTCCATATTTCTCAGTATTGCTTTCAGTGACCACAAGGTGGGTCCATCAGTATAGAAATATAGTTTTGCTGATATTGTTAACATTAACAGAATTTCACAAAAAAGGAGCAAAGATTGGAGAAAAGTCTGAAAAATAAACACAGCTTGGTGCAGAAGAATTTAGTTTTTTTGCTTATTTCCAGGTGATCAGTTCGCGACCCTTTCAAATTCAACTTGTGACCACCACTGTTTCAGAGTAAAACTCTTTATTGGTCATTTGGAGGCCGGTTGAGTTTGCTGGACCTGAAATGACCTTAAATACCAACCTCCTTCTTTAGCTGTCACAAGGAGCAGATGCACAGAATATAAGGAGAGGATGGCCACAGTGATGAGGAGGATTCTGCACAGGGAGGGAAGGGAAGGGTCAGCGATCAATGCAAAATTGAGACATGACATAATTGTTGTCAGTGATAACAAGAAATCCTGTGTATAAAGTCAGTTTTGGTATTTTTAATCCTTTAATCTAGAGACTGGGGAAGTGAAAAGATGCGGGGAAAATAAAGAAGAGAAAGGTCAGGATAGATGTAGAGTACATTAGAGGTAGGTTAGGTTAGAGGCAAGAAGTCCATATAACTTGGCAGAAGTTCATTATTATTCCCTTTCTGCTATCATTTTTCAGTAGGTATTATAGCTATATATTTCTCCGCTCCATTGACACTGAGCTTCACAGACACCTTCTACGTTTCAGGCCTCTTGCTCCCTGTAACATCGCCAGCTCATGAGGTGGCCACGCAGCAGGGGCATGGATAGTGGACGGGGGGGGGTTTGCATGGATGGGATTGAAAGGTGTAGGGTGACAGTGGGGTGTCAAATGTTGGAAGTCACCCATGAATGCTGATAATGCATATGCACGGGACAGACAGAGCTGGGTGAAAAATGGCAGAGGAAGTGGGAGCACAGGGTACAGGAGGTTCAAACCTTTCTGCATGGCTGAGCTGCAATATATAACCAGGTGGTAATGATTATAATTTAGATTTTTACATAGAAAGAGTTCATTCACTGGCCAGTCAACACATGAACGTGTATCCTAATAACATTGGTGATCCTGACTTCTCATTGCCACCAGTAGTGGTGGTTTTGAGTGAAAAATGTCTCAACTATTTGATTAAATTAGGTACACATTCATGTCTCCCTCAGGATGAATTGTGCTAACTTTATTCCAAGCCATGACTTTTCATTTAGCGCCATCATCATGTCAAAATTTGAATTTCTCCAATATATTGATTTATGACATTCCCATCAGCCTCAGCTGTACTTTGTGTTTCATGCTAATTATCAAATGTTAGCACGCTAACACTCTAAACTAAGATGGTGAACATGGTAAACATTGTACCTGCTAAACATCAGCATGTTAGCATTGTCATGTGAGCATGTTAGCATGGCAACGTTAGCATTTAGCTCAAAGCACTGCTGTACCTTAGTACAACCTCACCGAGCTGCTAGCATGGCTGTAGACTCTTCTTTCTTGTTATCTTAACATCTTGTATCAAATGTTAACAAAACTCAAGCTAACACTTATATCTTGTTAACATCTTGTTAACATTTTGTTACTTTGATCTACGAAACTACATTTTACATAACAGTGAAATATACCCTACATAGTAACACCTTCAATATGGTATAGTCATAGCGCTTGTAAATCATTAGAGCAGCAGAAACAAACCGTCTTGTTTTGCTAACTGAAAGTGAAACGATATATGTAGCTTTTATTTACACATCACAACATTCTTTCTCACGGGTTCCACCCACTAAGGTTAACCGACCTTGTTATGTGTGTATCTGTCATCGCCTTGATGACATTACATCCTGTCAGGTAAAATTGCTCAATAATTGAACTTGAAAAGACATTTATTTTTACAGATGACAGGTTCCCTTGTTCTGCCGCAGCAGTACTTACGTAAAGAGCACGATGCCGGTGTTTGCCATGGCGAAGGACAGGCCCAGGATGCCGCTGCCCATGATGGCATTGCTCAAGTTGAAGACAGACATCCCGAAGGAGGTGTGGCCGGGATGCTGCTCAGAGAGAAAAGGAAGAAGGAAAAGAGTGTATGAGGAAAACGGAAGAACAATGCTGAAAAATATTTAAAGTCTGCCTTTGAAATAAAAACAGATAATTCATGACATATTTAAAACTGGAATCAGTAGTGTAATTGTAACAAGAAAGAGAGCAAACATTTGGCAATGTGCAGCAAACCACACAAGGCTTCAATGCCATTGGTAAATACTTTATTCTCCACATTTTGTTTAACTCAATTCATGTTCTCCTACACTGGTAGGTAAGTTTTACTGACTGGACCCATTCTCCCTCATCTTCTACAACTCGTAACTCCCAGAATGCCTTTTTCCCCAAAGTGCCAGTCATGGTTTTCCCATTGACCCCATGCAGTGGTCTCATTTAAATTGATGGTAAGGTGTTTTCTGATGCCCTTCAAGGCTGCTCTTACAGTCACTCAAAAGCTCCCTCATGTGGCAGGGCTGCCTTTAAATACACATACTTGAAATTGCAGTAATTAAACGTCTGTAGTGTTTGCTTGCAGCACCATATCTGAGCGAAGTCTAAGAGCATACCAAACTCATTTTGAGTATAATGTCGACCAAAAGAGCTTCCAGTTGACACCAAGAAAGTGTCATGTCCATTAGACAAAACTCAACTCAAGTCATATACTGTAGCTGCACCACATTCTGGTCCATTTCCTGCAGCTGAATACACAGAAATACGTCTTTCGGGCTCTTCTACAATTTTTTCTCTGTATGATTATTGATCATTGGTACAAAATGGCAGTTCTAGCAAGAGAACCTTGCTCTTAGATCCTGAGGAACTGACACCAGTTCTGACGAGCTCAAACTGTTATAAAACTCCATTGTATCCCATTCAAATTACTAAATGGAATTTAATCTGAATATAACTATAATCAATATGACGAATTATGTTTTTTCTGAACAGTTGGGACTTTTGGTGGTGGACCTTTTTCTGAATACCTTAACAAAACAGGAGAGGGTTTCCTGTATTGTAACTGTGGATACAAACAATGACACGGCTTCTTTCAGCAGCTCCAAAGTACCAGTAATCACAGTAGCAAACATCCTCCAAGGAACTGCATTGTATTCCATGGTAGGGGTTCTGAGTTCTGAGAGGTTATCTTGCAAAGTCGGAATACCATGAGTGTTTGCGTATCCGAAAAATTTACCAATAAGCTTGCATAACTTGCCTTAAGTTAAACAAATGTTATGACATAATGTCTTACATCTTTTTTGGGTATTAACTGCCTGCTTTGAAAATGAATGCGCAATCGAAAAAATTATTTCATTGCAGTAATTACTGTAATTAAGACTGCTTTCAGTAGTTTTTGGTATAAATGTGCTTTTAAAATCTGCAGAATGGTGTATTAAATTAAAGCATTTACTCTGACTGGCAGACACTGACTACATTAGCGCTGTGATGTGTAAATCCTCTTACGTATTCTTCATGGTATTCCTCGTATTTCTTCTTCTTCATCATCCCATTTGACAGGAACTTCTGGCTTTCTCCGTCATCATTGTCATCCAGAAACTGACTGCAAAGGACAAAAAAAAAAAGTACACATTACACAGTTAACTTTATATTATATCAACTTTTTATTTAAGTAGGTAAGTAATAAGATTCATCCCCTAAACTTGCTGAAAAATCAGGCTTTAACTGCAGAAACTGGTTTAACTGGGTTTCTCTTAACCTCTTATGCAATTCATGGGAATGGCGCTTCAAGTTTACACAATGTTAAAGAATGAATGTTGCAGCCAAAATGTTCAGAGGGTATCTAAATTGACAGAAATATGCCTAGAGTGATAAGCAAAGTCAACAACAAAGCTGCAATGTCACATGACTGGTGGTGCCTGCTCATTTGGGGAAGGAGATTGAAAACTTGACAGCATGGTTGCTGACCTGTCGATGGTGGTCTTCTCAGAGTCGATAGGCTCTCTGTAGCGGTCGTCCAGGCTGTTGGTGCTGTCATCATCGGGCTCTGTGGAGACTTTGCTTAGTTCCATACGATCCACAACTCCTGGCATAGTGGCGCACAGCGGGGTGAGAAGTGGAGAAGCTCGGTTTTCAGGATTTCAGGGTTCTTCTTCCTCAACGTCTGCTAAACCGTGTCAAATATATGAAAAGCCCTAAAAAAAAAACAGAGGAGACAATAGAAGAAAGATTCAGTGACTACAACAGTTATGAAGATGTCTGATCAGAACAACAGTGGCTACTTGTCCAAGTCTTCAAAATTCACCAACACTCAAGTTCACCACAGGAATGCCAATTTCCAGCTAACTACAGGCCTGCAGATGCATGTACTGTCTGGCCCTATCGGCCTCAGCGGAGCCTTTTGGCCTTGATGAAGAACACTTCAGAATGAAATGGGGGCCCTCTACCCTGCCAACAAGTTCATCCCATTTCCTGGAACTGAAGGACTGTTTGTTATATTACCTTGAGGGGAAAGCTGGGAGATGATGCAACCATGGCGCCTCACAGTTTTACCAACACTAGCAGGGCTGAAGTCCTGTTAGCTTTATTGCTATTTCCATTTTACACCATGATTTGATTTGTGGTATTAACAACTACATTTAGTTTATAATGACTATTAGTAAAATATAATATAAAAACACAAAATGATGTCTCACTTGGGTCTCTTCTGTCTTTAGGAAGCTATTACAAGCCAATGTTGATGTACATAGAAATTGCTGCCTGGAGTTGAGTCAACAAACTCTGAAACCAGGTCACGGATGCAACGAGTTCACGAGGCTGCCTGACCGCCCCACCATCAACAGGCCCCCTTGTTCACGTACGAGCTGATTTACTTTGCCTCACTCACTACCATTAAAGGAAAAAGTATGTACAGCAGCAATTAGGTGGTGTTAATTCTGTTAAATGCGGCCAGAGCAATGTTTTAGAGCAAAGTCAAAGGAACAGTTCCACATTTTGGGATATACGTTTATTCGATTTCTTGCCGAGACTACCAATCTCTGCCCATTTAACATGAAGCTGGAGCTAGCAGCGCTTAGCTTAGTTTAGCATAAAGACTAGAAACAGAAAAATCAAAATCAACTAGAAACCTGCAAATGATACATAACTGACAGTTAAGCAAGCTGGTCTTGATGAGGATCATTGGCTGTTAGAAAAAAAGCAGAGAGCGGTGTGTGAGAGCTTGCAGCTTTTTTATTCATCCCATCTTTTAAAGTTTTTTAACTGCATTAACTTAGAACCATTCAACCATTCTCCTTCATGTATAAATAATGACAAGAAACAGTTCCTTATGAAAGAAGTGGTTTAGCAGCAGTTGCATTACAACTCTCCACCTTGACCCGACCTGGCTGATGCAGTTTGATCTGCAACACAAAACCTTCTTCTAAAGCATGTTTCAGTACAGTAGGCTGTATGCTCTTTGGAAGTAGGCCGCTTTAAACCTGACCTGTGTGAGCCAACAGAGATTAAGCGGCTACAATTCCGTTAACAACCACACACACCAGTATACCTAATCTCACTGCCGCGCTCTGCTATGTGGCAAGAGAGAAACGGAGAGCGATTTTCACTTTTCACCACTCGCCAAGAGGATAACCCGTCTGACTTGGTTAGTGTTTAAGGCTACCGTTGTTACAACCATAACATTATAAATGCACGTGTTTGGCAGTGTGCCTGCTCTGACGTGGTATCACACATAATGTGTGTAAAATGCATCTTGAGTGACCACTTGTTGCTGGAACTTGTTTTCCTGTGAACATCTAATTTAATCCTCCCAAACAAATGAAACACATTTGCACATGACCACACAGGAGACTGCTGAGGGAATTTGCATACTGGATGAAACCGCATACAAAAACACAAAATGCTAATGCAGTTAGATAAAATGCAGCAAGAGATAAAATGTCAATGCTGTACTCAGCAGACTATGGAGACAAATGCATGTCTGTTCATTTTAAGTGTGAGCCAGGCCCCACACACTGGCCACCACACACCACTAAGCTTCTTCAGCTTTTTTGTGATTTCACAAATTCATTCAACTTCACAATTTCTAAATTTGTCACGCAGTAAAACAGTCTTAGATGATAGATCGGCATTAAAAATCGTATATCAGTTTTGTTAAACGTGCTGTCACAGATTTAAAGCAGAAGCAAGCATGCAGATACATGCAGGTTGACTGACAAATCAAACTAAACCAGTAATCGCACTTCTTACTGTTCACAGAGAAATCATTAAGCAACATTAAAGGACAGCAAGCGCAAACTAGGCTACTGAACTTTGTTCTGCATTTAGGGACCAAAAAAAAAATTACACAAATTCAGTTTGAATTTGAGAGCTTAACTTAAATTGATTTACAGAATATCCTTCAGTTTCTGTGTGGTAAGATCGAGCATTCGTTGCAAAATAGAAATTAAGTGCAGTGAAACAGAAATGATCTCAAACTCCAAACGTTTGCATAGTTTCAAAATAAAAGTAAACTTTGAAACATGCTTTTAGAAGAAATATGAGATCTTTTCTTCCACCAGATCAGTTTAAAACGTGTGTTTCCACTCTGAAAACACTCATACACCCTCCACCCAAACTCTTGCATCAGCCACCACCTGAGAGCACAGTGCAGAGCAATGCAGAAACTCTGATCTACTTGACCAGACACCTTTGTGTACCTTAAACACACCCTGCTAGAAGAGTGATGTCAAGAAATGGCTTTTTACAGTTTGGAGAAGAATTGTCCATTTCTCCTTAACAACAACCCCATCAGAATATTGCTATGTTTGTAAATCAGTCTCTGAAGCTTGGTAGCCTTTGAGAGTATGAAACAATTTTTTCAAGCAAAGCAGGCATACTCACTTAATCAAAAGTTCCTTAAAGAGGTTCCGGGATCAGACCCTTTTTTCCCTTTGTGAACAAATGTATTTTTAAGACAGATGATACATAAGTGTAGGGAGCCGCAGTTGTAACTCTTTTAAAAGGCTTTTAAAAGAGAAGAGGGAGGACCTATGTCGACCAATGAGGACACAGTTCACTCAGACCCTCCTTCTTTGAGGTCGGTCCTAAGCATCGTAATAACTCCTCCAATACACACACGTGCGCACGCACACACACAACACATCTGTCTAAGAAGGCAAAAAAAGGGACAGAAGGAGAGATATCATTTGGGACACCCACAAAAAAGTATGAAAAAAAGTTTTATTAGAAAATCAGATAGAGACAGAGATAGAGAGAGATAGAGAGAGATCATTTATATGAATTAAGAGAAAACAGGCATCTAAACTGAAACATCGTCAGAACGTTCGCCACCCTCACACTGAAGACATCGGAGTGCACCAACGCTGTTAAATACCCATGGCCGCTTCAAGACGTGATCACATGACATGCCACATGACCAGGACCATCCAGTGTTATACTGGTGCAAAATTATACAGGCCAAACTCATGTGGACCGATGAGAGGCCGAGGTCACAGAGACTTGCTGGCTGACCACAGGCGTACTGGCAAACTGATCTCACACGCACCTCACGCTTTAAACAACTATCGTCACCGTATTGATTCTTCTGTACCTACCAAGACACACACACACACACACACGCACGCACAATTGTTTGCATATGCAGCTGCACACAGATGCCCAGGGGTCCTGCGGCAACTGTCAGTAGTAGGCAGTCATGGTAGGCTGTGCCGCCGGCCGACCAATCAGAGGACAGCGTTGGGGATGTTGCTGTGCCCAAGGTCATGTTCATGTCAGGGATGAGGTTTTATCTCTGCCAACTTTGTAATGTTGTCCAAATGGAGCAACATACACACATGTGCGGCATGTGAGGAACAAACTGCAACACCATCTTTTTCCTCATATCAGCTGCTGAAAAGTTTTGTACAGTGTGCAGGTTCGAAACTTAGAAGAGAGTGAATATCTGCAAAACGCTACTCGATCACAAATAAAAAACAAAACTGCTTGATTTGAACTGATAAACTGAGTTTATCTACTTAGTTTTATTTACATGAAAGCTTTTTCACGGATCAGTAATGTGGAAATGATGGACCAAACAGGCATTCAACTGATTTCCATTAGCACGAACATTAAAATAAGTTCAGAATACTGTATATTGTATTACTCATTTTTACTGAACAACAGCCACTGTGTCCACAAGTGACAATCGGGATAATGCTAAAGGCAAAAACCTACTGTAACAGTGAGGACAAAGGGAGAAGTGCAATAAAGTCAGTGTGAGAGACATTCAACTGTTGATTTCATTCAGCTCGAACATGAAAAGTATTTCTAACTTTTGCTGAACAGCAGCCACTATGTCTACAAGCGAAAAAGTATGGGATAATGCTAAATGCTAAAACCTACTGTAACAGTAGCATAAATTAAGGAGAGTCAAAAGTCGGCGAACTGCTCAGTAATGGTAGTTATACAGCAATATTTACCTATTTCCCAACATAAGCTAACATTAGTCACCATGAGCTACTGTTCATACCCGACCAAGTAAGGCTGTAGCAGCAAAACTCCTGAGTGTATTGGACGGACAAAGGGTGTCTGTTCTTGCTTATGAATTCAACTTCTCATTTGTAAGAGGAAGAATGTGCCATTTAAGTTACAGACTTGCTTTAGGTCAAGGAAAATTAATCATCGAAGCTATATCAAAACAACTAAAGCATAATTTGCTAGCAAACATGCAAACACAACTGCTAGTAGAGCATGTTACCACCAAAATAAACAAGGGGTCTGTTGCTGCTTTTCAACTGACATAAAGCCCACCCCGCTAAAAAAGAAATGCAACTTTTCTTAGAGTCTAGTAGTGTGGGTATTGATAGCCACAAGAAAGATGACACTTTGTATACACAGTAATCACTACAGAAACCAACACAGCTAAATGAATAGCAGTGAAAGCCAAATTCCCACAACTTGTCACCAGCTGCAGGGACATTTCTTAAATGGCATCGCAGTCCTTGAAGCGCGTGGGGGGGCTTCACACATACTCAGCCAATCACCTGTGACGAGAAAGCTGTCCCTGAGCCAATCCCGTGATTTACCAAACAAGCACTGGGGTTAGTTTGGGGGTTTGGGGGTCATAAGGTCACAAACTTCAGAGTGGAGCAATTGTTCTCACCATTTTCTATCTTTGAAATAATAAAGGTTTAGTTTGGCTAAATTGGTACATGATGTATTGTCAAGTGTCTACCTTTATGCAACTGCATCATCCAGGTAAATATGTATGTTGTATGAAAAGGGTACCTCTTTAACAAAACAGACTGAAAACTTAACTCATTTATTGATAGATGTGTCTGGAATAGGCTGGTCCAAATTTTCAGTTTCTTTCTGACTCTTTCCAGTAACTGTTGACCACATGTCCCCTTGTTGCCGGCTCTGTACCCACCTCTTCTGTCATGTGTCTAAACCCAACCTTCTTTTAATAAGTATTTTGGTAAAATTGTGTCATCTTACTGACCATCAACCTATTGCAAGCGCTTGCCAAGACTTTTTTTTTTTTACTGTTTTGTGATGTTCTCTTGATGCTTAGCTCAATTTTGCGAAGTATGTTTCTGCATCGTGAGGACGTGTCTACAGTTTTGGTTTTGTTTTGACACAGGCTTTGGCAAAGCAATTGCTCAAATAAGCATCAGAGATGAGGTAACACTATTTGCTTATTTCACTTTAATTCAGTGTACTGCTGCTGGTCTTTTAAGTAGCTGGTTCACTGCCGTGTTTGACTTCTGTGTTTTAACTTGAGAGCATAAGACCTCATAAAAATCTTGGTGTTGAAAATGCTCTAAACAACGGAACACTGTAAAAAACTGTTCCCCTTTTTGGCTAATTAACTTTTACTAGGTTTCCTGACATGGGTGTGTGAATGCAGTCATTTCTGTAGTAGGAGAATAACAGTGTTGACATCAGCAGACATCAAGGCCAGGGGGGATGTTTCCGTCATGGATGAAGGGGTTATTAACCTCCCTTTTTTGACCAAAACATCTCTAACATGACACTGTGGACTTATAACTCTGATTGTTTGAATGGATGAAGTCCCACACACACGCGCATCCAAAGCCACATCAGCCTGTATCTTTGTTGTGCAGCCCCACCGCACCAACAACTCTGTCAGTGACCATTATGAGTAGGAATTTGAAGGCCTCTAAATTAAGCCTATACCTCTCAACCCCATGTGACTGGCTGCAAATCAAAACCACACACAGTTTGCTGGTAAGTCATTGGCCAGATGACATCCAATATCTGCTCAAATATAAAAGACCCATTTTCCGTCAATTATCGAAAAGGGGTGAGACATGGTGAAAGGTATAAACAAGTATTTATTCAAAATATTATAAATCTTATAAACTCTTTGAAAGTAAGACGGCCTCTCCAAGTTCTACAGGTCCAAGGCAACAGATATGTCTGTCTCCTGCGTGTAAAAATCAGCCCTATGCACTTGTTTGCAAGTAGGCAACTCCCACTCCCATTTGCTTGCAAATGGGAGTGGCAGGACCTTGAATGAGAGGAGAAAGTCTGAGAGCATCTCATAGACTAATAGAAAACACAAATTTGGCTGGTGGGGAGGGACAGGGAGACAGACTGTGACAGAGACAGACTGTGACACCTCTGACATTTGCATTAAGACCCTCTGAGTTTACTTTAAAAACACAACACGTCTGATATATATATATATTTTTAATTACTTCATTACATTTTTTAACTTTATTCTTTAAGAACAAACTTATAGAAAATCATATTTGCAATTGATGCTTGCGAATCAGTGTTCTGAAAGTTAGTGGAAAGTTATCTAGCCATGCTTGCTTCACACTGACTCAGTTACACCAATTAACAAACGTCATGGGAGCTGCAAATTGCAACCACAGTCCTCCACTGGAAGCCACAAAGCAAATGTAATGGAGCCGTTTGGAAGTAGAAATGGAGTTGTTAAAGTGGAATGGAGGTCTGGTGATTCATTCTTGACATAACAATCCCGCTTCTCTGACTGCAAGACCCAATTATTAAAACAATCAAAAAGCTGTCAAGCAGAAATGATCACAATGTACTTGCTGAGTTGGCTTGAGCTGCATAAGCATCACCAGCAAAATACAGTCCGCGAAATCTCTAACAATATGCTGCTCTGTCCTGAGAGGAAGATGGATCTTAGGTCAATGGGATGAGTTGCTAATGTCTCTTTGATGTTCAGGACATGTGCTGAAACTTAAATCCCTCTCTGCGGTCAAGTTAAAAGTAATAATTTGACACTCTGGGAAATCCCCTTTTCACTTTCTTGCCGAGAGTTAGATGAGAAGAGTGATACCACTAGCATAATGACTGGGAACAGGGGAGAACAGCTTGCCTAGCCTGGCTCTGTCCAAAGGTAACAAAATCCACCTACCAGGACTTCTCAAGCTCACCAATTAACATGTTATATCTTTTGTTTTACTGCTGAAGGGGTTTGTTTAACACCTACAAAAAAAAAGGAGTTAAAACGGTGAGTTGTGGTTTCCAGGGGGGGTATAGCATATATATATTGCATACCAGTTCTTGGCCAGAAGCAGTGACTTCCTGGAGTCACCGTGAAGTTGCCAGGCCAACCTGCGTATACTCCAGGAAACAACCACCAACTACTAATCTCATTGTCATATCTGTAATAACAGTGGTAACAGAAACGTAATCATAATACAGCTGCAAAGGGTGATGACACTCTCTGTGTGTGATCCTGTTGAGGTGGTGGCTCTCATGTAAGTGGTTGAATCCTAACCCTACTCCACCTGATACACCATTTTATGTTGTTATATTTCATTCACAGTTTGCAACCTGTGGTATTTTAAACAGCTGTGCCGCTCTGTGGCTGTGTGTTTTGCCTATTTTCTACAACTACTTCACTATATGTTCTCTTTATCCAGATGTATCTATATTTGGAATATTTTGTATTTTCTTTCAAAGATATTTCATGAAATGAGCACATAAAATGACAGAACTACAATACAGCATCTAACAAAGCTAATCATTGTTTCCAATCACTGACTGAACCTGTGAGGAAAACTGCAACTAATAGGTTTTGTATGCTAAAAAATCTTTTAAATTGAATGAATGAAACCATTTGCGATGGTCTGAATCAGGATTTCAAATTGATGGAAGACACTGAAACATTGTAATTCCAGGATAATTCAAAAGGCAAATGGAAATTTCTATGGAAGATAAAATATATCACGCTGCAGTCAAAGCCAAAGCCAAAAAAACATATTTACAAAACTCTGACTTCAGTGTTGTCATGTAAGATTAAAGGCCGGTTGGCCTTACACAATATTGGCCTTTTGTACATGAGCGTGGTGTGTCCTAACCTTGTTTGTGAACCCGTTCTTGCAGACCCTTGCTCTGTTCACCTTATCAGTTAGTAATTGATCTGCCTGCTCATCTGTACTAATGATGACGATAACAATGTGTAATTCTTTTCAAGCTCGACCTTGACTTTAGTAGGAGGAGGAGGACAATAAAAGTCTAATGGCACTGAGAGGATTTTCATTATTTTATTTCAAAAGCACATATTTAGATGACTTCAGTTTCTGTTTGACTAAACTGGAACCAAAAGACTAAGAAAGTTCATTCTGTGCTATTTTTCACCACGAAAACACCACTCAAAGTGTAATTTGACAGCATACAGCTGGTGCTTTTGTCTGAATATCTGAGCTTGTTATGTCACCTGTACAAAGATGTCACTGGCCATGAAGCATGTGGGACAGACTGCTCATTCAGCAGGACACCACATTTACGGAATAATCTGCTAATTTTCTTGTTTCCCTGCGTTGCCATGTCTTGAGCACTGGCCAACTTAAACAAACCATGACGAACACTCTGTACAGAACATTGTACATTTTCAGGTTTATTAGTGATGTACAAATGGGGTGATACACAGAACTAACCTGACTGCTTATTTAAACATATCAGATATTACCTGTCCATGACCTGTCCCCACTCAAATTTGACATTTTTATATTTATAATCAAAACATAGAGTATTGAATTAAGCGTCTGCCCTTAAAAAAACAGTTATTGACATTTTGCAGGTCAGAAAATTGACCTTTTCTACAATCTCTAGCAGGTCAAATTAAGTGCACCTTTTGTGCTTCTTTTCACATTATGTAAGCACGAATTCATAATTGCATGTGGTTGACATAACAAGTTTTCTCAATTGACATTCCATGTTATTGAATTATACAATCCTGCAGGTAAAAGCTTCTTACATTGTACAGCATGCCAACTTCTTAGATTTCAATTGAATGTCTTGACAGTGTTTTGGAAAATTGCCAAATGCTTCTCCCCTTTGTGGCATTGCCTCACTATGTCTTTGTGTTAGTGATATCCACTCCTTTGAAACTGACTCTGCATCTGGCTTGCAGCTCATTTGCTCATTTGCACCCCAAGTTACATCAGCCAGCACCCGCAGCGCTTCAACACCCAGCTGCCCAGCAGGGTCTGACCTACATGTGTCATTCAGGTCTCCTATCAGCCAATGACGAGCAAACCAAGCTTCACCCTGCAGAAAAGGTGTTCAAACCTGTGCTGGGATCTCTCCCTCACCTGCAGCCTTGTAAAGTTACTGAGGAGGCTTGGGTTGTGTGTTTTAACTAAATGTTAACATGACGCACCAGATGGTTTGTTACACAGAACCATGTGAGAAGTTGTTCTTGGAAACTGTTTGGAAAAGGGCAGGCACTTTCAAAAAATAATTGGCAAGTGATTGGATGAGCCATCTGTTTATCATGTCTACCACAGGCTAACTTCAACCAATCAGATCAACGAACCATGTGAGTAGGAGAGCCAAAGCCAGTCGGGAGAAGAGCAAAAACGCCTTCTTTGCTCTTTTTTCAATGAAGAAATACTCTCCAGTTCTGATATAACTGATGCTATAGCAGCATCTACGCTAACCTCTTTGGAAGCCACCATTGTTGTTTTCAAATGAACAGTCACCTCTCGTCGTCACACCTAAACCACGCCCATAGCTGCCAGTAGTTCTTCATAGGACGCTGTGGTTCGGCCACAAGCGCATAACTTGAAGCCTGGTGAGATGGATTCTCGGCTGCTGAGTGCCTGTCAGCTTATGACAACAGCTGTATAATATCTTCTGTGGCTCTGGAGGAGCCTTTTTTTAAGTTTGAGAAAATAACCCTGATGAAGTAATAGTGATGAGGGCTTGAGAATTAAAATTTTGATCAGGAAGCCTGCATTACAAACTTGGACTGTGGAGTTTGACAGATGTAGGTATTTACCAGTTAGAGAGGGTCTAATGAAAGATGCCACTGAGTTGCATTATGGGAAATTTGACTATTTTATTTAGATTTTTTAAAATGTGTCTCTTGTAAGTCCCCAAACTTTATGAAAGTGCAATACTAAATAGCTGTGTGACCCCGAGTGAACCTGAAATCTTACAGATCACCATTTAAACTAATCAACTCAGTTACATCTTATTTACTCTGTAATCCTTTTTAAAAATGGGTTGATGCAGTCAAGCAATCTGACTATGAGCACTAGTCTGTGGCAAAAACTTCAATAACTAACATTTGTGATCTTTCTGTTTTCGGTTTTCTCATTCGTATTTAAGCAAATTACTTAACTACTATTACTGAAAACTCCTCTGTGCTTGCATGCATGCGGCCTTTATTTAAGCACCATGATTGTGCGCCTCAAAGCTTTAACATTACTATAAAACACACCCACTTAGGTATTATTACAGCTGCAGAAAACCATCTGACAAACACATAGATGGAGCTTCATTAAGGGAAGACATTACCAGATCAATTCTTACTGTTTTGTAAGTAAGGTGCATAGAGAATAGAGCAGGTTTGAAAGTGTACATGCACAGTCACTGTGTGGCAACTGGGTATTTTTAGCAGCCAGAAGGGCGATGATAGAAAGTGAACTCACCATTTAAATATGCCTAAACCTAGACGTTCTCCTGGCTGAATCTAGTCTTTGTTTTCAGTCATGAGCAGTTAGTCGCTCTGCTGTGTATACCTGGGATTAGGGTGTGTTGCTTTAAATGCTTAAGACAAGGATGAACATAAAGTATTACAGAGAAGAAAGTGACAACAGCAAAAAAAATCCCCCTCAAGACCTAAATGATGCTGCCCTGTCTGGCCTGGATCGTCAAATCCATCAGATTTTCTTTCTCAGAGTGATTACAAGTACTTTCAGATTTAAAGAGAGTAAGACCAATTAAACAAAGTAAATGCAAAAAGAAAATGCACAACGTGACATAAAAAGAAAAAGAAAAATCGCGTGTCTGTGGTGAAGCTGAGAGGACAACTGCTCAGGAGAGTCCATCAGCTCCATCAAGTTTTTCAAATCAAGTTAAAATGAATGTAACAGTTCAGTACAGTATTTCCAACCAGAGCATGCCAACAGTTGCAGCCTGTGATTGCAGTCATAGCCTATGTATTAGTCCTCAGTGAGCCCTGCAGGCCACTCAGCATGCTGCTGCCTGCTCTTACATAAACCCATGGTCCATATTATACCCTTATCCATATTTCTCCCCTCACAAATAACGAATAAATAAAGTTATTTATGTGATTTGGGAGTTGCACACACACTGGGAGCAGACACAAAGCGGTCTGAATGATGCAAACTGGAAACAATAAAAGTCGTCTTTGTGTTTTCTTTCAGTAAACGCGGAAAGGCAGCGCAGCAGCAAAGCACGCAAAACACAACATGTTAAAGTGGAGCCTACAGTTTCAGTCCATATGATCAACGGGTGACTTCAGTGGAAACGTGCATTTTCTCATTCGAAACTCAGACACTAATTATCACCAGCACCAGAATAAAGCGTAATTTCAGAATTCAGACAACACCCTGCAGGAAGCGCTCCACGCACCGCTGCTGTTGCTCTTTCTCTTAAACATGTTGGTTTGTGAATGCATCTGCAAAAAGAATCCACGAAAAAAGACACAAGCTTTTAACATCCGTTAAACACGCGCACATTTAAGCCTTTCTTTAAGAAAATAAAATACATTTTTTCAAATTAGGATAGGCTATATAGAACCGAGCCGCTTATTCAAAAAAAACCCCAATCAGAATTAAACTACCCGCTTCCACTCCTTCAAACATGGTGGTCAGAATTCACCAGCAAATACCATGCAGGGTAGACAACAAATAAAAGTAAGGACTAGATAGGCCTATGTAAATGTTGGGGTCTTACCTAATGTTCCAGAGTGGCAGACTGCTGCAAGCAGGCAGAGGAGGAGGCAGACTAGTGGAGACAAGAGTTGGAGACCCTTCCCATTTAACAAGCAAGGAGACTGAGTGGAAATTTCCATCTGCCATGTGGTGACACTTACTCCTTAGCGTTGTGTTACACTGCCAAGCACTGCTGGGGGCTTTTTCTGTCAATCATCCTCTTTCCTGGAACTCACTTGACAAGACACTTGGCTGGGAAAACATCTTATCGCCCCAAATGGACGATTTTTTTATGTGAATTGAGTCGGTCTAATTGTTCCCAAGTCTTCATCCTAAATATACAGTCTTAAGATATAACAATCAGTGTGCATATTTATACTGGCTAAAGGGTGTTTCAGATAAAAAGAAAGGTTTATTTAATGATTGTGCGCGCTTACTGACTGGGATCCTTTGTTTACATTCAGCCTGGCCACGTTGTAGGGAAAGACAGGAGCTCCACACTGCAATACACTGCAATTATATTTTAAAGGGGAAGTAGGGAGTAAAAACGTGAGCATTTTATGAGGTGGAATTTGTCTTCAAAACGTTCTAATTGAGGTGTTATGCATGTGTCATGATAGGTGGCGGCCAAGTAAGTACTCAACATTCCCCTGTGATTGTAACTTATATGATTACATGCTACAATAAACTTAATTGATTGAATTGTTGTATTTAAGGAACTTTGTACTTTACTTTATTTCCATTTCATACTACGTAATAGATCTACTCCACTACATTTCAGAGGGAAATACTGTACTTTTTACTACATTTATCCATCCTCATCAGATTAGGATTTTACACAGAAATTAGTTTGATACATGATACATTATTAAGTATTAAAGGTGGGCTAGGCAGTATTTTTTTTTTGCCGTCATTGGACAAAAATTCCATAATAACCGTTCAGCATATTGTAATTCAAGTGGTCTCAGAGAAAACCTCTACCTCTTGGCTCTGTTTTCAGGCTTTAGAAAATCTAGCCTGTGATGGGAGACTTTGACCAATCATAGGTTTTTTGGAAGTTGTGGGTTTGGTGGGAGAGGCGGAAGGTTTTGCATAGGTTGCACAGATTTTGCCTACCCCAGCTTTAAACTGCCTTAATATAATATTAGCAATAACAGAGCTGCAATGATTAGTCCATAAATCGATTAGCTGATTGAGAGAAAATAAATCGTCTAACTATTTTGGTAGTCGATCAATCATTTAAGTCATGTTTTAAATACTCCAATCATTCCCTAATTACAGCTTCTCCAATGTGAGGTTTTGCTGCTTTTATCTGTTTTAATAGATTTTGATAGATAAATTTAATTTCTCACTGCAAACTGACTGTTGGTCAGACAAAACCAGACATTTGAAGACGTCATATTTTTTTTTTTCCACTGTTTTCTGACATTTTATAGACCAAACAATTAATCAATGAATCAAGAAAATAATTGACAGTTTAATCGATAATGAAAATAATCAGTTGCAGTTCTAAGTAATAATAATCTAAAAATATAATAAATGATGCAGCAATAGAACTGACAGAGGCCACTCTGCTTTTCATATTTAGCACATTTTGTTGCCAGGACTTCTGTACTTTTACTGAATAGCTGATGATACAGGTCTAGTGTTTCAATTTTGACAAAGTCCTTACTGAATCAAAAGCAGGCACTTACCACCAGTATAACAATAATCCGCCAGATATGTAAACTGTGTGTCTTCTTTTTGCCCTTTTTTCTGCACTGCACTTCCCAGAGTTCACCTGTCAGTCAAACACTGTGATTTTTTTTCCTCCTGTCTTTGTCTGTTCGGTCACCGGACATTTGTGCTTTACAAAACCCAGTTCTTCTTCTGTTCACTCCAAATAAACCACAAAATCTAAAACACATCACTTTCTCTGTGCTCAAGGATTTTTCCAAAGGAAGAACTACCAGACTCCATTTGCAAAAAAGGGATTTTATATAGTTAGTTTTTATTTCTGTGACATGCCAAACTGTGGCCCTCCGCACATAGGATTAAAAACACTGCTGTATCAAACAAAAAATAATATATATCTTCCAGTAATACATATACAAAACCAAAAGAAAAAACATCAGTTAACGTTATAAGTAATCCTATATACTTTCAAATTATGTGTAAAACTTCAAACAAGTATACAACTCACATAAGAAGAAAGAAAATAAATGCTACAAGCTAAAGTTTATTCGGATGAAGATCTTTTTTCTTCATCTCGGGCTTTTTCCAAGTAACAGGCTAACTTAAATGTTTCATAAGTGAATAGTCAAGTCAGTATTTGTGCATCATCATCCATGTTTTTTCATCCTACTACACAAGGTCTTGCATGGTGAAAAAGTGAAAAGGACAACAGAAAACAAAATGAAAATGATTTTCTTCATCATTAAATAGACTAATTGATGGCATGCCTTTCTTCTTCCAGACTTACATATTGTCCAGTTTAACATGTGACGTATGAAAATGTAATGGATTTTTACTTTGGATCTAATGTTCTCTGCTACTTCCTCCTCCCGTATTTACAGGGTGTTAAGAGGAAGCTGATGTTAGCTTGACAACATCCTCCACAATTTTCACCTTTCGCAGTGCCAACAGGCAGACATTATTTCCTGTAGGATGTACAAATAGATGATTGACAGTTCTCTTCCCTTCCTACCTGCATATTGTTGGATGAACACACTGTTCACTAGGCTCTCAGTGTACCTAAACAGCCTAATCTCCAGCTATTCATCCGTTATTTATACACATTTATCTTGGGAAGAGTCATGGGCTGGAGCCTATCCCAGCATGCACTTGGCAAGAGGTAAGGTACTGGACAGGTCAGTTTTCCAGTTCACTAAACCTGCATTTGCTAATGTGTGTGCGTGGTTCCATGAAAACCATGAAAATTTAGTTTTCTCAGTTTTCTTCATTTTATAAAAAAGAGAGACCCTCCATAGCCTTATTTAGATTTTCATTGGACCCTCCCCTTGACAGTGCAAAATGCAAAAAAAAACAAAAAAAATGCAATACTCTCCCCACAAAATCTCAAAACAAACCAGCATAACAAAGAGCTATAAAATACAGCCACTGGACGTCAGTGGGGACGGACGACTAGGGGATCAGCCTGGGCGTCAATGGAGATGGCTGACCGGAGAGCTGGAAGATCTGGCTGGTGGTCTGCTGGGCAACTGAGAAAGCCAATGGCACCAGGAGCCATGGGGACCACACCTCTGGGGGATCCACGGGGGTACCCGCTGACAATGGCAAGGCAAGTACCTTTGAAAGATGGCCGCTGGACATCAAGGTAGCTCCTTAACTGGTCCCTTGAAGGCTTGTAGGGCTGGAGAAATTGTTTTTTCTATTCCACACATTCTTCTTTGTTGTCAAAACCTGGCACCTACATTACCCACAATGCAACTTGACCGGCAACAGTTTGGTCGGAGATTCATGTTATGCTAGTAGCGGCTAATATAGCCTCAAGCAGAGATGAGGAGCAGACTACAGAGGTCTGGTAAGTTCACTTCTTTCCAACTCCACACTCGCTGATTTTTTATTCATTTTCAAACTTGTAGTCTTCAGCCCCAACTGACGCTGACTTAAGTGACATCACTTGAGCAAATTTATCAGACTTCACACAGCTCTGTCTGCAGCCACAAAAGGCTTTATACAGCTTTTTTCACATATGCAATAATAGTATTCCCCAAAACCTGTAAACAGAAGTTCCCCTTTAATGTTCTTATTTTCAAAGAGTATGCTTCACTTTTACAAGAGAAAAGGATTTGACGATGAGGAATTCTCGATGACGAAATCTAACGCCAGTTTGGCTGGAGTGTAAGCTTCACCAAACCAAATGAAGAGCAGGACAGAGCCACTATTACTCCGATAGAGTAGCATTTTGGCTCCCATAGGGCGGATGTTGCAGTCCTATTTTTCCAACGTAACCCACAAGCCCACTAAATAATGCAGTTAGCGTAGAAATAAAGCTAGGTTACTACTGTAGGTAGTTAGCTGGACATTAAAGGTTAGGCTAACATTTGCTGTTTACATTAGAGTAGATAAACATAGTTTAATGCTTTCCTTACACTTTAGTTCTTGTGCTTCTGGATTTGGAAAGGCTACAAAAAAGATTCCACAACTTGTTAAATTCCGAATATGCACTCCGTTTCTGCACGTGGAGAAACCAAAAGCTTTACAGGTGAACAGCCAATAGTATGTAAATGTATGTATCGTTTTTAATTAGATGATGCCAACAGTTGACCGTGAGACGATTAGGGATACATTACATTTGCGCTGCAATCAGTGATGGAGCAAAAATAGACTGAGCATTTTCAGGCTGAGATACTGAACTAAATGTGGGAACCCTGCGAAACCTGGCTCACAAAGCCGGGTGACCTAGTTAGCTGAAATAGAAAATGCCTCTCACTTGTGAGAGGTGAGTGGCTTCAAGCTGGCCATGATGTGTCGGTACCACACAACATGTTGCTTGTATTCATTTTATTTTCAGATACACTGTACTATGCCTCAGGAGAGTAAAACTCTCTCTCGATGTTTTTCCAAATAAATGTAGTAGAAAAGTTTAAGTGAATAAGTTGAATTTTAAGACTAAGTTTGGCTACATTTTTGGATGATCGTTTTAATTTTAAAGATGGCTGCCCACATATCTGGTGCCCATTTGTTCATGTATTGAAATGGAGGGAATTTTGAATGCTTATGACATGGAAACTTTAAAGCTTTACTAATCTATTTTTTAAATTAACAATAAATCAAATGATGTGCAACCTAAACAAGTCACTCACATGGCTTTCAGCCTCTTTTAGCTAATTGCTTTGATTTTACAGGAAACAAATTTACTTTATGGTTCATTCTCACGCCAGTTACCACAGCAGCAGGGCGGCCATTTTCAGCAAAAAAGCTCCAATAAATTGATTTAACGCTACATGACCAGCACCAAATGGGAAACAGACAAAGTTAGCAACTAATGTTAGCTGGTGAAAAAACAGAAACATCTAGCTAATGTTAGCTAGACATATGGACCAAGATATATTTCTCAGGAGTTGGTGAAGTTCAAACTATAGCTAAAAGGAGAGTGAATACAGGACTTACATTCACCAAGTGGACATAAACACGTCTCCAAATGAATGCTAATGTTGCTTCTGTGCTTGCTGGATTTGTAACTGTTTGCTAAGACTGATAAGGTGGTAAGGTGATAAAATGTCAGATACTGCGTGTGTGTTTTGGAGTTTCTCTGCTTTCAATAGACCCCCCCAAAAAAGGGGGGTTTTAAAGTTTTTACAACTTTGGCCTGATTTGTTTTAGTTTTGGCTATTATAATATTGAACAAAAAACATTACATTGTACGCACCACTGTCATTGCAGGGATAGCAGATATGGGCAGTCTGCTGTTGAACCTTATAGCAAAATATCAAATATCATTAATTTGAACATGAATATTTACCCCCAGATTCTCTGTGACTGTTTTTTTGCATTGTAGAGCTACTTAGATGCGTCCTGGTGTTAATTAAGGGGCAGGATAATCACAGGCATAAGGTCTAATAACATTAATGATCACATGACTTTCTCCATTTACATATCCCAGTAATCCATGTCAGTACATGTAAAAGCATGTGCTGTACAGTACCTGGAACTGACACAACTAAGTGGAATGGTGCCATTCTTAAAGTCTATATCTGCATTTGACAACATATTTTTGCAAAGTCATGAAGCACTGGAAGTTTTTGTCCTTTTTTTTTAAGAATAAGTTTAAAACTTTCATGGATCCATTGGTCTGTTTAATTTGAAAATAATTAAACTACGACAATAAGACCCAGGTTGTAAAATACCAGAATTTTCCTTTAACAGACAGTGTGAACCTTATTACGAAGCCACTTACTAAAGATAGTAATCAGTCAAGACACTTTTTTTCTGTACATTTCCTTTATTACCATTCTGGTCAGACTGGACTGTCTACAGTAACCAATGGCTAATTGTTACTTTCTAATAAGTTTAATTTAACTTGATTTAATTGATAATTAGAATGTGAAACAGCTGTCTGATATCCACTAATACATCACAAGTTACAGTGCTTATATTCAAAAATTAGATATAAATGATACTAGTGTTGCAGTCTATACTTACAATATGCAGCAAGATAAGTATAAGGGATGGTGCAAAGTATGTATACATATATTGTAAATAGTATGTATATATTTGTAACAATACTGAAAAACAAACTTGTATGATGTTGGACATTTTTTGTTTTATTTTTAATAAAATTATGTCAAATTCAACTGTCCATTATTAACCACTGTACTGAAAAACATGAAAGATATTGGATTAATATTAGTATAAATCCTGATTGATGTTGCTGTTATTGCCTTCACACTGAAATGACCTGAAGACAGTAACCTGAAAATCCCTCACGTGCATGAACATGAGCTTCTTTGATTGTCGGCCGCAACACTTTAGCCCTTTAACCTCTCGCAATAAAGATAATGGAATCAGTGAACTCACATTAGGTCTTTACTGAAATTACATTTGACCTGCATGATGAAAGAGGCAAAGAAGGTGCTTTCAGCCATGTGATTTGTATTGCTCCTTCTTTTTCTTTTTGACATTTATCGCTTTTGCCTTTGTGTTACGGCATTTCTGTTGCAGTAATGAATTTGTTTTGATCCTTAGTTGCATATCTGAGTGTAATGGAGGACGTCTTTTCTGCTCCACAAAACTTCACTTTTCACCAGGCACGTAAAGGCTCGTCATCTTGGAGTTCATTAAGTCCTGAGTTGACAAATTGGATTAAAGACTAAGTCACACAGTTTTTAACATGACATCAGCACGTCAAACATTAAGCAATGAGAGATGATTGTAACTCTGCCCACTAAGTTGCTGGTGTTTCCTGAGGTAATTGAGAGTTAAATTTGCACGGCAACATGCAACCAAACCAGGGGCAGCCGTCCTGCCTACTCTGTTCAAACACTGTTGAACCTGATAGCTTGAACTTGAGCATAATACTGACAAATAGAGCTTACATAAACTTCAGTCCGGAACGTACCTATTACTGCAGGATAACTCCCATTGAGCAAACCAGTCAAACAAAAGCTCTCATTATGTAACTGGCACAGAGATGACACATGTACTGAGCAAATGATCATTAGGAGAACTCGACTTTCCTGCACATGAACTGGGAAATTGAACCTCTAAAGCCTGGCGGTGCCTTGCTCACGGTCCGAGAGAAATGCACTGTGCAATCGCCCACTGTTTCCTGGATAATAACCACATCTGTGTTTTTCTGTGGTGTGATGGACAAACAGCACAGGAGGGATGACTGCTCACATCCAGTGTATGTGTTTTTGTTAAATCCAACATCTGTCTGCTGAATTTAGTGTAAAAAGAAGTTCTCATCTGTTAGAGAGAGAGAGCACAGACCCTGACAAAGACCCTTCACCTCTTACAAATGGATGTTTATCCAGATGGGTGTTATTTTGACCATGAGAGCGAAGACAATCTAATAATAGCCTCGAGTCTCTAACACTAATAACTGAACTAGAAAAGCTTGAATTGACCTCAAAATTAAATTAAGTTGAAGATTTTCAATGAGAAAGCTTAATGAAACCAACATGCCACCACAACATGGACAAATAAGAGTCAACAGAGTTACACATCTCCCAGCAAGCATTTCTGACTCCATAATGGTGGCCTATAGGATACTTTGCTGTGCATAAATAATGCACTTAATTAGTAAGAGCTTTACATGTTGGTCACTTCATTCATGTTCAGTGAAAAGTCATTTGTTTCCAAATGTACGATTGCAAGGCACAGTAAACTGCCTTTTTTTTAAATCAACCAGAGTGCGTTTGTCGAGCATGAATATCCTATTGAATAGTACACCATGCCTCGCACTCGCACACACATGCAGTTTCTCATTACAGCTTCAGTCTTAGGATATGTTGTGGAAACATTTGAGACATTGAAAGTGCAGGGAGAGTTCTGGCTAATGACTCCAGCCACCCAAAACAGAGTTAAAGGGAAACTCCGGTATTTTTAAAGCTGGGCCCTATTTTAAAAAAAAATAAATTTCAGGGTCTAAATAACTAATAGTTACCAAAAGTTTTGGAATTGGTCTAGTAGATCGCTTCCGCTGTCGTCCGACAATAGCTGCAATAGCTAATCCTTTGGGGCAATTGTGTCCATGAAAAGTACATCCACTAAAAGTGCTTGTTTTTGCCACTGACAGGCTCAGACTGTTAAGTGTCTGACAACATTATTATGTTTCCCTTTAACTAAAAATACTCATTTGAGAGAAATGTAATGCCACCTATATGACATTCTTATATCAACATAATGAGGGAGCATTTTAAATGAAAGTATCTGCCAAGTTGCAAAATGGTCTTGGGTTAAATATTGTAAAAGTCAACCTTTAACCAGAGCAAATCTGTTGCCTAAGCCTAACCACATGTAGGACTCAACTTCAGAAGAACATAATAAAGGCAGCAATTACATTTGTCACCACAATGTCATCGGGACAACAATTTAGTAATTTATAAAAGTCATCTCTATGAGACAGGGTTGATGGAAGAGTACCCGGAGTTATGAGTGTGAAACGTATTGGCTCAAACACCCCTCCAAGTGGGTCAGCAGGTCAGCTGACCTTCTTGAGTTTCTATTTCATGTCATCAAACAGATTCTGATTCAAAACTGGGATAAACTGTGGTTAACACCATCTTACAGTGTATCCATATTTGTCTCAAAGCACTGCTTGCTATTAAAATCAGGAAATGATTTTCCTCTATGATTTTGAATTTGAGAAAATATTACACACTGTAAATACTACTGCACGTAGTATGTGTAAAATTCAGAGGCAAGATAGAAAATTGAGCTGAGGCCTCCATTAGATTGTGCCATTTACCAGCTATGCTTGCCAGTCCCAAGGGTTTGTTTTCTTTTGAACATGCTCTACCAAACTTACAAAGCTGAAATTCATAGAAATTGCCATACAATCCAAAAGCTTTTATTACCATGTGTCTCATTGACTGTGACTATCGGATAAAAGAAAAAAAAAATCTTCATGTCTCATTGCCTTTTCTCATTGCCCTTTTTTGGTTGATAAAGTAGCAGGCATACTTCCAGGAGCTGACATAAAGGGTCAAAAACTTAAAATTTGTTGTACATTGTCAGGTTTTTAAATGGTCATACTCAGGGTGTCTAGCCATGACAAGTAGTTAGCATCCCTATTTGTGAATCATCTGAGCCCTCCTGTGTGCCCCTCATGCCAGGACGACAACACAATACTGCAAGGCCTCAACATTATTTCCCGATTCTTTCGCTTCTCTGCTCCAGCTAATACTTTTCTCAGGCTTGTTACATAAGGTCTTATGCAATGTGTTTTTCAGATGTCTATTTTTCTGGCCCCTGCACGCTAATGGGTCTGGGGGCAGGTTTTTGGTGGCTGAGGCTGCTGTTGACATTCACATGCTCATGAAAGGAGCCCCCCCCCAAACCCAAATAGTCCAACGGTCGGCTGGGTTGGAGGGACCACCACCACGACGCACACGTGTCCCAAAAGATTTGGAGAAAACAGGGGACATGTGCCGTTTGTCAGTTACTGCACAGCTTGAGTCATCCTGATCATCAATATTATCTGCTTTATTATTTTTTTTTTTTGGGGGGGGGGGACACAGCGGAGAAAAGAATGCCATCTGGTGTGACATATTTCAAATCTGGATTCACACTTTCTGTTTTGGCCTGTTGTTTAAGATGATTAAGATGTTCAAATAAGAAATATCGACATGGGGTCACAGTAACCCACAAGGAAAATGGAGGGACATATTTTGTGTTTATTGTTGGTTGCATTCATGAAATCTTTAGTTTAATTCATTAGTTGTAACATAAAGTCTTTTGGCGCTCATGCCACCACTGCTAGCCATAATCTGTAGAAACACAACACTTCTGCTGGATGTACAGAATCAAAACAGAAAACATGTATATATGCCACAGTAATGTATTTTTTTTGGCAGCGCAACAAGCTAACACAGTGACATATCATCTCCTTAACCTTTCTATGCCAAAACTGTTAGCAAACAGTTACATGGAGCGACATTAGCATTCATTTGGAGTTGTGTTTCTAGCCACCTCACTACGTTCAAAATTCATTCTCCTTTTAGCTCTGTTTGGTCTCCAACAACTCCTAAGAGAATATCTGGGTCTTTAGCTAATATTAGCTAGATATTTGACCTTCTTCACTAGCATACAGTCAACTTATCATCACTTTCTGCTGAAGACAGCTGCCTGCTGCTACTGGAAACCAGACTAAATAAAACAGTAAATCCGTGAACCATAAAACCAAAGCAATAAGCTAATTCACTCTTCTTTTAGCTCTGTTTTGCTCCCCACCAACTGGTTATGGTTCTTTAGCAACTGACGTTAAATGGTCGTCTGTGTTCACTAGCTAGATGTTAGTTATCTGTCTGTTAACTGGACAGGTAGGGTGCAGTGAACTTATCTGAATTTTTTTTGCTGCAATAGGATTGATAGGAACAGTGACGATGAACCATAGCATAAAGCTGAGCTGAAAGTTGTTGTTGAAGGGCAGAGTCTGGTGCTAATTTTTTACATTGCTAATATATTGCTAAATATTCCTTAGTGTAGCTTTAAAATTGACATCAAATAAGATAACCTGGTTAAAGTTAGTTTGTTGTTTACATCTTCTCCTAATCCTGATCCTGGGGTTAGTTCTGGGAAATGAACTTTAGCCTCCTTTTCCAACCGGTGATAAATAATGTGATACTTGTTTTATTTTTTCCCTTTCCTTTAGAGGTCATTGCAGCTGGGGGAGAGCCTGAGAAGTAATCAGTGTCATGTAGCTGAAGTCTCAGTGGCTGACCATCATAGCCTACTGTCTGTACTCTAACTTACCAAAACTAGGCTATAAACTGTAAAATCCATACCATTTGTAAACTAATACCAATCCTTTCTAACCTGGTACTGATATTTCCAGTCTTATATACCTATAACCCTTACTTTCTAACTTAATGCCTAAGAATAGCCATCTGCAATCACATAGCCATAGCCAAGTTCACTGTCTAATATATAACATCTAAATATAACCATTCCTATATAAAAATAAATACTATCTGGTGGAACTCAAACCCTGCAATATGAGCCTCTGACACAAGACCCAACAAGCAGACCCCTCTCTTTCAAACCCAAAAATAGCCATCAGCTTTGACCCAATGTGACCAACAAAGGTAGCCTGTAGTTACCGTCACTGCTCACATGAGCTAACCATATTTGTCCTTTTAGTGTCTCCTGCCATCCTAGAGCCAGTGGGGAATCAATGTCTTGCTCAAAGACACTTCAGCAGAGTGGATGTTTGCCAGCAAAGGATGATCTGTTCTTGTTATTCCATCCAAAAGGGGGCATCAGTTCTTACAAAATATACTCCATCATTTGCAGTCTGTGTAAAGGACTCTGAAATGAATCAAATGAGCATTTAAGGCCACTCTGTCTATGAATATGCTATCAAAATAACATTTCCTGTCCACCAAACTCTGTGAGGAGTAACACAGTGGAGTGCTACCAAAGCAAATAAGGCTGTTAGCTTAGCCAAGAGTGCCTTGCTAGCAAGCAATTGCCTATTTACACATCCAGCAGATATGAAGCAATATTAGCATTCATTTTCTCTCTAGTCACCAGGCCAATATTCACTCTCCTTTTCGCTTTGCTTTGGTCTTCACCAATTCCTGAGGGAAATATCTGTCTCTTTAGCTACTGAACACTCAACTACGTTCACCAGCTAGTCGTTAACTTTGTCTGTCCGTCGTGTGGTGCAAAGCAAGTAGACACCCATACACTGGGTTTTTAGGCCGAAAGTGACACTAGGAGAGCAGTGAGACTGAACCAAAACAGTCAAGTTTCAGGCCACAACAACAATGAGTTAAAAGATGCTATGAAGTTCAGTAAAGCTGAGGGGAACCTCAGAGTGGGGTGATAATTCTCTGTGCATTAGTCAACACGAGTGAGCCTTTTTAACTTGAAACTGTCAGGAAGCGTAGCCACAAACTGCAGGAAAAGGACCCAAGGCAAACAAACAAGAAGGCAAATCCAGGTACAGGAAATCACAAGAGCACTAGAAATTAGTTCAACACAGGAACAACGCACAAAGAGCAGAGAACACATAACAATGAACTAACAGAGAACAAAAGAAAAGGACAGGTATACATAGGGAAGGGCTAACAAAGGAATCAGAGGCAGGTGTGCACTGGAAAACAGGTGTGGCTAATTAACAGACACGAGGGCAGAACAAACAAGAAACAGGAAAGACAATACTTCAAAATACAACAGGAAACAGACAAAGACCATGGATCCTGACAGAAACATAGCCATTTGATCCATTGTTAAAAAATGATTATAGCCGCTTTAAAACTGGGTTTGTTACTTGTGTATATATGAAAAATGACTGTTTGTGCCTCAAATACTGCTAAAAAGAGGCAGAAAAAATAATGTTAGCACACTGTTATAGTTTTTAAAGCCCCTGAAAATCTGGTTTTAAAGTTTTTCTCTGTAACATTAAATATGTAGGAAATAAATAACAATACAAAAAAAAGTTAAAGTCCAGGAAAAAACTCAAACTATTATTTACTTATTTATAAGGCACACACATAACACTAAAAACTCAGATCATCTGCGTGGGGAGGACTGTGGGTGTGGTTTTTATGAGATTTAACTGGCTGGCAACATAAGCAAAAAACCCCACAACTGTCATCAGATTTGGAAACAAATATAGCTAAATCCTGATTTTTTTCCCCCTGCTGTGTCACCACTCATGATGAGAAGTTGCCCCTCGTGAGAGTGTTAACACAAACAGGGATTTGTCTAACAGAACGTCATGCGCCAGCTGTTTTCACAAATTGAGTTGCGCTAATTCTACACACAGAGCTGCAGCTCAGGAGGATGAGATGCTACAATACAAGCAAGTGGGTGGGTGGTGGCCCAAAGCCGTGTACTTTTCCATCAGACAGCTGAACAAATGGAAAGGGCCTCTGGACGCTTCTAGGCGGCCGTGCCTTATCAAGGGGGAAACTTTTTCATGTGTTACTTCACGTGTCACTGGAACGGCCACACACACATCTTGTCAAACAAGCTCAGAACACACACCTATACACTCAGAACTTACAGCTACACAAACACAAAACAAATGCAGGCACTCTGACTGACAGTGGAAAAGCAGAACATGTGGCTTGCAGAAAAAATAGATCTGTGGATTGAAACATTTTAATATGAAAATGCAATTGCAACTAACATAAAGACTATAAGATTTCATCATGCAAAGTTTTAAGAAATCACTGATGATCAGATCAGATTTTTCTACTGAATTACCCACAAATGGCTTTTACTCTCTCAAGTGTTTGCCTCCTGGGCGATGTAGCAGAGCAGCTGTAATGTAATTCTGTGACTGGAAATCAGATTATAACAAGACCAGCCTCGATCGTGTTGTTGTTATAAGAGTTCTTATTATATATCTTTGGTTAGCTGCTGGCCAGTCTTACATAGGAACTTCATGAAATGGTCAGTTACACTTCTAAACTTGCCATAAACCTGGCCATTTCCATCTTACGCTGTGTAGAAATATGGTACCCCGAAACTGACAAAATAAAGTAAACAGGTTATCAGGAGTCAAAAATATAAGTGACTACATCAATAAATAATGCAATTAGCTAAATTATTAAAATGGAATGTAAAAATAAATCTAACGCTTTTCCTTTAACTTCCTACCAGTTGGTATAAAAAAAAAAGCAAGAAGCTTTTTATTTTTTCCTTTTATCACAAAATTATCGAAAATAGTTTATTTTAAATATTATAAAATAATTTATTTTACTTGTCTATTTATCTTTCACTGGCTCATTTAATTTTTCAGCTCTCTGCTCAATCCACATTCAGGCAATTCAGTAGTTTAATCTACAGCGATCCATCATTTTCTACAAGATCATCACGTTTGTAGCGCTGCTATCCTGTGAGAACCAAGTCCACTTTTCATGAGTTAAGTTAAGTCCATTTTATTTATATGGCCCAGTATCACAAATCACAATTTTCCTCAGGGGGCTGATGTCAAAATTACAGATACATGTAGATTGTAAAACATATGTGAAGAATATAAGAAACACAGCTCTGTCTTCAGCTTTGTGACAATGCATTTTCCAGCTAATCCAAATCACCAAATTTGGAGATACATGGTTTTCACTGGACAGGAAGGGTATGAAAAATTGTAATCTGCAAAGTAACTAGTAACTACAGTTGTCAGACAAATGTAGTGGAGTAAAAAGTACAATATTAAAGTACAAGTATCTCACTTTTGTACATAAGTACAGTACTTGGGTAAATGTACTACATTCCACCAGTGTCAACATTTAAAAGTAAATTGCAGATACTATTTATTTTAAAAGACACCTGTCCACTATGTACTGAAAGGAGCAGTGAGTGAGCAGAAATACCTCATGTGTTCACCAGAGAGCGCTGTTTCTCTACAACAATAACATGTCTGGCAGACTTGAGTGTAGATATTGGCCACGTCATTGTTAGCTGCTGTCACAAAGACCTAAATCTGTCTAATGTATTAACATATACAGCAACAGCAGGAATGTACGCCGAATGTCAAAAAGGGGAAACACAATCTACAGGATTCGTGTTGACTTTGTTTCGTCGTTGCTATCTGCTGTTTCTGCCCTGAACATTCCAGAGAGCACCTGTCAATCAAACACTGTGGGTGGTAATGTGAGATGTGTTTCCTTGGTGTTCTGTTTAGTTTCTGAAGGTTCTTTGTCTGTTCGGTGTGGTGGAAATTTTGATTTCCCTCGTGGAGAAGTGAACAAATAAAATGATGATTCAACAAACAGTTGTCTTTTGTAGATTTAATTAAGCAAAAGAATAAAGAGCAACAAACAGGAGTAAAAGAGAATAAGTAATATGTAACAGATAAGTAAGGAGCCAACAGATAAGGACGAACACACAGTCAATCTATTTCAGCTGAAAGGACGGAGATCATACACCGAGCTGTGTACAATGAGTCTGACCCTGAAGTGCAGAAACAGTCACATATTTATAGTAGCAACATAACAACCGGGAAAGGGAGACATAATCTGTCGGACCTTGGCCTAAGCATCTGTCTTATGCTAACAACATCATATCCAAGCATCAGTACAGGACAGACTGTTCTCCTGTCGCCCCTTGAAGGACACAGGGCAGACTGTTGTTCAGAAACCAAATCTACCCAAAACACCAGTGTGCTTTACGTCAGATGAAACTATCAGACAGGATAACATCAAAATAGCATAAAACACAAGACACTACATAACACTCATAATGATAATGACAAATGTTGCTCTTACATTCGGTGGTTGTATCAATGCTTATTTGACTATACCCAGCTCTTCTTCTTCTTATCCCAAACAAAGCAGAACCATGCCGAACTAAATGACACTAAAAGATGCTAAATGGCATACTTCAACTCCATGATGTTTTGTGTTCTGCAGTGTGCTAGAAGTTGAATGTGTCATGTCCAATGATAACATCATTAGTTTTGTAGGTATGTGGTCATAAAACCAAAGTACTGAACACATTTTGATGATGTTGTTGTCAATGTGGTTCCATCTATCTATCCATCTATCTATCTATCTATCTATCTATCTATCTATCTATATATAAATTGGCACTCACCAATTTTACATGTCAGTGTCAATTTACAAGTCACACGGAGTATGACTGAGCTCTTTAAAACAGTTGTATAATGTGTTCTTTAGTTCTGGAGGAGCTTGTCCAAGAAAATGAAATTGTGGCTTGGGCTTTCTAATTTCTAATGGAAAGCCTACCTTGGTAATATGGAGTTTGACAGACATCGTCATTTACCAGGCAGGGAGGATCTAATGAAAAACGCGGTTCCGCTGCATAACTGGAAGTGCAGAATTACAGTTCTTCCATTAAAAGCTCTCTTGCAGCTCCTCAGCCCCGTCACAGCTTCCAGTGTTTGAAGGGTCATCATTAACAGCAGCACATACCGCAGCTGCTGGATGGGGAAGAGTAAGATGAAGCACTGTGCGGACGGGGTTTAGAGTGGCCACTTACAAGAAAGTATGCAGTGCTGACCCAGATTGTAATTGGAAGATAAAAATAAGGAGCAAAAGTCACACTGCAATTAGGACCAAGGACAATGCTCCTGTGATACATGTTTCACATTTTAAGTTACTGAAGACACTAATTATATCCCTCTAAGGTTTAGCTACACCTCTGCAGAGTTTGCATCATTTCATGTGTGCTTTTATAGGGAAATGTCGTCAAATGACACAAGATGGTTAATGGTTTCTAGTAAAATCTGAGTGTTTGCACTCAGAATATGGATGGATGGATGGATTTCCCTCTCCATCAGTGGGTTTATTCATTCTCACCTGCTGTTTAATACTGCAGTTGAGTTTTGGATACTCAGTCCTTAAATTTCAAGTGTTGTAGATGGAGACCGTTAATGCTTGGAGATGCACACTTGATGGCTTTGATCTGTCGCAGTGAACTGTGGGGGAACATTAATGACAAAATTAGGACTTTTGGAACAGCAGCTGCTCTAAATGCAATATTTACATATTGCCAAATACTGTGTGTGTTGATAAGTAAGGAATATAAAATGTCACTGTTAATTGTGTAGCCCTCAAAGGTTGCTGCCTCCTTCGAGAGCTTAATCTGACCTCTGCAGTGAACTCTACATTTTCTGCACCGGAAACCTCAAGGCTATGCATGTTTTGAAAGTGCTTGCTGCTTTTGTCAGCCTTAATGGTACATAAAGGTCAAGAGTGGATCTAATTTTCATCCTATTAGGTGTAAAATGACATGTGTGACAAAATGAATGAAAACATGGCTAGCTTAAATTGGTGTCTCTTGGTGTCTTGAAACATATTTGATTAAAAAAACATGCAATATTTATTTAATTTTCTACCTTTAAGAAATAGTTCTACATTTTGGGAAATACGTATTCGCTTTCTTTCTGAGCATTAGATGAGAAGATTGATACCACTCTAATGTCTTTACGTTAAATATGAAGCTACAGCCAGCAGCCTGTTAGCTAACGTTAGCATAAAGTCTGGAAACGGGGGGGGAAACAGTTAGCCTACCTCTAGCTACGGGTAACAAAATCGACCAACCAGCAAATTTAAAGCTCATTAATTAACTTACTACATCTTGTTTGTTCAATTTGTACAAACAATAAAGTGTAAAAACAACACACTTTTACAGGAGCTATGTGCCTAATTATTTCTTGGCTAGGTGCTGTGACTTCCTGGAGTCTCCACTGGTATAAAAGCACAAACTGTCGTTTTTGAGCTGAAGAGGTATTGGTAGGTCCAGTATATTTTGTTATCTTTGGACCAAGCCAAGCTAGCTGTTTCCCAATGCTTCCATTCTTTGCGCTAGGCTAAGCTAATCATCTTCTGGCTGTAGCTTCATATTTAACAGACAGATCTGAGAGTGGAATTCATCTCCTCACCTAACCCTCTGCAAGAAAGCGAATAACTGTATTTCCCAAAACATTGAGCATTCCTTTAAATTGCAAAACTCGTGTCTTGTACTGTATTTTTTGAAATGGAAAAACTGCAAATTCAGTTTATATGACACTGCCTGTAACTTCCAAAACGTCTGAAACTGTAAACCTACTCTCTGCAGTTCAGGATGTTTCCATGACTTTTGCTTAATGCGTACTGGGATGATAGAATGGTCTCCTCATCACCCTGAAAAGTAATGAGTGGTTAGAGCCAGTGGATGGACAGATAGATACGTTGTTGAACTCCAGCTAAGCAAAAACCATCCAGACCAGCACTCTTCAACCCTTGTCCTCAGCGGGCACTCAGAACCCTGCTGGTGTTCGTTCTAACCATGTAATCATAGACAATTTTACACCTGGGATGCAAGATAGATGTAATTACATGCATTTAACTGCCAGGTAAGACCAGCAGGCACCAGTGGATGCTGAGTTGCAGGGGTGAAAGCTACAAGCCATCTGAAAGTGTATTTATAAAGAGTATGCTTCATATTCTGCACAGGCCTCACTGTCTTTCCATGTTGTTCATTACTTATGCCACATTCCTATTATCAAGAACAGAATGTTATCTGAAATAAAGAAGGAATTAGAAAAATGTTGGTCCATCCATCCCTCTCATATCAACAACATGACTGTGTGATCCTGGAGTGAAGATGGACACTCTGGCAAAATCCCCGGAGGCCTTCCCCTTTGATGGTCGGCACCATGGAAACATACAACGATTTGTCTGTCGCGGTGTCCCGGGTGGAAACCTCATAATTACGAGTGCATTGTGATTAGACCAAAGTCAGGATTATAAGGCTACAGACCTTATTCTCACTTGTCTTTCAGCTAATGGAATTGACTCATCTTCTGAAATGAAAATACAATTGATTTTTTTCTCCTTTTGTTTTTGTCAGGTATTGAACTGGCCGTGTGTGTGAGGATCTACACGCTCGAGCAAGAAAGCAAAAGAACAACAGCTGACGGAGCTTCAAGCTCACAACCTTGATGAACTGGCACACACACACACACACACACACACACACACACACACAAAATGGTAAAGAGCATCTGAAGCACAAACAAAAAGCATTTTAGAAAATAAATTTTCATGTGATTGTAATGGGGAACAAGTGACCACATTAAGTGAATAAATAAGGCAGCAAACCAAATTTTGTATTCCAGCACTACACAGATAAACACTATTTTGAAAAATGAGGGGGATTATGTAAACCCTTTGCGCAGCTAAATGCCGTCTGAAATATTCTGCCTGAACAAGCAAATCCTAAAATGCTGCTCTGCTTTTGCAGTAAAAAAAAAAAAAGGCAAGGGGTGGGTGGGGGGTGGGGGGGTTGTAAGCTGTAAGCATTTACTTATTTCCACAACTCAATATATAGACATTTAACAGCACAGAGCAACCCAGCAACAATGAAGCCATGGCTCACTGATGAAGCTCATGTTCAAGGTCACAGATGCTTAATTGCAATGACATTATCTCTAATTGAACCAAATCATCCTTGCCAAGCCACCATTAACAGCATAATACTGTTACTATACTATAGACAGGCTTGGCAATCTCTGCAGGGGTAATGAGTCCTCAGCCAGCAAGAATAATATCTAAACCTTTTAAATTCACATGGACTGTATATACACACACACACACACACACACACACACACACACACACACACACACACTAAAGAACACAGATGTTTCTGTCAGATTTTAAGAAATACCATCTCCTGGATTTAAAGCTAATATGATCTAAATTTAGGGGAGGGATTATTCCTGGTTCAGACTTTCATTTCTGTGTGCCAGGTGATTGATGGGAAGCAAAGTGATACGTTATGATTTAATTATGTGTCACTGAGGCATAACAGTTAGGTCAAATGTGTAAAATGACTGATATAAATCTCAAAAAGAAAGGGTAATGCCATGTTTGGAAGTAATTTACTACTCTTAAAACCACAATTTAAAGGGGAACTTGCAACAAAAAGAAAAAGAATGGTCAAAATTGAAGCAGTAGAAGCATATATATCCTGACAAGTTGACTATCGTGTAAAATCATTGCCCCTTTAATGTGTCACACAACATAAAGCATCAGTGCCATCAGTGAGCACAAGACAGGTAAACGTGGAGACTAACTAAAGGGCAGGCAGAACACAAACTTGTGAATGTCCAGATCAAGTGGTGAAACAGTTTTTAAAGTGTTTCTCAGTATGAAGTCTTGCTACGCCAATTTTCTTTAGCAAAGAGCTTGTCACATAGGTTATTTTGCCAAATTTATTGGCTTCAAAATGACCAGTCAGACATCAACGTCACATATTTTTTGGCCACCTGTAGGCTAAACACAACACTGACTAATAATCATCAAGTTGTTATCATGGGTGTGTTAGCAAACAGTTGCCTACTTACACATCCAGCAGACACGGAGCAACATTAACATTCATTTGGAACAGTGTTTTTGGCCACTCGACAAATGTAAGTCCAATATTCACTTTCCTTTAAACTTTGTTTTGGTCTCTACCAACTCCTGAGGGAAATATCTGGCTCCTTAGCTGCTAAATGCTTCACTATGTCCACCATCTAGTTGCTAACTTTGTCTGTCTGCCCTTGCCGGGCAGGTAGCGTAAAGTGGGTTCAAAGCTGCCTGCTGCTGCTGCAAATGGGAGTTAATGAGAACAGTGAGACCTAACCAAAACAGTACAGCTGCAGCTGTAAAACCAAAACAATGAGCTGAAAGATGCTAAAACGCTCTGTATAACTGAGGTGAACTGCAGAGTTGGGGGATCATCTTTTTGTGGGTCTGTCACTATAAGCAACCCCTTTCACTTTACATGCAGTCATTTGATCCATTGTTGACATAAAAATATTGATTAGTGCAGTTTTTATCTGCTAGCTGGTAAACATTTTTTGCCAATTTGCAGGTAAATTTATACATTTATAGGTATATAAGTTATATTCCGTATATTTCTAAGGCATTTTAATAAAGAGATTGTTCAGCAGTTGAGCAGGTTTGAAAGTCCCACAAACACCTTTGAATTACTATATCTGCCAGACAGGTGTGATTTCATAATTCAGCTTTTACACTGAAACAATAGCTACGTGTAACAATCTCCATAGGAGAAACACAAAAATGTAGCCTGAATTTCGCCTGACTCTTTTCATATATTCACAGGGTAGTTATTGTCTAACTAACTTATTTTAACCAAAACCTCAGAGAGGGAGAAAAGCAAAAAGTGGTGCTGATGCTGCACCCTCTCCTACCGCACCTTCTCCCCCTCCTCTTCCCCAGCATCCACTCACATCTTATTGCTGAATCGGCTGCTGTTGTGTTCCCTATATTTACTCTCAGGACCACCCCTCCCACAGCAACATGCAGCTCGACCTGCAGGTGAACAGTTCAGCTGCAGCTTCCCTGTTTCCTGCTCACACTCGGGTCGGAGTATTTGCGGAGGGGAAACGACGCGATTTACTCCAAAAAGAGCGAAGTTGCCTTTTAGGATTTTAGGGATTCACATACGGGACGCGGTCCTGCATCGCGCCCGGAAGAGCAGACGAGCTGATGGTTTGAACAGGCAGCAGTGAGGGCGTAAAGGTGAGCTATCGGCTGGGTTTATTCTGCTCGTTTTGTTGTGGTCGTCAATTTCTGGTTGTTTTGTCTCTCCTGGGCAGATAGCGTGTGGGAATAGAACAGGGAAGGACAGAGTAGGATAATACTGACAACACAGAATAGTTCATCTTCCACCCACAACCAGTTCTCTACATTTTGCGCTCATTTTGTAACCCAGTCTATGGCTTTTAGCTACTATTTGTACTTTTTTTTTTTTTTTATGTTCTCACTTCTGTAAACTTAAGGGCTGTAACTAACAATTATTTTCAGTATTGCTTAATGTACTAATTGATTCATTAATACATTGTTTGGGCTAAAGAGTCTAAAAAAATAGTGAAAAGTGTTCTCTTCAAAAGTCTTGTTTTGATTGTCCAAAACCAAAATACATTCAGTTTACAATTATATAAAGCAGCCTATTCTCACGTTAAAGAAGCTGCAACCACAGAATGATTGGAATTTTTGCTTAAGAAATGATCGATTATCAAAACAGTTGCAGATTAATGTTGATCGACTAATCGGCTAATCGATGCAGCTCTAAACTTTGCTCACTATTAATCCGCTTAGCTTTTGCATCACATTTTAAATGATTATGAGTTTATTATTATTATTATTATTATTATTATTATTATTATTAACAGTTTGATTTGAATTTAAGTATACTATAATTATTGCAGGAGTTTTAATTATTGTATAATATTCTTGGTGTAATATCATATTGAATACTACAATAGACTGCAATGCTATAATTTTAATTAGAGAGACTGTTAAACACAGACGATAGATATATAGATAGAAACATGCAGCAAATGTTAGGTTAGGTTTGAGTAGAGGTGTCAAATAGAAAATAAGTATTAAAAATTATATATATTAAAAGGATAGAACTGAATGAAAACAGATGGTGTTGTGAGCTAAAGCAAGAATTAATCAGCTTGTATTGTATTGGTGGGAAATATAGGGGAGTAGTATGGTTTACTAGCATGTATGGATTAAGTTACACTTGTTCCAGCAGTTACTAACATTTGCCGTGTGCAGATGATGCCAGCAGCCATCACTTTTGTATTTAGATGTGGATTAGAATTTATTTTTAGAGCTACATGCATGTAATGCCTTTGCCTGTATTACATGTTTTCATACCGTCTTACTGTGTATTCTTACTGTTTATCTTGCTGCCTTTTTTTGCTCATGATAATGTGTTTTACTTCATGTGAGTGTTAATCTAATTGGGAACTTTGTTTAGTGCCAGTAGCACTAGTAGATTATTACAAAAAATTGTATAAAAAATAAGGAGATTAATTTTCTTGTTCCCTCTTTGTTGTTTCATCTCTTTCTGTATCTCTCCTCAGTGCATAAAAGCCATCCACTATCAGAGGCTTGTAAACCTGACATGTGTACACCCAGTGAGACAGTAACCTGAGATCTCATCCTGAGGGAACACCAAGATGCGTCCCACTGCGTCACAGCTTTTAGGCAAGACCGATGTTGGAGGCAGCCGCCCCAACCCTGCTGCTGCAGCCTTGCTGCTCTCCCTGTGTCTTGGCTTCCCTCCCTCTGTGACCACTTGCCCACCATACTGCCTTTGTGCCAGTGATATAATTTCCTGCAACAGTCTCAATCTGTCTGCGCTGCCCTTTGATCTCCCAAGCTATGCCACACGGTTGGACCTGAGCCACAATGCCCTCACTGTCCTGCCTGTGGACTGGATTTCCCGACCGTTCGACCGGCTTGCTACTCTGGTTCTCAGCCGAAACTCCATAAGCCAAATTGAGGTGAAAGCCTTCACTGTGACACCACATCTCCTCCACCTGGACCTCTCCTCCAACCGACTAACAGTGCTGAACTCGTCCATCTTCAGTGGGTTGAAGGAACTGAAAGAGCTGCTGCTGTTTGGCAACCAGATCATCCAGATTAACCCAGGGGCCTTCAGCGGTCTTCAGAGCCTGCAGAGGCTCTACCTCTCTGGGAACAGACTGATGGCTTTCCCCCTGGGGCTTTATTGGGAACCTGGAGGGCCTCATAATCTGACCTTTCTCGATCTGTCACACAACAGGCTCTCCAAGGTGCCTGTCCAGAGCCTTTTGTCTCTCACCCAGCAAGGTGGAATTTATTTGCAGGAAAACCCTTTGGTCTGTGACTGTGCTTTACTTGCCTTGCTAGAGTACTGGATGTGGAAACAGTATCGCCCCCTGGTGGACTTCATAGGTGAATACCCATGTAGAGACGATTCAGGACCAGGGTCTGAATGTAGCCAGTGGGTAGTATCAGATATGTCCCTTGAGGCACAGACTTACCAAGTAGAGCCTGGTAAATGGCTAAGAGTGCCATGTCCAAGGTTGGCTTCTCCAGCCCAGGAGGGGCTGGTGGTGTTCTGGGTTACCCCCAGGACAGTGGTGAATTCATCAACCAATGATCCGAGTTCCCACCTAATAGTTTTCCCCAATGGCACCCTTGAAATCCGAGGAGCCCTGATGGAGGATGCTGGTATGTATTGGTGCGTTGCAGGCCGCAGACGCAACTATGACCCCAACAAGTCTCTGGAGGTCAATGTGGTGGTCGGAAACTTAAGCACTGCCTCCACAAGTGGCTTGGCACACCGCAGTGGTGCCGAGCATTTCAACACAGCGTTCACCACTCTGGCTTCCTGTGTGGTCAGCATCATACTGGTGCTGCTCTACCTCTACCTTACTCCCTGTCGATGCCGGGATAGCCGGGGCGGGGGATCGAGAGGGTGTGGCGGACGAGCCATCATCCTCTGTTCAGACCCCAGAGAGGTAGAGTCAGGACAGAGGCGGTCAAACGGAAAGAGGGTAGCTTTCTTAGAGCCTCAGGCAGATGACTCTGATATTGATGGCCCAAAAACACCAGCAATGAACTTGGGTCATGTTACCACTGAGGGAATTCTCAAGAATGGAAGTAGGACAGTGGGACAGACCCTCACAGACCCTGCTCACATGGCATAGCAAGAAAATTACCTTTTGCACATTGCACACGGTGTTCTTACAGTCTGAACCCAAGTGTTCTCTTTTTCACTGTCTTGTTTCAGTACACGATGAGAAAATCCATTTGATATGAAGTAGTGTACTGTGATTCTGGTGAAGTAGTTATGCACGGGGTTTGGGTGTTTTCTATGAAGCATAAAATGCAGTCCTCCTGTAGGCAGAATTTCAATTATGTCTCGAGTCTCTCAACTGTAAGTGGTGTCTGTTTTTTATATTAAGAGTTCATATGTAAATTTCACTGTTAACATGGGAAATTGTTACTGCAAAGATCACAAAGATTATATAAACGTGGGTGGTGTTTTAAATTGGGCTGAGGGAATATATTGATAAGCTGCTAGAGGCATTGGTGGTTATTAGACATAAGCATTTTGAATACTGCCATCACGGTGACCCTTGTTATTTTTAACCATCTGTCTCTGTACTGTGGATCATTTTCAAAACATGTCATATTTCACTTTGATGTTTTGCCAGATCATTCTGTGCCTGATACATACCCTCTTCAAATGATGTTAATCAAATATAACCCTGTGAAAGTTCCTTTAAAAAAGCAAAGAAACAATACAAAGTGATATATAGAGAAGCCTACTGTGTTGCAATAAGGTGGAAACCTACAAAATGTTCAGTTTGCAGCAAGAAATACAGACTTGTGTTTATTCGGACAAAAATGCATTTGATGAACTCAAATGTAGTAGGATTCTCTTAAAGGTGTGGTTCACTGAAATTACAAAAATAACATTTTTTTACCTTACCCGTATAGTATCTAGCCATGCAAAGAGCTTCAGTTTTATTTGCTTAGGTTTTGAGTTATCAGTCTCAGAGATTACTGTGTCCACCCCAATACAATGGAGGTGAATGAAGTGTTGTTCATAGCACTGAAAATTGCATTTAAAGCTGCATTAATCAACATGTTTTTTTGTTTTTTTTTATCAACAGTGGGTCATAATACTTTGTATAATGTGAAAGGGGTCACTCAAAGTGACAAACAAACTAAAATTATAGCCCAACAGTTATCCTCAGCTCTCAGCATTTTAGCGTCTTTAGCTTTAGCTTTTTTTTTATGAACCCACAACTTTATTGATTTGGTTCAGTCCCACTACTCTCATCAACCTTGTTTCCAGCCACAGAAGGCAGCTATTTTCAGCGAAAAGCATTGATAAACCCACTGTACGCTGTCTGCTCAGCACCAAACAGCAGACAGACACAGTTAGTGACTAGCTAGTGAGCACAGTAGGGCATTTAGCAACTAAAGAGCCAGACATTTCTCTTAGAAGTTTGTAGAAAGCGAAACAGAGCTTAATGGAGAGTGAATATTGGATTTTCATTCACTAGGTGGCCAGAACCATGGCTCCAAATGAATGCTAATGTTGCTTTGTGTCTGCTGGATGTGTATATAGGTAACAGTTTGCTAACACATACAGCATTTTAACTTTATTAAGTGATAATATGTCAGTATTGTCGTTTACAGCTTGTTTCACAGCCCCCAAGTAGCACTGTGAACAATTTTCTTTGAAACTTTCTTTCGAAATAAATAGTCGCTACCAAAACTGTCGACAGTGCATCTTGTGAATTATCTAGGGTAACAGGGACATGGAAGACACTGAATTTCTTAAATGCCATTTTTAAATGCTGTGAGACCACATACGAAATTCAATTGATATTCATTGTGAAGGGATGAAGGCCTATAAAAACTTTCGTTGTGGCTAGTGATCACTAGAGGTAAGGGAGAAAATATGTTTTTTCGTAATTTAATCTGATGGATGAGCATGAGATGATATGGTAAAAATTATTAAAAATTCAAATGAGGTATGTGGCAGCAGCTACATCCTGTATAACTGCCGTCATTTGAGAACAATATCAAAAAAGTAGTACTTTGGAAAACTGTGGATTTTCCAAGGTGTAAACAATGGAGTGTCAGAGTTCAGGTCTGGACCAGCCTACCTGGAGCTGGTTTGGATTGACACTTGAGCAGGCTGGACACTTGTCAACCTGATCCCTGTTTATCCTGTTAAAAATTGAATTCCCTGCTCACCCTCCACCTTATTACACCGACCCATGGCTTTACAAACAGCAGACTCATGGAGCATTTGATCCTTATCAGTTCAGACAGGAGGGGAGTTTGGGCTCAGTGATGAAGCCCCAGTCAGCCCAGATTAGTGTCACAGAAATCAGAAGGAAGTTTGCCAGCTTGCCCCGAGCCCACCGTGACCCACATACCTCCAACCTCCATTTGTTTGATTTTTATAGCTATGTGGAATCATTTCCAAGGTGCCAAGAGGCTTGCTAAAGTTTCTTTGGCCGTACATGTCCATGCTACCACTGTCTGAATGTTAACGTTTTATATATCCTCTGTATTAGACACAGGACAAATTTTAAGTAGAGCAGTGAAGGTAACACTTTGTCCTGACTTCAAGGACTGCTATTTGTAGGTATGAAATAAAATGTTTCAATTTGGAGGATGAGTGTGTTCTTTTATTCCTACAAGTGAATATAACAGTAATACTTATATATTAGACTTGTTTAGTATCTATTTTCATCATGTTTGGCTCCTCTCTGGGGATCTGGTCAAATCTTTTTTTGCACGTAAAATGAAAAGAGGCAGTTTGGGTGAAAAATGAAAAGTAGTGTTACATCAGAAGGATTTGAGGATGACAGATAACCTCTTAGTGAGTCAACAAATCGCATTTTCGAAAATCCTCTTACATGCCTTTTTGATGGTTAGCGCACAAAAGCAAAACCCTTTAAAACCCCTTTTTTTTCTTGGGCACTAGTTGGGCTGTACTTTTCCAAGTGGAAAGACATTTGATATGAATGCTCAATAACTAAAGAGTGTTGTAATGGCAGTGAGGACACGAGAAGCTTTTTACAACAGCTTCGTGCTTTCACAGGCAACAGGCCAATGGCAGGAGGCTTCAGGTACTGATGGATCCCATTGGGACTAATTTAAGCATCCCTCGTCATTCACCGTGACAAGGTGCTTTTCACAGGTCAAGACAGTGACATTCAAAGAGCGTTGCAGGTGCAGTCCAGTAGAGAAAACTAGCAATTCATTACCCCATTCCAGTAGCAGCTAGCATTTAAGTGGTCACTACACTGAATAATATAATTTTAATGATGATAATGACTGCAAAAATTTCTATTATAAACTGTAGAAGTAGGACTCATGTTAGTAATAGTATTTAAATTATTGTTGGTCCAGTTGTAGCCAAATTTCATTTCTTGCCTTTATTTATTTATTTATTGGTTTTAAAGGGCACTCCACAGATATTACACAAATAACCCTGATGATGTCATCAGCCATGCTGAATAAAGAGGACCACAGTGGACCTGTGTGGCTACTAGGTGCGCATACAGTCTATGGTATGGAAACACATTGCTGAGCCACTGTGCCTTTGGATGGGCCTATGGCAAAATATCTCATGTATGGAGTGATTTTAAATTCCATCTATTATATTATAGTTGTTGCAGTACCGATAGTAGTACTGGTAGTAATTGTGGCTGTAGCACTAGTAGGTGTAATAGAGTAGCTGGAGTAGTCACATTTATAGCAGTTTATAGTATTCTAGTTAAGTTTATATAATAAAAGTTATAAAATTCTGAAACCTGTAAAAAATTTGATGGACAAACATAGTGCGATACCACAGAGGCGTTTCATCTCCTCTGTGCCCAATATCAATGTAGCAATTTCCTGACTATCCATAATTCAAATGCTGGAGGAGTGTAATGGATGTGTGGGTTGCAGCTGAAATAAGAACCTTAATGTGAACACATTCAAGACAATGGGACCATTTAGCAAATTGTTTAATTAACGTGATTCTATAAATGTTGGTCGATCCACCATGTTCTGACAGCTGGATCCAAAGCTATGTAATGTGAAAAGACATACATTACTACAGAAGTATTACCTAGATCTTTCCAAAATACTGGTGATCATTCCCCCTGCAGACCTACTGTTTCATAAGCAAAGATCACTTACGATAACTAATACCTTTAATCATTCTCCTTTGAGAATGTCATTCTTCAGTCTGCAATAATTTCATTGAAGTTGGTGTACTGGTATGCTGGTAGCACATTGTAACAGTTTCCGGAGAGTGATGCTGGTGACACATATGAAACAATATCCATAAAATTGTATTTGCATGCATTTCATTTTTCAACAGAATAAAACCATTTGGAGTGAAGAATTGACACTATAAAAAATTTAACAGATAAATAATTGAAACAAGCAGGTTTATGAGAAGTAAAATGTATGGCATACCTAGTTTCTTATGGACGTCATGCTCTGGAGAGCTTGCACCATTTTATTATCTGGTACAACACCTTTCCAGATTAGGGGGAGCTGTGTTTTCACAATTTCTGTTTTCTTTCTTAAACCGACAATCCGACATTCACACCCACCACATTCTCACTTCACGCCGTGATTGGCCATGTTGTCATGTGTACAAGCAAATGCAACACTATGAATGTCTTCCAGGAGGGAACTGTCTGAAAATGTGCACCATTATCACCATATTTAAACACACACACACACACACACACACACGTGATTTCGGAATAGGTCAGACAACACAAACTAGTTTCTAGAATAACCCGGCCCATAGCCTATTAGCTAAGTAGCACATTTTAGAGAGATAGACTCTTACTATAATATTTGCCAGTTTAATAATTTGATGATATGCATACCTTTAATAAACATATTTATTGATTTGTATGATATTGCTGTTTGACACAACTTCAGACTGCACCAAATACATAAAAAAAGTTCTGTCCTAAGGCATTTATTAGTTTCTGACTCTGGGAAAAACAGTACAATTCCCCAAAACTACTGTATCTCTTTAACCAAATTACACACATTTAGGCTATTCTATGTGATCTCCTTTTGATAACTAATGTGATAATGAATATAGTAATTTTTCACTTCCATTCACTGAGCCTCCCCTGAAACTGTTTGGACCCCCCTGGGGAGGCCTGCCTCCCACTTTGAAAACCTCTGATTTAGATGATTTAGACGGCATACTGTTTATAATTTTACAATCGTATATATGTATATGTTGATGTGCCATTGAAAACATTCTGTTGTTTTTGTATTTCTTTACATGTAATGTTGACATAACTGCTAGACACAAAGCTGAAATGGTGTCAGAGATGCTGGATGTAGAATCAGTGATTGGATTGGACCAAAGAGAAATGAGATTATCACAAAAAGATCACAGAGTTTCCTTAGCTTTCTAAAGAGCATGTCAGACCACATGTGAGGAATTGACTGGAAGGCTGCCCCAACTATCAACCCAGTTCATTAAAGCATTGGGGAGGATGTGTTGGGTGGTAAAATTAATGAAGCAGCCTTGTCCATAACATATATTAAGACAGTATTATAGCAGAATATGCAACACATGAGGTTCAAATTCCACAATACAACAATAAGTTATGTTTTTAGGAGTGCAACAGACATAATCAAAGAGCCTGAATATAATTTTGCCAGTTTAGAGCTTAGGAGATAGAATAGGTGTTTCATCAACTAAAATGCTTTAGTTTAAGGAGCGTATCAGCGAGGGTGGAGGAGGCAGACAGAGGAGGTAATGTGATTCAGTGCTGAAAGAGGGATGTGAGCTATTTGTTGAAGGGATGAGTGTTCAGCCCACAATAAGGTAGGGAGGAATTGTAATGTTATGACTGTAGATTAGAGCCTGACTGAGCTTTTGTTGTAGAGATGTAGGATAAGCTTTCCAAAGCCACAAAAGAGAGGAGTTGGGATAGGTGGCATGATTGTGAGCTCATATCGCACTTCATTAAAATGTGCAATAGCAAATGCATTTTACAGCTCTTATTTGGTGTCATTTTGAAGCTGCGTGCTGCAGGCAGTGTTAGATAATTCACTGCGATTCACAGGTTACGCAGCACATTACCTGCTAAATTACCAGTGAAATCTCTCTTAAAAATGACTTGAAGGAACAAACATCTGTGCAGCATAAGTGTGCAGAAAAAGGCACCGGCCCTGCCACGTTTGGAAGAGTTGATGTTAAAAACGACACCATTTATATGTGGCTTTTTCATCTCCTTCCACCAAAAAAAGAAGGACTGCGAATTGATTTTTAAAGCTGACATTGCATTGATGATTTGAGGATCTTGCACAGCTCTTGAGCCTGGTTCTATTAGGTATGTGTGTTTTCCAGTAATAAAGGTAATATGACACTACCAGGAAATTTCCTCTAAAAGAAAAATAGAGAAGGTCAGGCTCTGGGGGCTAATGACTGCCATAAATAAAGTGAGATAATTTGCAATCAAATGCTAATGATGGCAGCATAATGAAGTATAAAGGAACTCAAAGAAATTTTAGCACAGGAAGCTTGCAAGGACACAATTAATTCAGGTTCATTTCACCTCAGGCTTCCTGGTTATAACCATAGCGGGTACCTCCCTTCCTCCCCTACTTCACACAGTCTAGGAAGGAGTAGGGTTATTGCAAGAGAATGCATGGCCAATGTTTGACAAGTGACAGATGGTGTCACCGTCAAATTTTTGCCAAAACACTGTCTAGGTCAAGCAGAAGTGCCTGGTTGTTAAAAAGTTCAGCAGTGAAAGGAAAATGCCAAATGTATATTCTTGCATACTACAACCAACCAATGTGCAAAAACAAAAATACAACCTGTGGCTGCTCCATTGTCATGATCCAAACCTCTTTGGTTCTTGAAATTAAGTGGGCTTTTATGTCAGCTTTTTGGCTATTTCATTACTGTCACTTAAACTTTAGACACAGCTTTCATTTCCATTCATACTGAGCAGATGCTTGATAACTAAGACGTCTTGTCCTTGAGTAAGACACTAAATAGAAAGTATCACATTCTTTGTTTTTTTAATCTATGTTTTAAAGCTCTTCTTTTATTTACTTCAATGACTTGTATCACATTTAAAGTAGCTGATATTTAAGGTGTTGTGTATCACAGAATATTGTGGGAAAATACATCTCCAGTGAAAAATGACAGAGAGAAGAAGTTAGCAAACAATGATGGCTACTTTATTAGGAGGCAGGTCAACATGCATCTGCACTTGATCAGGTTCTTCTAAACACTGGGGTACCCCAAACCCGCTATTGCCACCTACAGGCGATAACAAATAACCTAGCAACCCCAAACCAGCACTGGTATTATAACAGTACATTCTTCTTACTGTAAAGCATTTTTACTCACTCTTCTTTTATACACCACATACGGTTTATCTTACTTAAATTATTACAGAATATGTGCTATCAATATCAATTCCTTGGAGGTTGAAAAAACAATTAATAACGCATTAAAGCTGCACTTCAACGTCAATATTTTTATGTCAAAAATGGTTCAAAGTACAGAGCATTTTAGCATTTTTCAGCTCATTGTTTTGGCATTTCAAGACCCCACCTTTACTGTTTTGGTTCAGTGTCACTCTCATTTTCAGCCGCAGGCAGCTGCTTTAATGAAAAAACTCTGATGAACCCACCGTAAACTATCTGCCCAGCACCAAACAGTAGACAAAGTTAGCGACTAGCTGGTGAACATAGTGGAGCATGAAGCAGCTTAAGAGCCAGATATTTCAACTCTCAGCAGTTGGTGGAGACCAAAACAGAGCTAAAAGTAGAGTCAATATTGGACTTACATGCACCAGGTGACCTGAATCATGACTTCAAATGAATGCTAACATTGCTCCATTACTGCAGGGAGTGTAAATAGGCAACTGTTTGCCATCAACTTTATAAGGTGACAATATGTCCACGTAGTGTTCACAGCTTGTTGTGCTGCCCCCAAGTGGCCAGAAAATCATATAGTGCAGCTTAAAGTGTTTCTGTCACCTGTTACAGTGTTCAGATATAGCAATTCTCTGTGGTTATAATTGCCAAAAGCAGTTAGTGTGCTTAACAGTAGCTAGTTAGCTCGGCTAATATGGGGATGTTCAAAGACTGACATGTTCGCTTCCAACCACACAAAAAGTGTTTGTTATAATGGAACATGTTCTGCCTAATGTGTTGAATCAAGAATTAGTCACACCTATCCTTATTCAGGGTGGTTCTGTGGATTTGACTTTTAGAACCTAATGTGCAGTGCGTGCTGCTAAATGTAGGCACTGTGGGACAGACTGAATGAACAGGAGAAGCAGGCCTGGTTCTAGACTGTTTTGACTGGGGGGACAGTAAGAGACGTTGAGTGGTCACCAGCTGCTGCTGTGTTGAGTGCCCCAGGGATGATGTTTTTTTGTAGGTCAACCGGACGTTAATATAGCCGTGGTTCCATCAGCAAAGGTCTAATGGGATTCTTCCTCTGGACTGATGCAGAAAACAAACTCTGTGGCCAACAAAGGCTTGATGACACACAGGTAGCCTAATGTTCAACAAGATAATCTTCACAAATTATCACCACCCATTCAAAAATCCCATTGAGTTTGAGAAGATAGAACCCTGTAGTACCGGGGCACTCTGACTGTTCTTTAGGACTGTAAGCTATAATGTGCACTGTTTTATGTTATCTAAAATTAAAGCCACAGAATCTAATAATACATAAGCCCATAATGTATTTAATTTTAAACCCACCTCCACCCCCTCTTACAGGAGGACAACTTTATTTATGTTAAATCTAATTATCTACATGGACTGGTATATTGAAAATAGCTATCTGCCATGATCGAGGATAGTTTTCTAGTCTACTAACATATTTTCTATTGAAATGTAAAGCTACAATTGAACTGACATTGTCAGTTTTAAATTTTCAGGGCCGGTGGTCGGGTCCAGTCAAGGAGCAGAGACGACACCATGGAGCCTCCCTGTGTTGACTGCGGCCCGTAACAGTGGCGTTGTGAGGTTTTACAACCAGAAATTGGTGCATGGTGACAGAGAGAGTAGAGAACGGCGAGTGAACCACTAAAAACTAAATATTTTTTTATAGAGAAACGTGCCGCTACCATGCGGTGTAAAACTTAAGTTAGCTAACACTAACACACACGCAGCTAGCTAACTACTTCTAGAAGATAACTGCAAATTATTGAAAAAGCATAATCCCAAAAACCGCAATTTACAAGTAGCCAAATAAATCTAGCAGCGATTTAAAATCTCATGGATTAACTAAAACTAAAACCAAGGTATTTTCATCGGAGTCACTGAGTATAAACTAGGCTGGTAACCAGAGTACAAGCACCTGAGTAGTGATGAAGTGAAATATGTAACTGCTGTTACTGCTCTTCCCGCTACGACCAACCAATCAGATAAGTAAATTTCGATTATTTTGACGTAGCATGTTTATGATTGGCCAAATTGGACAAGGACAAAGGACAAGGACAACATATTAAATTAAACATAAATAAATTACATTGAGGTTATTTTTTATTTTGGGATGAAGCGGGTCAGTTTGGTGGGGCAGTTGGCACACTTGGTGGGGCATTGCTCATTGCAATCTCCAAGTGTCCATCAATCAAACGGTTTGGGTGGTAGTTTACTTTGCAGCCTTTTCTGTATCTGTTTAGTTACAGTGGCTACCTCTGTTTATTCCAAACTAGAAATGTTGAATGCATCACTTCATATACGTACAATTCAGGAGAGCTACCTCATAACAAAACATTTATTAAAATGTAAATTATTACAATTTCTACAACTTCTACAGGGCTAGTCACTTATTCTCATGTAGTACTGTGTGTAAGAAAGCCACACATTACCCTTCAACAGACAATTACAGATAGTCCCAGCTACAGCCAGGTTTAAAGTGCAGCATCCAACCCCTTCTTCTTTCATTGTGATGAGAGAGTAGGAGATGTTAATACTGAAGGGACAGATGGAAGAAATGTGCCGGCCACAGAAGAAGGTGAAAGGAGTGTCTTATCTGCAAAGTAATTTCCTCTGCGTCTGAAGGAGGAGATGACAACTTTGCTCTTAAAATTGTCTGATCAAATATTTCAGCACGGATGTAGGTCACAGTCTGGGCAGGATGTGAATTGCTACCCATATCTTCAACATGTTATTAGGCCTTATTATCCTTCCACTGTTGCACACTGGGAATGTGTGCGTGTGTGCCTGTATTTCGAAAATGATGACAGACAAGTGTCCTCACAAGTCTAGAGAAATGAGATAAAGTAGTTAGTTTGAAGGACTTTTCCATTGTTTCTATCCAAAGTGAAGAGTTGGATTTAGGATTAAGATCAAGGACAGTTTAAGGTTAGGGTTTGGATCAAATGTTAAGACAAAGATTAAAGTATAGCTTTAGCTTTCTCATGGGAATGTTTAAGTGTTACGTGGAGGCAGTAGGAGAGGGACCCAAGCGCGGACAGACCCGGAGGCTCAAGCAGTTTCAAATGTTTATTTAATGCTTACTCACAACAGTCAAGAACGCAGGACAAAACACACATGGTGCAAAACTCACGCCACACAATACAATACAATGAACCCACAAGGAATAAAGGAAAAAGGACTGGTATAAGTAGGGAAGGGCTAACGAAGAAATCAGGGGCAGGTGTGAAACAGGAAGCAGGTGAGGCTAATAAGATACATGAGGGTATGAACAGACAGGAAACAGAAAAGACCGGACTTCAAAATAACACAGGAAACAAAAAGACTACGGATCATGACATTAAGTGGCTACAATCAATATCTTTATATTAAGAATGGATGACATGACTACTTGTATGTTAAAGGGGTCGCTCATAACCTACAGAGGATTATCACCTGACAGTTCCCCTCAGCTTTACAGAGCGTCTTAGCTCTCTTAGCTTTTATGGCCACACGGTCTTTTCTCTCATAGTTAGCTACATACCTGGCACCAATCAGCAGACAATGTTAGCAACCCCAAGTGGCCAAAAACATCAGTCAATGCTGGTTTAAAGTCAAACTTAAATTTGAATTCTCCTCACTTTTTGTGTAAGGAAATATAAACTATAATGATAGTGCAAATGTTATTGGACATATTTGTAAAAATAACGTCTAAGCTTCAAGCCTCTGGGTAGGCATTTCCCATGGATGGCAGTGGTTGAGATTTGAGAGTCGGTGGTGTTAAGACACGTGCTGTCAACTTCTGTGGTGCGCTACGGACTGGTGCACATCATATTGTCCACATATCATTGATTATGTACTGTTAGTGATTTAAGTATCTGTTCCTTTACAACATTCGATATTTGGGAGGACCCATCAGGCTGTTAAGTTTGTATTCCATTTAGAAAGCTAGTAAACGAGGCTAACTAGCTTCCAAGTAGCACCGATTCCCATTAGAAGTTACTTTTTGTTCATGTTATTTCAACACCTGCTGAGTCATCGGCAGCTCTCGCACACCTAATGTTGTGTTCATCCCGCATTATACAAAGAATGGGGGTCTACCTAGCGTTAGCTGTCTTTCTTTCATTGGTCCAGTGGTGGTGATGACAAATGCGCTGTCACTTCAGAAAAATAAATACAACTTTAATTTCCTCTTTCTGGTATTTACAACTTCTACCAAATAAACACACAAGGCAGAACAAGGACATATACTTTTGATTTCAGTTCAACTTTACAGTTTAAGTTAAAAGTGACAGTAAGTGTAGTAATCAGTATATGTTCGAATGTGTGTGTGTGTATATACTATATATATGATGATCCTAATTGGGTATAAGTGTGTGAAAGAATATCAGATAAGGAGAAACAGCCTGTAAGAGAAAGAAATGAGAAATAGAAATGACACAGTCAGACTGAGAAAGAGAAACGCTGGGGAAAAGAGCTAAAGAGGAAAAAAGAGGGAAATAGAGATGGACTTGTCAGCTGTATCGCCCTGGCAACCACAGCAAGGAAACAGCAGGAGTGTTTTATTTTCATGTTTTTTCTTTGTTTTCCTGGCGATTACAGCAATGATCCAGGATGTGACATCAGGGCCTGGCTGTCTAATTTCTGTGAGTGAAAACAATCTGCCAGGCAGCTTATAAGCAGCGCTCATTATCTGAAACTGGGTGCCAGGCAGCTGGAGCCTTGATATTTAAAGGAGGCGGGTTTCTGGCATGTGGGTGATTCATCTGTAGGTTATGAAGGGAAGAAAACACGTGTTGGATGCCATGGCTTTCTGTCTGTTCTGTTTAAAGGGTATTTCTGGTATTTTTAAACCTGGGCCCTATTTTTTGCATATTTGGGGTCTAAATGACTAATAGGTACAAAAAGTTTTAGAATGTCCAGTAGATCACCTCAGCCAGCATCCGCAAACGGGCTGTAATGACTGCAACGTAATCCTTGGCAACTGCACCCGTCAAAGTATGTCCACTAAATGTGCTTGTTTTTGCTGTTGACAGGCTCAGATTGTTATTCTAAGACAGATTTTTTGGCATTTGCCTTTGAGTAATAAATCCTGCCATTCCTAAACAAAGTGGTGACTGCGCTTTATTGGACAGCTGCTTCTTTAAGTTGTTCAGGAAACCTACTCAGCCAGGTACAGGGGTCACAGATATGGGAGAAAAGGAATGGTTAAAGTCCTTTCACCTAACAGCTAGCACAACTGAATAGTACTGGACACTGGAGTGGTATTAAACCCAGCTGATCAAACTAAAGACTTTTTAAAATCTGTGTTCATTAGATTAGCTGTAATGCATATTATCACTTCATAAAGTTGTTATGGTAAATGTGTTAGCAAACAGTGGCCTATTTACACATCCAGCAGACAGAGATCAACATTAGCATTCATTTGGAATCTTGTTTCAGGCCACCTGGCAAATGTAAATCCAATATTCACTCTCCGTTTAGCTCTGTTTTGGTCCCCATCAACTCCTGAGAGAAATATCTGGCTCTTTAGCTGCTAAATGCTCCGCTATGTTCACCTAGCTAGTCGATAACTTCTGATTGCCGTTTGGTGCTGGACAGGTAGCGCACAGTGGGCAGTTGTGTGATAATTCTCTGTGGGTTTGTCACTATGAGCAACACCTTTCACATTACACAAAGTAATTTGATCCATTGTTAATAAAAAAAATATTGATTAGTGCAGCTTTAAAGTAAAGTTAAATACACAAATGTGATAAATAAGTCAGATTCAAATAAAATAATTTAATGGATCCCTCTGTGTTCATCAATCTGCTGCAATCTGGCAGCTAGATAAAGAGGCCGAAATAGCAACATGAGGTACATTTTTTACTTCAATACCCAGAAATCCTGCCAATAAGATAAGAAAAGAAGACGTTGTGTCAAGGTGTGGACTCTTTGTTGTTTTCTAGTTTGGTCTTGTCTCATGTTCCCAGTGTGTTCCCGCCCCGTGTCTCTGTCCTGAGTGTTTTCACCTGTGTTCAGTTACCCACCTGTGTTTGGTTCCCTCGTTAGTCTCTCTCCTTTATATGCCTATGTTTCGGTTTGTGCCCTGTTGGATCATTGTCGTGTGTTATGTGCTCCATGTCGCGTGTGTCTTATGTATCCTGTGTTCCGTAAGGAAATAAACCTTTTTTTGAGTTACCTCTGGCTGTCTTGTCTGCGCTTGGGTCCTCCACTTACCTTCACTTGCTCATGACATGTTGGTGAATTTAAGTCTTTCTTAACTTTGTTGCTTCACAATTCTGACTTGTCCTTAAATTCCCTTTAGACAAACTAAAAGGCTGATGAGATGCTCTTCTCTGTTGCAGAACCTCTTTGTGATGGGCACTGATAAGCTCATTTTTACTTTATCACACCTGAAGAGCTTCAAATAATGGAAACACCACTCAGCCGAACTTGCTGTCATGTTTGTCTTTTTTAAGAGAGAGAGAACTTCGAATCAAATTAGGTTATTTATGGTTGCCTAGTTTATCATAAAACGTGGACTGCTAAGTCAAAGATTTGTTTTCAGAAACACATCTGTCTCATTACTATACATGAGTGTCCCATCCTCACTAATTCAGATGTGCAGTTTGCTAAATTAATTTGCTCATGGGTGGAAAACTGCCAGGAACAGGGTTCGTACAGTTTGTACAGCAGAGTAAAATTCAATCACTTTTCAAGCACTTTCAAAGTACCTAAACCAAAAATTTCCAGACTCTCTAAGCCTTTATCATCACATCTAAAATGTTACAATAAATACCAGGAGACAACAAACAAATATGATGATGGGATCGTTTCATTTTAAATATTAAAAGATTTTTGGTTTACATGAGTGATTGCGTAGATGATGAAACACCAGATTATGTTGAAAATCAAGCACTTTTCAAGGAGTATATTCGAATTCAAGCATATTCCTAACCTTTAAAACTTGAAGACTTTGTGTGAACCCTGCAGGGAAAAGAAACAAATCAAACAAAGAACAAACCTTGCAGAGCTCCAACAACAGCTGATCCTCACTAACATCAAACACGAGGAACAGAAATCTAGTTTACTAATGTCGTACAACTAATGGCATGCTTTAGTATGTTTTTAGGAGGATTTTAGGACATTTTTTTCTTGTGTTGTTTGTACTCAACAGGCCCAAAAACTAAATACACAGCAATAAGGTGTGACTTCTGTCCATTCTACCCTGCAAACCCACCGTTGTGCCACACCTCACTTCAACTCCACTGATTTCACAGAGTGCCGAGCTGCCAAAATATGAGATATGAGAAAATGTCAGATATTATCCTCTGACAGCCTTACGTAACTCCTGAGCGTGTGTCGGGGATAATCCTCTTAGAGAGGAGACGAGTTGCCTTAATAGGAAACAAAACACAGTTTGCCTCCTCTGTCCCCTGCTTTTAATAATCAAAATGGAGTTTGCGTGACGGCCACCTCACCAGAGTAATCCATGCTGGAGGACAAGCCTCTGCTCTCTAATCTATTATTATTTGTATGTTCAAAATGACCAGATAGTGATCACCATTGGATAAACAGATGTGTTCGGGTATTAAAATGCATCTGCAGGGATGCCAATACCAGCAGCATTGTGCTGTCAGACAAAATCAAGAGTTTGATGCGTAAAAGGTGAAATATTAAACACAGACTCTGATATTTAAAAGCATCATTGCTTTTTTTTTCCTGCTTTCCAGTGGATTAGCTCATAGAATTGCATTGTTGTGAAGGCAGTGTCGGCATTTCATCGTAAATTACGGAGTGATAATTGTAAAAGCCCACTTCTCTGCACTGAGAGGGATAACACGCTGGTTAGCCTTGAGGCCAGCTGCACAGTGTGTGATCAAATCTTAGTTTATATTCAGACAAAGACCTGTGAAGGTTTAAGACAGTCGACATATTTCCCTCTTTCATCTCTTCAGTGGTGGAGTAAAAGAAAGTGATGTAAATGTGGAAATAATTCAGTTTAATTAAAAAATAAATGACATATGATATTAATGCTCATTCATTGAAATCACTCTAAAAATCTTTCAAAACCTTCCATTTGTATTATTCTGTGTTTTCATGTTTTTATTCTATTATTCAAAAATAGTGATAGTGATATTATTCAATTATATTATTATGAGAAGTATGACAATAAATCTATGAGAGTCTGCTGCTGCTGAAACTGTAACTAAGCACTCTGGCGCCCTCTGGTGGTGTTAAAGAGATTACCCTAATCTTTTACCCACACTGGGTCATGTCCTCAGTAAAAAAAAAAATGTTGTGTGAATTTGGGGGGTTTTAGCAACCAGGGAGGAGTTTACACTCAACAACAGCAGACTTCCATTTAGTGGTATTCTTTGACCTCATACGTTAAAATACTTTTGTGTCAACAAACAGTATTTTCTCCCCAGACTTTTATACCTGGCAAAATGGGGAAGGCTTTGAATTGGCATGTAGGACTTTTTATTGGGAAATAAAACGTAATAATTAAATAAATAATATGAAAAATGTGTATATTTTATTTCATGGTTTCTGGTCAAATTTACATTACATTGGGGGTGATTTATGACCTCAGTATCTCAAAAAACCTGTTGCATTGTGTTCCACAAATGTTTCCTGGAAAGAACTATGTAATCTCATACTAATTATAGGGATAATAGGAAAATTCTTAAACCAAAGTAAATATTCATTATTTATTTATTTATTATGGTAACTTTATTCACCGTATTTTTAGTCTCCATAAACTTGTTGACAATGTTGAAGAAAGACAGTCAAGTCAAATTTCTTTACAATAAATAATGTTTATTACCGCAGTTATTCATCTAAATTTAAGTGGAAAGCATTTCCAGTTCCAGCCAGCTATGGACACCGCCACAGCTTTGATAGAACAGGTCTCTAAGTAACTTTTATCTGTGGGATTGCTGAGCAAGCAATCCCATCTACGTTCTTCTTGGTTTCTCTTTATTGGTGGGATTGCTGGGCAACAGCTGCAATACCATCTGTGGTCTTCTCGGTTTCTCTTTATTAACCTTATTCTTCGTTCACACCATCCATCTTCAAAAGGTTCAGCTCATTGAACTCATCACTTTTAAATTACTTTCAGTGTTTGCATCTTTCATACTTTACCCCTATTCGAATGAATGGACAGAATGTTCAGAGTCAGAGTGGGTGACATCACGCAGAGTGGGGTGAAGCTGTTAAACTCTTCTTAAAAATGTCTTCCTCTTACTCCCACAATTTCCACTCTTCATGCATTATTTTTCCATCAAAACGAAGAAAAATCCATCCTCTTTCAAACCATGTAACTAAGCAATGATAGAATTCTACATGAACTGTCTCAGCAGTTACCATCACCATGGCAACCTTTAATTGCAGGTGGAGACACAGCTGATTGAGACTGGCTGATTAGACTGTGGTGTCACAGTAGCTTTATTACAGATAAATACAGGTGTTATCTGAACATTTTTAACTGTACCTGCTATTTCAACTCCTTTAATTGCGTCCTGCCTCTCATGTAAATCATGTAAATCCCAGGAGTCCCTCGACAGTTTGCTTAAGTTGGTGGATTCTTCACTGACGTGACACACACACACACACACACACACACACACACACACACACACACAAAGCAAGGCATGTCCCTTGAAAGCAGCAGCTCATTGCCCTTACCCTTATAGAGTGCTGCAGGGATGACTTCTTTTTGTAGGCCAACCCGGAAGTTAGCATCGCCCTGGTTCCCTCGACAAAAAGCCAATGGGATTATTCCATTGGATTTTGGATTATTGCAGAAAATAAGCTCTGTGGTAATTTTATGTAGCAGAACAAAATGTGAAAATCTTTTTAGCTTGTGTTAACCACAGACCTTATTTCAGGCATCTAACCAAAAACCCATTCAAGAAACCCCACGAGACAAGGGTACTGGAAGTACAAAAATGCTAACTCATTTCCGGGTTTTAGGACTCACTCCTGCACCACTGTATTCCAACTAATGACACCTCAACTCCTTCTTTGTACACTTAAGCTCATTTAAGTCCTTGCACTATAACTCTCATTTCAACACCTTTCATCGCTTACACTATATTTTGCATCCTTTATCCCCTTCCTAATATGCCAACTCTTCATACTCCTTAAACTGCTCCTTCATATAAAGTTAAAGCCAGCAATGCAGTTTAGCTCCCAGCCATCCATCAAGCAATGCTGTTCAGCTCCCAGCTGTGCATGAAGTAATACAGTCCAGCTTCTCAAGCAATGCAGTTGAGCGCCCAGTTATACTTGAAGCAATACAGCTCAGCGTCAGCAGCCAGCAATCCCACGGCAATTTCTGAAGAAATTGCATTCTCTAGTTTTTATTGCACTACACTTTAGCAGAGCAGATGGCCTGACATTCATTTAAATATCTTAATTTACAATTAAGCAAAATGTGAACTCCTCAAACAAGGAGAAATGTAAACAGGGTTTGTCATTCAGTAAGCTCGGGAGAGTTATTTCTCTCATCTAATACAAGAAATATGTAAAAGTTTAGTCTTGCTTGAAGTCTACATTCAGGCTCTGAAGACATACGCTGTTGAGAGTCCAAAAGTGGTAGAAACTATCTGGAGAAAAAAAAGGTAGCAAAACCTGCTGCCACATGTTCAAGAGGACATCCCTTATGTATGTAGACACATGGGCTCTGTAGTCACTGTGTGGCCCTGCTGGATGCAGTTCATCAATTGTCCACTAGGAGGTGCTGGTCTGACATGGCAGGAGGAAGGTATGAGGGTCCAGTATCATGCAGGAAACCCAGCACTCCTCTCCTTCCTCCACTGTGCAGTGAAAACCAAACACCAGCTGATAACCTGGGAATAAGAGAAACTATATGGTAAGGCCTGTTAACAATGGGAAACATACAGCGTTATACTTAAAATAGCTTTAAATTCTAGTTTTACACAACTGTCTGGGCATGCAGCAACTCTGACAGGCACAGCTCTATATATATTAACCTTTAAACACACCAACTTTCATTTGTTCCAACTTGATTTTGCCCTCTTAAAATCTATTTTTATTTGTTAACTATTCTAGCATGGATTCAGTAGCTTTGATTTGTTTTACAATTAATTCAATGTTTCAAATTTTGAAAACAAATTGAATTGTTTTAAATTTGTGGAGTAAGGCTGGAAAGTTAAGAGTTAAAACAGAATGCACAACTCCAAATAACCTGCTCCAGATCTTAAAACATACTTATTCAGTATTAATTGACCGTTAGCTTAGTTACTGATGCATGGCACACATGCACTTTACAATGTAAACAGATGTGGCAGATTTAACACTCTCAATTCTCAGTAATGTTTTGAAAGAATTATATTATTTATAGCTAATATGTTATATTTATTATATAGCTAATTAAGCTATCGTCATCTCCATGAATTGGTTGAAAATGCTGTCTCTGACTGACTTTTAAATGTTTCCATCTGGGGTCTTAAATGTGCACTTGATAGCTACATACATGATACTGAGCTAACACACTGAGGCTAAAGCTGCATGTCCCAGGAAAAAAGGTCTTTGGGTCATGTAGAATGCTACATGCTACACCAAATAAACTGCATTGTTCTTGTATTGCAGTAAAGCTAGTCAGCTCTAATAGTTCTAGGTATACTAAGGAAAAAATGAACAAGATCATTCTGCTATTTCAATCTAAAATAACCCTGTATAGCTGCATAGCTTGCACATTATTATTTTCAAACAGTTCATTTTAATTTTTTATATTACAAGAATAAAGGCTTTGAGTGAGGATTAATTGAGGTGAGGGAGATATAACACTATCTTTGGTAACCACAGTGGCTGTGGTTTCTAGAGTGTAACTTCCCCAAATCCAATAAAGAGCAGGACAGAGATGCTAATGTTAGCCTAAACTCTGATAGCATCCAGGACTGGCTTTCACACAGTGGGAAAATACTACAGAGTATGTACTAGTTGTGAACTGGGCTATTTTTTAACATAGTCTATAACCCCCAATCCATACTAATGTAGTTAATGGTACACTTTTATTGTAGTGCTTGGTTACCACTGTAGTAGTAGTAAGCTAGTTAGCCGGACATGCTAATAATTGCAGCTTACATTAGACCAGATAAACACACAGTTGAATCCATTACTTGCACTTTTGATTTTGTGTTTTTGGCCAGAAAAAAATACACACCACTGTCCAAACTCTTTAAATGGCATGCATAGCTCTACAGCTCAATGGACACCACTTCAACATGTGGAGAAATCCAAAATGTTGACAGGGCTGCCGTGCCTAGTTATGGTTGCTAAGTTATAATTGGACAGTCCCTTTTCAGGAGAGGGGGTTTAGCGATCAGTACATTCCCCATGATGAATAAAACCCCAAACAAGTCATGAACAGAGCTGAATAAACTCTTGTACAAACTGTTTCTGAATCTCTGGCTGTACCAGTTGGTGCATTCAGGGCCATTCCTTGTGATGGGCCCTGTCTTTCTTCTTCTTCTCATTTTTCTCCTTCTGCAGTCTTTCCAACTCGGCCTCATACATCATCTCCTGGATCAGGTATTTCTCTCTGCGCATTCTATCTCGCAGGTCCTTGGGAAGGTCGGGGATCAGGTATGCGATCAGGGTCTTGATGGCGAAGACCATATGCTGCAAAAACAGTAATAAAAAGAATGTTATCACAAACGCCAGAGCCAAACCTTTACAGTAAATACAAATCATACTGTAAGCTGCATCTTCAAGGTGATAAGGTGGGTAAAACTGAACACTGGGAATTCAGCACTCACTCTATTAATAGAAACTTAGTTATCAACTACCTTTAAAAGGGAGTCTAATTTGCTTTAAAAAGTACATATGAACATAGTTTGAGGGACCGGACTGAGGCTGATTATGAAATCATGTAGTTTGGTGCAATCAGAGGCGTAAAAACAGACAAAACAGTGTAAGCATAAATGTTCACAAACACAATATCAATCAGCATTGGAAGAGAGGGAAATACAGACTTTCCTTTTTGTGACAACAATACAAGTGTGAAATGAGGTCGGATTTCCTCTGTACATGTGAAACTCCCTAGTCTCGGAAACTGATTTCATCAAAATGGTTTATTATGATGAAATTTTAATGAGTTGAAATGAAAAATTGACGAGTTGATCCTGTAGAAGTATTTGTCTTGCAAGTGGTACCAATTGGTATTCACTGAAGTATCTAAATAATCCGTCTCCACTTTCACGTTAAATCTGTGAACACATGCTGTGTCTCAATTCGGATACTTCAGTTAGTACACTTCCATGCAGTACACTGTGTACACTATATACACTTACGTAGTGCATGCATCTTGACAGGGTAGTGTTGTCTCAAATTGCACACGGCTGCTCTGCACTTACTGGAAATGACGATCGCAACGTTTGACCGCTTCTTCTTCTTCTTCTTTTTAATGGCAAATTGCAGCCGGGCGGAGCATTATCGCCAACATTTTACCACGATTGTCGCCCGCCAAAATATCTGCCGGCTTATTTGCTGTGACAGACTGTGTTTTACTTTTAGTGCGGTGTTCACTGTAACAATCGCAACCGCCATTTTCATACGTTGGTGGTCCCTCCCCTTCTGCTACGTAGCCAAGATGGCGACCAGCGAGGGTGAGAAGTGTGCAGCGTTCCACACTCAACCTTTTGACTGTTATGAGTATCCGGGTACTCATAGTGCACTGCATTTTTCCATACATGTCATTGTGAACGCACTCATACACTCAAAATAGCAAGTGTAAGTACGGAAGAACGCGAACTGAGACACAGCTATAGAGCTAAAGTTTTAAGTCCTGGTGTAAATCCTTGAGGAAATCAGTCCAGATAATTCAGGACTAAGATGAATCTAAGGCATTTCAAAACCAATTTGAGATATAAGGCTTAAGTCTAAAACTTAAGGTCATTTTGTTTTTCTTTACTTTATTTGCTATGAACAAATTAAAGCAAAATGTTGAAGAAGATGTAAAGGGGCGCTCGTGGGTGGAGACAGAAAGGTAAAAAGCACTGACAAAACAATATGAATGAATCCATTCCAAACCCAGCCTGCTGCTGTCTGGTGTCATTTGTCAAAGGGTAAAAACCCTGACCTCAAATACTATGATGAATGCTAGCCGGGCTGCCAGGACGTGCCAGAACTGTAGAGTGTATGAATAGGGCTCAGCAGAGTCTGGAGGATCCCTGTAGTCACGATACCTGGTGGGTTAAACAGATGCATTCACAGGTCATCACAAAGTAGCAGTAATGATATCCACTCAACAGCAGATAGAAAACTCAACAAATCTACTGGAGTTGTTAAATGTCATATTAAGTTTCAAAAGATGTTTTTAGCTTTAGGTTGTACTATGTAAAATCCTGCACTGCTTTTTTGTATATTGAGAAAACTTTGGCTTTAAATGACCTTTGTGTGTTTATTTATTCTTGTTGAAGTTGGCTTCTGGGTTATATCTACACTCCTGTTTGAATTATTTATTTTGTGATCTATATTTTATGTGGAGCTCAGTAAGAGCCTGTGTGTTGGTTAACAGGGATCATTAATAAAGTGATGGATGAACACACACAAAATAGGTTATGCAATCCATCCTGGGGTTGCACAAATACTTGCAGCCAAATCCTGTTTAAAAAAATGAATAAGCTTCCGACCAGCGTTTCTTTTTTAGTGCAATAGATACTTTAAACCTTAATCTTGTGGCTTGGTCACAGAAAAAGCATAGGAAGACAGTAATCCTGGTGTGTTGTCCCTGTGGTGCAGGCACATACACACACACACATGCCCTACCTGCAGTACTTCACAGATTCTCCAAATAGCTCGGAGCCAGTAGTCTTGGGCTTTGATCTCATCTCAAAGTCAGACACCCGGAATACTGACAGACTGGCGTTGACATAACCCATCATACACCTGAGGAACATATGAGAAATCATTTTATCCATCACTTTCAGTACCTAAAACCTAAACCACTGGTTATATAAACTACACAAGGTTATTAAAGAAAAATAAAGAAAGAAACTAACAGGATCAAGAGTCTAGCTTATTACTAATTAAAAACTCACCCCTCCCCTGCTCGTCCCTGACCAGCACACGGTCCATACTTGTAGGCGTAAACAAGGCGAGGGATGAAGTCTGAGGTAACAGCGATGACAAAGGCATTGGTGATGACAGACAAGATGCCAATGCCCTCCAGAATGCCATACCAGATCCCTGCCACAAACACATACAATTAGACATGAAGTTATACCTAAAAGCCATATAAAACAGGAAGGCAAACTTTAAAGAGATCAACATTTCTCGTGCCAGAGAAAACAAAGTAAATGTAACATTTTTAATTTACCTATGTCTTTGGCTTGTGAGGGCAGAGGTCGCCGCCACTGTGTGACAAACTTGTAGGCGTCTAAACGAATCTCAATGATGTTGTTGAGCAGCGCTAAGAGAGGGGCCAGAGGGAAAGCTGCCACAAAGATGGTGGTGAAGCCAAACTGTAGAACTGAAAACAAACACAAAAGCCACTAGCTTTTAGGTCCAATAGTTCCTACAGATGTTAATCATGGCTAACATATTAGCAAACAGTTGTGTATTTATACATGCAGCAGATATGAAGCAACATTCTTATTCATTTTGTCTGTTTCTGTCCACCAGATGGAAGTCCAATATTCACTCTCTTTTTAGTTCTGTTTTGGTGTCCACTAATTCCTGAGAGAAATATCTGGCTTTATTAGCTGCTAAATGCTCCACTATGCCAACAAGCTAGTTGCTAACTTTGTGTATCTGCCGTTTGGTGCTGGGAAGGTAGTGTATAGTGGATTTATCAAAGCCTTTTTTCTGAAAACAGCTGCCTAATGTGCGTCTGAAAACAATATAGATGATAAAAGTCAGAGTAAACCGAAACATTAAAGTTGCGAGCTGGAAAACCAAAACAATAAGCTGAAAGACGCTAACATGCTAAAAGAAACGGCATAGCTGAGCAATAGTCTTGTGTGGGTTTGCCAAGACGAGCAACCCCTTTCATATAACACAGTCATTGTGTACATAAAAATATTAATTAGTACAGCTTTAAGTTTGTTTAGTTTAACCCTCTCAGTCACAAATGCGTATGAACAACTATAACAATTTTTACATTCTGTTGTATGTTCTTTTCATATTTACATTTTTGATGACAGTGGAGGACAACAATAAAGATGTGAGCATGTGGAAAAGCTCCCAGCCCAAATTCAATCCACAGCAAATCAGTGTCACAGTTACATAACATGCACTGCCACTGCTGGGTCACCAAATGAAAAACAATGTTTAACTGTTCAAAAGAATTGTATTATACAAGATTAAACTGTGGAGTGCATTTGGCGTAACATCAAATCTGATATTTAATGTTGTGGTACGAACATGGGTAAAGGTTTTTACGATCACTGGATCCATCTGTGCTATACATGTAAAGAATGTATGTATGGCACTTCAGTTGCAACATACTCATTTCTAAGTATTCATCAAAAAGTCCATAGGCATTCATTGGCTGTAGGTTGTAATCCCTCTCCCACTGTGGGAAGCTGGCCTTGGCATTCTGTCCATGCTCTCTCCTCAGCCTCCGCCGTGTCCACCAGTTCTGGACCAGCCTGCCAAAACAACAGCAAAACAAACAACAATAGAAGATGGGAGAAACGATTGATTCAGTACAGACACAAGAGGATCGAATTTCATCTGCTATTGCACTGCAGTCAGGAATACAGTCGACTGGTACTATATCTGAATGAGGTATATTTACCATAACACTGAATTAGTTATATTGCTGGTCATTTTTTAATTAAAAAACAAGAGTTAATTATTTGCTCTTTGGTCAGAAACATCTTGGTATGTCTGACATTTGAAGACTATAAAAGAAACCATTGGAACCCACGGGTAGCCGAGCTCCATGAAATTGTTCCAGGTCTGTTTTAGCACCATGATGATCCCCATCTGCATACAGAGGTCAATGAGACAGCCGCTGGGGTGACACTGCAACGAGAGAGAGAGAGAGAGAGAGAGAGAGAGAGCTTTTACTAACAATGGAACTTTTAAAATGTAAGCAAAAATTGGAGACATTCTGCATTTCTGAAGAAAGANTCGTCTTTCTTCTGACAGGTTTTGTAAGAAGAACTCACTGGAAAACACCCAAAGTTTCAGTCTACTGGAATGTCATACAAACCTAGGTTATGTTGGAGTGTGTCCAAAATTATTTTAGCAATGAACAAGTTATGTAATGACTAAAGCTACAGCAGCACTAGGCAATATTAGATGACAGGGTTGTCATTTCCATCTTTTTATATTCCTTTGGTAGATTTTAAAGTGTATCTTACATTTGATTCAGAGTTTCAAATGGAATTGTTTTATAATCCTGATTAAGGATACTTGCAAAAAAATGTTGTTTTTCTTTTTATTACTTTGTTCTCATTTCTTCCTTCCAACATTATTATGTAGCCTTATACTGTATACAGCATAGAGGTACATTGTATGGGCACTTTTGCAAGCACACAAATTCATATAAAGACAGCACAGGTCTACGACACCAACATGAATTTATAATCAAAATGTTGTAAGCAGGAACACCTTTCAGACTTTCCCTGCAGCTTGTATCAGTTTTGCAAATGTTCATTAAAGCTATTAATCTTCTCCAAGCACAATCAGGATTCTGCATGGCTACAAAAGGCTGACTGCGGCTGCACTTGTACTATACATGTCACATTACAGAGAATTTTTTCCATTTCCATTTCAGCAGCCATGGGAACAAGTGGGAGCACATTAGCTCAGCACCTAAAAGCGCCCGCTCAGGCCTTTGTCCCCCTTAGACCACTTCAGTGTGTGTTATTTCCCTGCATGTCCCCATAAGTACTGCTGGCAGCGATACTTACTGCTGGTGAGGGTTAAATGCTTGGTGGTTGGGCATACAGTAATAGCTTAATGTCCAATTTAGAAATACTTAGATCCATAATGCTTTGCTGTTACTCCCCCATGGGGAAGCAAAGTAATGACTCACTTCTTCCAGTTTCCAGCGATTGATGAGGCGTAGATATGCACCAGGCCGGCCTGTAAATCTGTCAACCATGGAAAAAAAACATTCATCAAAATCGTTTTAAAATAAAGTCTGTTTTTCCTATGTCAGGTGGCAGCTTTAATATTATTCAACTTCAGCAGAGTTTGTAATGGTCAGTGGTTAATGATTAATATGTTTTTGTCATATTAGACTGACTAACCAAAAGCTCTGTTGAAAAACGGAGATACAGCGTCACAAACAATAAAACAGTAGAAAAACTTGTCACACATCTGGCTTTCGTGCCAAACACATCCCAGATCAGCTCTGCTGGAAGATGTAAATGTAATAGAATGGCCCTATGCTCAAAGTTGTAAATGTCTTGGACCTGGATGCCATAAAACTATCCATTCTAGATTTTAAAATCTCCCCATTGAGATGTTCAGGGTTCCCACACACATATACCAATAAATTTTCATAACTTTTCTGTAATATTTTATCCCATTTCCACGACTTTATTTAAGTAGTTTAAAATAGCTAGGCCTATATAGTGATCATAGGACGCAATAATGAGGCTCTTACTCCAGTGTGCTATGCCCGACAGGCACTGTAGTAAAAATGTAGCACAGAATATTACTAATATTATGGCATCCATATTCTGTTATTTTCACTAATTGTGCATCACTTAAATGAATGTCAGCATTTGCAGAATTAATTACTTTAAAAGTAATGATGCATAGAAGTTTTAAATTCAGTTGTTTTTTTTGTTGGTTTGCCTATCTAAAAGTTAATTTCCTACATATCAGGTTTTCACCTGCCCATCCCAAATCCAGTGTCGGTACCAGATCTGCTCGGGGTCCTGCATTTACAGATGACGTAGCACATTCACACATAATGTTTGGCTGTACGTTGGAAAGTGTATGGATGCCGTGTGTTCACGTCGCAGACTACCAAATTCTGCCTCTCTCGAGCCATGTATTATATTTGTCGTTCGTCAAACATTATTAAACACGCACTTCCCAGGCATTTGCGGATAAGCAGACTGCTAGCGCTTGTTAACTTCAGACATTCTTGCCGCCAACTAGCTGCATACGGCAATGTGTATCATGTGATACTAGTGACGTTTCAACGGTCACACAGCGCAGCACTAGATTTTAAGTTTGAAATACCTGCTCAAGCTTCTGTCTATTTGTCTATTTAAAAATATGGTGTGTGCACACACTGTCTCTGTGAGTTCTGCCTGACTTGCTCACCTTCCCAAAAAGAAGGCAATGTAGAAAGTTGAACTGTTGAGGTTGACAAACTGAAAAAGGAACATCTTGAGGGTAAAGCTGTTCTCCCACTCGGACTCTGTTCTTGGCTGTTCTGTGGTGGCACGGAAAGAAAGGAGGAACGGTTAGATAAAATGGGATACATATATGGAGATATAGACACTGGAGCCGCACAGTTCTTTCACAAATGCATGCAGACCTTACATAGTTTGAGTAAAGTGACTAAACTACCATATAACTTAGATTAGTTTACATGACAACTACAACTATGGATGAAAAAGAGTTGGATCAAAGTCATCTGACCCCAATACTGTATGCTCCTACTGAGCCAACACCAGTGTACAGTAGTGATTAAACTGGGGTAGGCAGAACCTGTGTAACATATGCAAAAACCTTCCGCCTCATGACCTCATGACCTGTTAAAACAGAGCAAAGAGGAGGTGCAGAAGTAGAAGATTAGTTTTCCCTCAGACCACTTGAATTACAATATGCTGAACAGTTATTATGGAGTTTTTGCTCAATGACGCCAAAAAAATACCGCCTAGCCTAACAACGCTTTCAGCCTCAAGAACGTTAGATCTGCTGGTGAAGTCAACTTACCTAAATTAGTGAGCAGAAGAGCAACTTTTTCATAGAGCTAGAAAAAAAAGTACAGTGTTGGAGGCCATTAGTGATGGAGGAAGTTAAATTGATTTCTTTACATGTACAAATTGCAAACGCATCTTGTATTTTTGTATCTTGGTTGTGTGATGTGTTATGATTATCGCCGCCTGGAACTTTTTATGCACCACTTCATCTCTGCACCACTGCTGCTGATGGGCGGCAGAAACTCACCACGTTGAGGAGCATGATGATGCAGAAGTTGATGCAGACTGCCGTTCCCGTGGTCGCCACCTGAGAGTTGTTCCTGATGAGAGCCCAGCCAAAGGCGGCGAAGGTGCTGACGGTGATCACGCGGTAAATGACGATGCCAAACACAGCAGCAATCACCACCAGTATCTGTGACATGCAAAAATACCACTACTAACAATAACAATAAATGTCAATGTCACATAAAAACATAAGCACAAACAAAACAAAATGGACGTTTAATTTAAATCTACAACCAGGAAATGTGGTGACAAGACTTAACACAAACAAGGCTCTAAGGCAGGGTAGATACAAAGGTGAAAGTGGCACAACTGCTATTTACATTTATTTACTTCAGAAACTAACCATGAAGAAGATCCCGGATGCTGAGACGATGAGGCGACTGTATTTGTCAGTGAAGGCCTGGTAAGGCTCAGGCTTTCCAGATATGGGGTTCATCCTCTCCTTCTTGGAGTATTTTGCCTCAAACTGGGGGCGTATTTCGTCCTGAAAGACAGAGGACAAGACACATGAGCAAATTCTAGCAGTAAATGTGAAGGCGGCTTTAAACAACTAAAGTATATTTCTATATGTACGGACAATGTAGAGGAAATTATGTGATTTCACTTGCAAAGTATGAAACAAAATATAAAAGAGAAAGCAGAAGCCCCAGTAACAGTGCTAAATGTTTAACAAATGTATGGCTAAAATACAGTACGTGTTCACTTAATTAGCCTACACTTATTTCACAGTATTGAGCAGCAGACCAAGTTCTTGCCTGGTCATTCTCTCTTGTGTTAACAACACCAAACCCATACCTGCTTACCCATTTCTGACTTAATAATTTGAATAACTTTGGTCTCAAAACACCACTCTGCTTTTTGCTGTTCAAAAAACAAGAGAATGTAACTAGATAAAAGATCTAGCTAGCAGTTAGCAGCTAACTCAGTTGTTGGGTAGGCTACACATGACTGATAACTGGCAGATACTGAACAGTAGATTTAAACTTAAGCAAAAAAGTATCATTGTTTTAAGCCTATCACCCTAAAAGCTCTGAAATGTATGTCCAGTATTTGGGGCTGTAGAGTAATGTTAGCTTTCCCTGTTTGTGATGCTAACGTTAGCAAAAGCAGCTAAAGTGTAGAGCTGTAAAGAGTGCAGGTGACAGCTGCTTTCTCCGTTTTTTTATGTGTGTGTAGTGCTAGATGGAATATTATTTTTCTCCCGTCTAATTTTAGTTTACCATTACCATTTGTGCCTTCAGAGCAGCTCTGCCTCAAGGACTACAAATACGAGGTGTTGTGTTAAACTGTGGTCCCACTTGACTTGCATTACACTGGCTGTTTAAAATTCAGATTTTTCATACACATTTCGACTTGTAATAGCTAGAAAAGCACATCGGTGACTGGTGACAACTCAGCTGTCAAGAAATTACGACATGAAATAAAAAGTGGCATTATGAAAAGTGATGATATGAAATAAACAAATACATAAAATTATCTGTCTTGTCTTCTGTTCTGCAAAAAGCAGACTGAGACTGAGTCACTTTCACTTTCACACCCACAAACAGCAGTCATTCAAAGAACACGTTTACCAGTTTGAGTATGATTGACAGATGAGGGTTGGGGGTTGATACATAAGACAGGCTAGAAAATTATAAACTCACCAAGATTTCTGACAAAACCAAATTGCAGTATGACAACTGTGTTGCACTGTGAGTTTGTAAGAGCTGTCAAGAGTTAAAATTGAACATTTTCAGTGAGTCATACATTGATTTGAGACGACTCCCTTGGTACAGGCATTTAGTACAATACCTTTGTGAACATATGTCTGCAAACTGACATAGATTGAAAAAAGGCATGAGTAGGCAAACATTTCTCAAGGCTAGGGCTGCTGTGAAGGCAGAAATATTGTCTTTGTTTGAGTTGAAACCTCTTTGAGTTGAAAATTCTGCTCCCGGCATTCATTATATCTGAGAGGGAGCAGATTAGCTACAGATACAGAAATACCAGTACTGAAATGACCACATGGAGTAAGTACTTCACCTCCTCTTCCTCCCAGTCAATGAGGTCCCAGTCGTATGCGAGGACAGCTCTGCGTCTTTTCCAGAACTCCAAGAAGACTGTTGCTGGAAGACGAGAATAAAACAAGCTGTAAACACACATTATTGACATTCTATCACCTTATAAAGTTGTTATGGGGAACATGTTAGCAAACAGCTGCCTATTTACACAAACAGCAGACATGGAGGAACATTAACATACTTTTGGAGTCATGTTTCTGATGGATAGAATGTAAAAGGAGGAAGAGGAGCTAAAAGGAAAATTCTTTTAGCTCCTCTTCCTCCTTTTAAATCTTTTTTTCATCTCCACCAACCCCTGAGGGAAATATCTGGCTTTTTAGCAGCTGAATGCTAACCTATGTTCAGCAGCTAGCTAGTTGGCTAGTCGTTAACTTTGTCTGCCATTTGGTGGAGGGCAGGTAGTGTGCAGTGGGATCAGAGCTTTTTTGTTGAAAACAGCTGCCTGCTGTTGTTAGAAATGGGGTTGATGAGAGCTGTGAGAGTGAACCAAAACAGTAAAGTTGCGGGCTATAAAACCAAAACAGTGAGCTGAAAGACATTAAAATGCTCCATGAAGCTGAGGGAAACTGTAAAGTTTGGTGATCATTTTTCATGGGTTCATCACTACAAGCAACTCCTTTCACATTACACATAGTCATGTGACGCATTGTTAATATAAAAATATTGATTAGTGCAGCTTAAACATGGTACAATAGCGGCAATCTGGACAGAAGATCAGAATATAACTGCAGTCTGTTGCACTGTGGATCATCGAGAAACACTTGCAGAAGGTAACATTGTGCCTTTGTATAGTACTATCCAGTACACTCTAGACCACAACAGGCAGTTCTGAAGTACCTTATGTTAAGCTACACACTTCATGTCACATCCTATACGAGCCAAATGCGACTAAAAATATGATCAAGTCATATAGAGCTTTAATGTTTCTTTCATTGCACAACAGGAAAACCCCAAAGAGCAAAAACAGTCAGTTTCAATAGGCGTTTTTGGACCGGAGGAACTTCCCCCGCCCCCCCCCTTTTTTATTGTAGTTCTTAGAACGCCATTTTGAAGGACTTTTTTAGCTCCTACTCTCCCAGAACAAGAGGAACCTTGAGTGACGTAAGTGTACGGTGATTGGCTGAACACAGCTCGTAACGGTAGCCTTTAAAAATAGACCAAAACACAGACAAATGGACCAACAGTGGAGTCCAGGTTTTATTGAGCGACGGGGGAAATAAAACTGAAAAAATGCCCTTGAAGGTATGTAGTTCTCGGGGGAGGTCACTAAAAGAGACTAAATGAGACACTGAAAGGACCAGAACAACAATCCCTCATGTGACCCAAAAGGTGAAGTCATGTGATTGGCTAAGTCCTGAATGACTAATGATAACTAGAGAAATCAGCTGGTTTGATGCCAAGATAATCAGACTGTTATGAAATTGCCACGGGGCAAAGTGATATTGAAACACTTCAGTGTGTGTACAGTGCATTATAACATTCACTCTCATTACCACAGAGAGAGAGGCATGGGGGGTAGAACAAAGTCCTATGAATAGCTTACTTATTGCGTACGTTTACCTGTCAACTGAAGCAATATTTCTGTAGAGGCTACACTCTGATCAGAAGCTTTTATCCTGAGAATTTCAAACAAATGCTTGCAGTTTATTTTTTTCTCTATTGTGTCCACATGCCTATTGAACGTAGAGTAACATGTTTTGAATGTGAAGGCACAGCTGTCTGAGAAGGGCACCGCTTCCCATGTGGAGCCAGCAGGGGAGCACACTTCTGAGGAACCTTAATGAAAGAATTTGAGCTGATTCGCTGCTGCAGTTGAACCAAGAAATTTGGACATTTGGACAGGAGCTAGCTGCAACAGCAACTTCCAACACAGAGGAGCAGTGACTGTGAGGTCAGTACATTACTATGATTTCTATTAGACTTTTTCTTTAAACTGGATAAAAACATTAAACTGGAATATTTTGAAGTAACTGCAGACATAAGACTGGGCTCTGGCTCTGGCATGTCTGTGAAAACTGCTTAATCTTCCACATTGCTCTTCATAGAGTTTAATATTCTTCCCAGATATCCCGGTTCCCTATACAAAAGTTTAATATCAGTTTGGCATGTTTTTAGTCAGATTATTAGTTTGTGTGATGATCTCTACATGTCTTATGTAAGTATGCATTTTTCTTGTTTTATATTTTACTCTGCAGTACGCACTGTATTTCAACAAAATCAGATTTGTTTTTACAGAGAATGACAAATTACAACTTGAACTTGATATGATGCTATATTCAACACAAATTATATCGATTTAACCTGACATTCCAATAGGCTGCATGACTTTAAACGTTTGCACTGTGCAGGTCTGTAACTCATTAAAGGATCCTGCTCACAGTTCCAAATTCCCTTTAAAGTTTTACAGTGCCACGCAACATCTTTTGGCCTTTACATGGCGGCACTACACTCACAAAATAACATCAGCAAATACTCTTACAAAGGTTTTCAGTGTTTGTACAGCCAGTAACATTAACTTCTTTTCAAAGCCAAATTGAAATATAAAACAGATTTGATCCTTTTAGTGTGCAGAAGAAAACTTTAATCTTTGCCAGGATGTAAGTAAATACAAGTGAATGCCTCTTCCTGGCTGTACAGGGACGGCCCTGGAGCAGTGAGGGATCTGACTGATGGGAATCCTCCAGAACCGAAACCTGACTCTGGGCTTCTCTCAGCCAGAGGTCACCCAATGGGAGTCAATGCCACACCTATCATCAGCTGGTACTATAACATTTCCAATGAAAAGTCATACCAGTCTGTAGCTTTAAATTATAGTGGATCTAGCCTGTGAAATTGGAATCATTTTTGTCAAACAAAGATTTTAGCAACCTTTACAAGTAAGTAAGTAAGTAATGCCTTCACATTTAAAAAATAAATTTTTTCATACAACATTTTTTCTTTATTTTGCCTTGACTTCATATTAGTCCCACTGTATTATCTGCAATTCACCATAAAACATTTATAAGTGTGAAACCGATAGGGTTTCCACTGCGATGAGTACACTGTCTGAATATGTCTGAGCGTCTGAATTATTAACACACACTAATGCAACAGGGCCTGCACTGCTTTCATTAGTAGGTATAGTATACTGTAGTGTGAGAGCCACAGCACTTACTGTCTATGAATTAAACAATTCTAACATGTTCTCACTTTTGACTCATGTATCTTAGATTTTAAGCTTTTGGCTGCATTATATTTAAACTTCCCTACAGGTTTAAAGGTGTCTGATGGCACTGGGATTCAATTTCTTGTGTAGTTTATAAAATACAAATGTCCTGGCAGTGTTGGTGTCACGCCTCTGCACTAAGCTACAAAACATTAAATCTTGCATCGCCTCTCTCCTCTTTACCCTCAACAGTTAACAACACCATAATCGTGCTGGCCATGTTGACCTTCGCCCTCCAGCTGTGTTTAGCTCTGTTCTTCATGCTGAGATGTTGGAGATTTGACAACAAAGTACGAGAGGCTCTCAAACACCCAGAGACTGTTAACAAGCTCATTGGTGAGCATTTAGTATGCTGCAAGAGTTTGTTGTTCTTGTTTTAGGTTGAATTTTATTCCTTTGAATTTTACAAATCAACGAACTTTCAATGTCAATCATTTAATAAAAAAAAATGCAAATAACGTAACTTTTCAAGAGTTGTTTTTGAGAAACTATTCACAGATTAAGAAGCAGGATGCAGCCAATATTTAATATCAAGATGAACTGACTGATATGACAAGATCCAAGTGCAGTAAAAGATAGTACATCTCTAATTTATACTTAAAACTCTCCTGCAAAAGTTTACTGTTACTGCAACTACTGGTAACAAATACAAATCACATATTTCATGCCTCCAGGTCTGATTTTGTAGCATATTTTGTACCCATATCATTCAGATTAAATATGTTTAGGCATGGAATAAAGTGAGAGAAGCAGCATTAAGTGAGAATGTTGTCTCTCCCTGGGTGAGAGCTTTCTCCCCTGCTAAAAAAATAATTTTATGCTGCTGTATATATTTTTCTTCAGCAGAGTGACTTTTCCTTTCTTTTGTATTCCTCAGCACTGTCACCCTTCCACCTAGACATTTATAAACAGGCCAGCTATCAGCTATGTGATGCTGCTGCTTCATCACCTGCCGTGTCTGCAGCAGCTGAGGAATATGAACCCGTCACAAACTCTCTGTTTGCACCTTCCATACCCTGGGACCTTGTTCAGCGCTGACAGGCTCCTGATCCTCCTGGCGTTTACCAAAAAGTAAATGAAAATGTAGACATTCAAGGTTAACTTCATGCTGAATATAGTGAACGCATCCTTTTTAAACAATGCACAATCTACATGCAATGCAATAATATGTGTCACTTTTTAACTGTGTCGATAATAGTTTTGTTTTTAGAGACCGCTGATATTTTTTCATCAGTTCAATAATAAAAAAAAAAGGAAGTTAAAGCTGCACTAGTCAATATTTTTATATGAACAATGGGTCGAATGACAATATGTAATGTGGACAGTGTTGATCATAGTGCTGAACCCACAGAGAATTATCACCCAATTTAGCAAATCCCCTCAGTTCTACAGTGTGTTTTAGCACCTTTCAGCTCATTGTTTTTGTTTCACCGCTTTCATCAGTGTCACTTCCATCAGCAGAAGGCAGCTCTTTTCAGTAATAAAGCTCTGACATACCCACTGTAAGCTACCTGCCTAGCACCAAACAGCAGACAAACTTAGCGACTAGCGAATAGTTAGCATAATGAAAACCTCAGCAGCTGGTGGAGACCAAATCACAGCTAAAAGGAGAGTGAATATTGGTCCTACAGTCACCAGGTGGACAGAGACATGACTGCAAATGAATGTTATAGTTGCTATGTGTTTGCTGGGTGTGACATAAGCAACTTTTTTGCTAACATGTTAGCCATATGAACTTTCTATGGTGATATTATGTCAATGTTTTGTGCATGATGTGCTTCCCCCAAGTGGCTAAAAATCTATTAATGCAGGTTTCAAATTTGTAAATATTTTTAGTACATCTAAAGTGTTTTTCTAGAAGGAGAAACACCTGGAAAGTTTGTGCTGAAATGTGAACTGCTCACCCCAAACAGCCATGAACACAGCAAAGAAAACAGTTGCCCCATTGTCGAAGAGATGGGTGACCTGATAAGAAGAAAGGAAATCCTAAACATGATGCTAAAAAATTAGACAGAAACATAATTTAGCTGAAGTTCCCAGTTAATATTAAACTTTATCTTTAACAACAAATGCAGTTTAGCTTCAATCCATGACCACTAAACTTCTGAGTCACAATAACAATAATAAGTGCACAACAGTTGTGGGGAACATTTTGTCCCCTTGCTGTGGTGACAGTACCTTGGCGTAGATGCAGCTGTCTGACAGTCTTAGGTAGGGGCAGTACTGGTCACAGATGGGGCACATGATGATGTCAGTGGCCTGGCAGATTTCTTTACTGGAGAACAAGATTTAGCTCATCAAACTCTTGACTTTTCACTAAATAAACTGAGTGTCTGATCTGTACTTAAAGAGCATTGGGCAGCAAACAAACAGTTTGAAGCAGATATGGCTTATTCTTCCGTAGAAATTCTTCCAAAAATGCTTTGAATATAACGACCAGCTCTAGGGACGCATATTTTTTTTATCAGAAAAGAGAGGAGGCGTGTTTACCTGACCTGGCAGTGCTCCAGAGTGAAGATGCCATACAGGAATACAAAGAGGCCGACCAGAGCTGCAGGAAACAGCATCCCTGTGTACCAGCCGAGCCAGGCAAAGTACAGACCGATCTTCTCCCCAAAATACCTCCTGAAGCAACAGCAGAGCACAAGAGGAAAGTTCGAGGTATTCTTTAGTTTATACTTGAAAATACTTTAAAAAAAATATCCATAAAGAAATATACTGTATCTGGTAAAACAGCAAATATTTTTGTGAAAATATCAATCATATATATCAATGTATCAATTCTAGGTATTCAAGGTAATAGTGTAATACTGCTACTACCACCTGTCATGATGTTTTGATTTTAAATGTGACATTTAAACCCATTTAAATGTCTGAATGTAGCTACCTGACGAGGTCAAGCGGTTGGTACTTGTACCAAACCCCCCACCAGGCCCAGCACTCGTACAGCAGGTGCCGGTGGTTCTCTGCTCCGTGTGTTCTGATGGAGTTTTTGCTGTGGTATCTCCCCTGTTAAAAGTCCAGACACACACACGTACACAGACATGGAGAAACATAATCTATGTGTGTGTTGGTGTAACATGGAATCCATGACCACATACATGACACAGAAAGCAGTTATGACTTAAAAACAGGTGACAGAATTTATTGAATTAATGTCTCTAGGGAGATTAGCCAAATTACCTCATGAAGAGGGAAAGCTGCCTCGTATGAATTATTGCTCAAAAGACGATTAAGCCCTGGAATCAAAAAAGAATCATGAAAGAAGAGCAACGGATGCTTGATGCTGTCAGTCAAACAGTGAAGTTGTGAAGAAATGACTTGTCATTCAAAATTCAAACTACCGTTTGAACATGATCTGTTCGAATTCAAAATTCTCAGAGGCGAATTCACAAAAGCATTGCGCAGCTATTGAGCCCGCTAAACCTGCACAAATAAGACAAAAAGCACCCACAAAGGGTGAAATGCACCCCGAACTGTGCTAATAGCTTCTCCATGCTCCGGTGCTATTTGCACATATTTAAATGAGCAGAATATGCATACATTTGGTGCAAAATTGGCCCCTTTCTGTGCAAATTAGCCTCATTGCAAAATAAGTCCAATTCACAAAAACCACCACTAATAGCCACACGCAGTTAGAGTGAAAATTATTAGCGTCTTCAGAGAGTTGGTGGCAACTGAAGCGCATTTATAAGGGGTGTCGCGCCCAGACTGTCCAGTGATCATGGCAGCACTGATTGTAGCCAGGGGAAGCCATCGGCATGCCAGGCGTGCTCGTGAACGGATATTTCGAAGGAGAATATCACTGTTTGATTGTAGCTTGCGGTCTGAAAATTTCAGTTTTCTCCTCTCTGCCATTGTCCTGATTACTTTGTTCTTGGCTCAACCATTTAGCTATACTTTGCCAAGTGGATAATTGCAATTAGACGCAAAACAAGGGCAACTTGCACTCAGCTGCAAAACTTTATGGCCGTGTATGCACTCTGATATCATTAGCGTAATATCTTCTGTGAATCGGACCTTGAGACGGTACAGATAGCGGTTACAAGTGATGCGCAATTCATGATGCTATCAGCAGCCACAATCCATTCTTTGTGAATTTGCCCCTCAGTATATAAGCACAACAGCATGCCTTGCACTGCAGCAGAGGACATTTGTAAAAAGCACTGTCCATCTGACGCATTGTATGTCCTGTTGCCTTATGAGTTAACTATGCTACTGTTGTTCTCTTTGCTTACGGAAATTGGAGAAAACTAGCAGGCCGTGCTGAATGGATCATCATCTCACCAAACCATATGAGAAGTAATGTGAGGAACCATTTTGAATTCAAGATACAGATGTTAAAATCATGGACAAAGGTACTATAAGGCAGTTTGCTTTGTAAACTGCCCTACAGTAACGTTATCTTATCACTAAAGTGAGGCAGTGGAGCCACCAGGAATCTCTACAATGTAGATTAGGATTAGGATACATGATCATACATTAGTTAGTAATTAGCCCTATTGAGCAGGCACAGACCATTAGTAGGCCCTTTATTGATTGATTGACTGTTTTTATTTATGGATTATCAGCCACAGGAAAAAAAAAATAAAAAATCCAAAGGACAGCATGTTAAAGTTAAAAAACACTTATTTCCAACATGGTCCCAAGATGTTAGAAGACAAAGAAAACACAAAGAAACACAAGACATTCAACATACAAACTAAACAGCACATATGGGGCATTTTTCCTATCTTTAATCAAGAGCGTGGTCTTTCAATTTGAGAGCATAATTTATTGATTTCATGTTCAGATTTTGTAATACACTCCTTCAAAACCCTGTTCTCGCATGCAAATAGCCCCTGCTTGCGCTTGGATTTGCTCTGCTTCTGCTCAAACTGTGTGCTTGCACTCAGATATATTGTTCTCAGTCTCCTTGCACTCAGGCTGCTGTGCGCTCGTGAAACGCCTGCTGTCACATTTCTGCTCTGCTCTCTGATTTTTTGTGCAACAACCCTGTCAAAATTCCCCAACCAACAGTCTCGTAGCAGGCGCGTTCACTTTACTTCTTACAGCGTCCTGTACAGGTGGTTACTCTTTAAGGTTTATACACTCCCGGCCTCCATGGCTTTATTATATGTACAGTTAATATATATACCAGCGCCCGTGCTTTTTATTTTACTATAATAGCTAACCTGACCTCTATAAGCCCCTCTCATATTTAAAAACTTGATGTGTAACGGAAGCCACCAACACAACATGGCACCAGTGTAAAAAAAAAGGAACCTTTTGGATCAATAGAAGTTAAGATAAATTTTAGGGAAAAGGGAACATTTGTACTAACTGCAAAAATTACAGGTGTAGTGCGACAAAGAGGGACTTGAAAAGTGAAGATGTGAGAACACTGAATGTAGGATACTATGTTTCTTGTATCCTTTTTCTTTCTACTCCCCTTCCCAAGTTAGCTTCCATTTTCCTTTCATTTCAAATATTTCTAGAATGTGTCATGATGCCCAGGGAAAAACTCACCCATCTTATTTTTACCCTCCTCATATTTGACCCGCTGGAGGATGTGGTGGACGATGCGACTTCTGGTGGCGTTGTTGAAAAAAGTGTCTTTGTTGTGGATGATGAAACTGCAGTGAAACAAACCAGTTATTACAAATATGTCTGCTGTGAATGATATTTCTTGTGTGTGTGTGTGTGTTTGTGTGTCAATTTGTATGAGAGAGGCAACAGACAGAATTTCAAGTGGCAAAAGTACAAAAGTTCAAGTCATTTCTCAGGGTTTCTCAGTTTTAAAGGGCAGTTCCATAAAAACTCACTGATGTATCCTTGATCGACTGAAGGGGGCAGTAAAGCTCTCGTTCTCCTCCAGGTCGGGCAGAGTGTCGTTGTCAAACTTCATGGGCTTGCGGGGAAGCCAGCCACGAAATTTGTTGATGCGCTTCTCCATCCTGCAAGTGAAGTTCCTGATGGTGTTAAAGCTACCAGAGCAGAGTTTTGCTTCGTCAGCTGATCTCATGCTGCTTCGTTGACTGAACACTCACCTGCTCATGAACTTGTGCCTTCGGTGCATGTAAAAGATTTTCCTCCTGGAATGTGTAGTACGTTGGGAGTAATTAACTCAGTATTTAGTACAGTTCAGTAATGAAGATAATAACATAAATGAATGAATACCATTACTACTATTGCTGCTAATAATAAATACCATAATACTACTACTAATACAATCATTAAAGCTAGCCACGGGAGTTCTTTGACCACTAGTAGCGCTATGGAGCAATGTTTTTACGAATGGGCCCGTTTTGACGGCAGTTTAGACAGTTGGTGGCGGTAACACACAAAGAATCGCAGCAATGCACCAACAAAGGCAGTGAAGAAGAAGACTTAAAGACTTAAGACTTAAGATTTAAAATATTCCAAAAATCGCCTTTTCAAATGTTTTATGAGGAAGGAAATATATTAAATATGTTTTTTAGACCTTTGTTGAGACACACTGAGTGTAGACATAACTTTTGCTTTTTTTTTACAAGAAATCTCCACATGGTGCCTTTAAGTTTTTTTTCCCATTATAAGGATGTTTGTTGTCTCACCTAAAAGGCATGCGGATGTTCATGAGCTCTGCATAGCGACAGAGAACATCCCACGGTGCATGAAGCTTCAGAAAAATCACGTCACTGTTTGTTAAAGAGGCCTGTGAAGAAAGCAAACGCACACACACACACACACAACAATTACATTTCAGCAAAGAAGATAAGATAGTTAAAATAAGGACGACTACAAAATATCATCTCTGTGCAGGCAGCAGCATCAACATCTGTTCAACATCAATATGTTTGCTAGGTTCTGCGCTTTCCTCACCTGTTTGTGCTGCCTGACAGAGTTGGAGTCAGTCTAAAGGTACATGAATCAGGAGTTAACTGGAAAAAGACCTAAAAATAACAAAATGACTCCACGAAAGAAACACACACAAGTGGGCTGTTGAAGGAGACCAGAACCATTGTCTTCCCCTGCATGATCTAGATAATGATGACCTTGATGCTACTGCATCGGCAGATGATGCAGAAGTTAACACACACACACACACACACACACAAACATCCACATTTTCCACTCTTTCAAGTGACACTTTTGCTAAATAACAGCAGGGGAGAAAATTGCCATCAGCACATTTGTTTTTGCTCTATGAGTGGTGGCTCACAAATGAACGCTGCAACAGCACTCAGCTGTCAGACCGTGTAAGACTCAGCACAAAGGCTCTGAACATTGTAAAATTCAGCAATCTGGCCATTGAGATTACATGTATTATCGGACCGAGCATTAAATTGCTTCTTAGTATCTTGGTATTGATGTTGCTCATGTTGCATGCTGGGAATGCAGCTGCAGGTTTGCCAGAGTAATCACAGCAAAGGAAATTCTCTGTCAGTTTAGGAACCTACCAAGTTGCTTGTTTATTTGCAATCATCAGTTTTCAAAGAAGTGGCTATTTTTGCTTGGTAACTTGGCCAGAAAGTGAAAAACCCCTTTACTGAGCAGTGACAGAAAAAAAATCATTTTTGTCAACAAAGAGATGGAGGCCTGATGTGATTAGAAAGGCCTTTCTTCAGGTGGAGCGCCCTGATTATAGCTTCTGCCCTGGTTTTTTGCTCTTATACATTACATGTCACTGTAAAATGAAAACTTTTTGGTTTTTCAGACTTGTGGCCAGACAGAATAACCAATTTTAAAGCTGCTCCAATCAATATTTTTATATAAACAGTGGATCAACTGACTACGTGTAATGTGAAAGGTGTCGCTTGAAGTGAGAAACCCACAGGAAATTTCGACCCAACTCTGCAGCTCTGTGGAGCTCTTTAATGCGTTTTAGTGTCTTTTAGCCTGGCCACGGCAATGACAAATGGCTAGCTGGTGAATACAGTGGAGCATTTAGCCGCTAAAGAGCCAGATATTTTTCTCAGGAGTTGGTGGAGACCAAAACTGTGCTGAAAGTGAATATTGGACTTACATTCTTCAGGTGGCGAGATACACCACTCCAAACGAATGCTAATGTTGCTGTGCGTCTGCTGGATGTGTAAAAAGGAAACTGTTTGCTAACACATTTGCTTTATCAACTGACTTAAGTTAATAATGTAGCGGGTGGGTCATTATTGTGGAAAAAAACCCAGACAGGGTGATGCAGGACCCAGACGCTAAGCTGTACCTTATTACATAGCTACTTATTAAAGAAATCAATAATTTGACACACAATATTGAATTGAACCGTTATGAAATGACTGCAGCACCTGGTTGAGGATTTCTGCGATTAACCAGTCTTTAAACACTGCCACCTTGTTCCGGTTAGTGTCTTCTTCAATTTTGTCGATTTCTCTGCCGTCCAGGGCTTTGTGTCTTTTAACCTCTCTTGCTTTTTCTGCGCTGTTGTCTTCTTCTCTTTTTCTTTTCTTTTCTGGGGACAGTTCAGCCATTAACCATGGATAGTGCTCTCCAAATATATATATATTAAATATTAAAATCTTCCATGGTGTTTTCTAATGGAGATATTTTGCCACAGAGTGTCAATGAGATGACGTTGGTAAATTTACCTGACTTCTTTCTGCGGATTGATATGACTGGATGTGGTCCTCCAGAGTCTATGATCAGAACTTTGTCCATAGCAATGGTTTGTTATTCACAGCAGTGGTTTGCTATTCAGAAACCATATAACCAATCAGAATCGAGTATTCAACAAAACCGTGTAATAAATGGTGATAATATGTCAGTGTTGTGTTTACAGCTTCTTGTGTTGCCATAAAATCAATTAATGCAGGTTTAAGATTCCCCCTTAGGCTCTTGTAACTTGGGACTGGAATTTGTCCTTATTTCTGACAATTTGAATACTAAATAACGGTTTAACCCAGAATTAATTGGAAGATTAAATAACAGAATAATATTCTGAAAGCTGATGCAATAAATTCAGTGAAGTAAAACCGTTTCTGTAGTTTATCAAAGCAAATGTTTTTAATGTTTCTGGTCTTACTTGTATTGGACGACACCGAACTGCTAATATCTGGATTTTAATGTAAGGCCAGTACTGACATGATGATTTAGCTGGACCCCGGTCAACATAATGAAATAAGCAGTGAGTATAAATGATCTTTACCTCCTTTTCCATGTGTAAGCCCTCTGCACGGATGTTCCGTTCAAATACCTCCCTCTTCTCTGACTGCGAGCTGGATTTCCTGTAAACCAGAATGTAGTCAATACGGCTCTTTCCATCGCTGAAGCAAAGGCCGCTGGACTTACTCCTCCCCTGAGAACAGACAGACAGAGAGAGAATCAGGAAAGAATAGTCTCTGGCCATTGGGAGGAAGTAACATTGCTTTAAATTACTTCTCATCCATCGTTTATGATTGATGGATTCAGTTGGGATGGAGGAATGGAGAGATGACCTCAGGGAGCCCAGAGATTTAGTTTCATCACTGACCTCTGGGAGGCCAGAATCGGACTTTGTGTTGTCATCCAGGATGCTGCTGTGGGTTCCCTGGTTCAGCATGGTGGAGTCGTCGTCTCTGGACGGGCTGCTGATGCCCTCTGACCTTTCTCTCTGAAGCAGCACATTGACATCCTTCACAGCTGGGGGAAATACGAGCAGAGTGTATATATTACAGTAATATGAGAGTGAATGCTGTACGGTTACTAGTCTGCTTAACAGAAAAAGAGCAACATTAGCATTTATTTGAAGTAATGCTTGTCGCCACCTGATGAATGTAGCTCCAATATTCACTCTCCCTTTAGCTCTATTTTGGTCTCAACCAACTTCTGAGAAAAATATCTGTCTCTTTAGCCACTTAATGCTCCACTTTGTTCACCGGCTAGTCAGCTGGCTAGAGACGAAACAAAATTGTGAAGTTGCAGGCCGTAAAAAACAAAATAATGAGCTGAAAGTCGCTAACATGCTGTCTCTCTTCATGAGCTAAGGGGAACAGCAGAGTCGGTTGATGAGTCTCTGTGGGTTCATCAGTACGAGCGACACCTTTCACGTTAAACATCGTAATTTGATCCAACCAAACACAGATTGCAGCCAAACTTACTGTGTCCACATACACAGTTCTAGGGGTTCAGTGTGCTAGTGGTGCATTCTCATTACACACTGCCCTGTTACACACACTTATAATTGGAAGCTGCCCATTACCACAAGATGACTAACTTCTCTCGACCATAGGCCATTGTTAAATTTGAACAAATTAAGGTATAAGAAGTGTACAGAAATGTCAAACCCTAGTGGTGTTGGATCTCACCGAGGGGAGGCACATCGTCTTGAGTGCTGGAGTCCAGGGCTTCAACTGAGGATTCCTCCATGATGGAGAAGGCGAGAGGTCTGTCCGCTGCCTGGTAGCCTGAGGCCGAGGGCTGCAGCGGGACTCTGCGTCGGTGGGGGATTTGCCGCTGGGGCTCAGACCCATGTAGAGATAAACTCACACCTATAGGACACAGAGAATCTTTTTTTATTACACTTTGTCTCTTCATGTTTTGAAGCCTTTCGAACTTAAGTAACCCACTGGTACTACTTGTTGTCACTTTTGTGATGTGTTTCCTGCTCTCATAGTAAAGACACAACAATGTACAGTATAGAAATACGGATTACTTAAACATCCTTGATGTGGGTGACAGAGTGAAAAACATCTCAGTGAGTTCTGAAAGCCACTAATGTCAGCAACTGGCATTGTATTGGCCATTAGTCTTGATCAGCCAACCTATCAACCACAGCTGATATATTACGGTCATATTATTGTATAAGTGAATTGTGGTTGAGCAGTAAAGATGTGGTTGAGCAATAAAGATGTGCTTTCAAGCCCCTTTCACTCACAAACCTTCTGTCAGCTACTCTAAGCAGATCTTTGGTCAAGTTCTAGGTTGTCACCATTCACACAAGACCAGTGCCTACAACTGTTTTTCCATATTTCAGGCAACCTGTTGCCTTATAAGATTTCTTCTTTAAAGCAACAACTTCTATTCTACAAGTAGGTTAACAATTTCTGTTTGACAACAGCATAATTTATGACTTAGGGGGCTAGAACTCACCAACAAATGTTAAGAGTCACATTTTCATACCAAAGTAAGGCTATGTTAGACCAGCATTAAACCCACTTTTACAAAGACACTGTGTAATAAGTTTTGGTTTTCCTCATAGACTAGTTGAATCCACGTTAGACGGTTTGCACCTGCATTCATTGATTTTTTTGGGCACTGGGGCAGAGCAACCAGCTGTAAACACAACATTAACCAATTTTCACCTTGTTAAAGTTCCAAACAGCTAGACATCCAGCCGACACAGAGCAACATTAGTATTCATTGGATGTTATATTTCTGACCACCTGGCGAATGTAAGTCCAACATTCGATCTCCTTTTAGCTGCTTTTAGTCTCCACTAACTTCTGAGGGAAATAGCTGGCTCTTTAGCTGCTAAATGCTTCACTATGTTCACCAGCTAGTCGCTAACTTTGTCCGTCTCCTACATGCAACGCCTTTCACATTACAAACTGTTATTTGACCCATTGTTCATATAAAAATATTGACTAGAGCAGCTTTAAAAAATATTCACAACGAGTAAATATTCTTCATGCCCTCAAAGCCCATCTAATTGTTCAACAGAACACTGGAGGTTAGCATCTTGAAGCTAGCCTGCGTAGCCATGGTTTTTGGTTTGGAAATGTCTCAGGTAACCCAGACTATATACTGAATTGATTCTATTGAAGACAGGACAGAACTAAAAAGCTTTGTGCAACAGATTAACTTAGACAGTAGATGTCTGACTCTGTTAGCTAGGGTCAAAGTCCATTTTAGCAGTAACAGGTTTAGAGAACTGGGTTAGATAACCATTCACACTACCGCAAACGTTTTCCCTGGGTTGTTGCTATAATGTAAAAGCAAAATTAGAAAAGGTGGAATGAAGAAAAAAGCAGGAATAGAGAGAGTAAGAATGTGAGAAAGAAGGATGTGTGAAAGTCAAAGAGGGAAGACCCACACAAAAAGAAAGAAAAATAACAGCTCAGTAACTTTTATCTCCTTAATAAGGATTAACCTTGACAGACATTGAAAACAGGGAAACTCTCCATGGGAACACACAAGCTAATTGGGTCTATTTGTCAACCAGACTGTGTCCTTTGCGGGGGGGGGATTATTCAAAGCTTAGCAAAACAGCTTAAATCAACTCCATCTAAATAGGTTTGTATATCTTACTTTCAGTTCTCTTGAGAGCAAGAAGACTTCAGTAGAGGTGGGTGGCTGTCTTAGAGGTTTGCGTGCTGAATTTTCGTTTGTGACATTAAAGGTGACTCAGCAAAATTTTTCTGCTGAGCCATAGTACCAGGGACAGAGATAGAGATTGGGGAAGCGTCTCGGCTCTTAATCAGCCGTTGATGCTTTGGAACATTGGAGCCTATGGATGCAGCTCATAAATTTCATACTAGCAAAAAATCAGCGCCCAGCGTCCTCTTCCTTTACTTTCACTACGCTGGGGTTTATCCATCAAAACAGGAGCTGTAGTGGTCAAAGAGGGCGGGCTAAGAAAACAGTCACATGAATTGGAATTTATCCAGAGATAAAGTTGATGACAAAGAGCCTGGTAATTAAAAGACTTGAGGCAAGAAGCTTATTCAGAGTGTTATTTTGCACATCTTACACATACTGTACATTGTATGTAATGACTATGGGGATCAACAGCACTACTAGCTTTTTAACTTCACCTCCCCATATTCAAGATGGTCACCGACACCGCTTCCTCAGCACCCACAGCACTCCAACGGTCTCATTAAAGGGACAGAGAATTGCTTACTATAAATATTGTCTCTCAGAGGACTGATACACTACATATTAGCCTACATCATGCTGCTGCGCCAAGACAGTTGCTAGTCAAACAATGTATCCATCAAACTTTAACAGCCCTATGGTAGTCTGTAACCCAAACCACAACTGAGGTCACATGGTACTGAAGCTTTGGCAGCACACAGAGAGAAGAAGTGTAACAGACTTTTCTCTTCAGAACTCAGTACAGTAAATACAACTTAAGGTGTTTTATTAGCTATTTGATATGACATTGTCTTTTTCCCCATTCCCTCCCCTTCTTACAACAGACACTAAAATTAAAAAGATAGCTAGTCACTACAAACAGTCCTTCGAATTGTAATTACAAGTGGGAGCTAATGAATAGCTACAGTAATGTTATGGGGCCATTCCTATGTTCCGCAGATTTATATGGTACATAATGGGAACATGACAAAGGGTCCTATGTTCCCCAGTTGTACATATGTGCTCTCCAAGGGTCCTATGTTTCCAAGGTCCTATGTTCCCCAGCTCTGTATTCGCTTAATATGACATGGGCTATTGTGGGTATTGGTCAAAGGGGTTTTCTGTTCCCCAGCCTTGCCGTATGGCTCTCAATATAATAGGCCTACGCTTGAGGGAATGGTGGAGTCATAGTATGTCATGCAGCAATAAAACATTCTTGATAGTTTTCTGGATCAAACCCCACCCAAACAAGAGTTTGAGTCAAGCTTGAGTAAACTTTTATCCACAGAGCCACCCAGACTCTTTAATATTCTCTGGTGGGTCTGGATTTGACCTGGAACACCACAGATGTAACAATTTTTATTAAAGACCTTCAAAATCAAATAAAATGATCACCATTGTTTTTGTTGAGTTTATATAGCTGTTTTGAAGCCTTGTTCCAATGAAAAAACTGGATAATATTTATGAAATATTTTAACCTGAAATGGGTCAAATTTGACACAATAGGAGGGTTAATGTGCGTTAACAGAATACTGAACTGGGGAACATAGGACCCTGGGAATATAAACACCCCCCCAATGTTAGCTAATGGTAACTCTGCCTTTCCCAACTCTGACATGTTGCTGACATTTTAATTCTTCATAATGACAGACCGACCATTTACCAGCACATTATCCAACATTTACGTCACTAGAAGCAGCATTATTACTCACTGGATGATTTCCCATTTAGCATAGCTATGTCGAAGATCCGGGTAATTTTAGTCAAACTTTTTTGGCTTCATGCGCCACTGAGCAACTTTCATAGGAATGAACAGGGGGCCACTCCAACGCTGGATGCAGTTCTATGCATCCATGGTTTTGGTGAACACAAACTCTTGAGAATATTTGGGTCTTAGCTTGCTAGATGTAGAAATTAGAAATCACTTTGCTGATTTAACTAATTTTGTTCAGTTCAGTTTAAAGATTTGTAGTCAGTTTCTATATAATTCATTCATTTACAGTTTTTTTACAATTCAAAAAGGCCAACAGAGTGGTGAATCTTCTCTTGTAAAATGATCTAGCTGATCCCAGTATGTCAGTGTCAATAGTCAACCCAGTAGTTTTGAATCAGGACCTCCAGTATTTGGAGCAAGTAGCTCATGAAAATGAATGTGTGCAGAAGTAAGTAGGCTGCGCTTGTTATTTCAATGTGTCAGATACATATTTAATCAGCATTTCATATGTTATGCTGCTTATCTCATTTTTAGGTTGTAGCTTTTTTAGCTGTTTCTGCATTCTCAAGTCAACAAAAGGTGATTACAGATCTCAAGTATATCGTTGGTTGGTTAGGTAACTTCAGTTTCAGTTTATTTCATATATATAGCACTTTAAAAAGGAAACAGGTTTTGCACCAAAGTGCTTCACAAAGACAGACATATACTGTATGTATACACATACAAGCATAAAGGCATATGCGCATAAAAGATGTTGTGGAAATAAAGCAAGATTTAAATAGAAACAAGTTAAACACACTGTTAAACCCAAGGAAAAAATAATGATAACAGGTTATACTAAATTAAAATCCAGAGAAATCCGGTGGGAGGAGGATCTGAGGGGTCTGGTGGTGCTGTAAGGGGTGAGAAGTTCTGAGATATATGTAGGGGCAAGACCACGGACAGATTTGTAGACAATTTAAAGAATTTTGAAGCTTATCCTGAAGTGAACGGGGAGACAGTGTAAGGATGCAAGGATAGGGGTGATGTGGTCTCGTTACTTGGACCTTGTTTTTGAAGGTCGGGATATCTTAGCCTCTGTTGCACCAATTTGGAATGTCTTTTTAATCTGCTTCTAACAAGGACCAGTGCGATACTAAATCACTAGAGTGTCTCTTTAAAATACAGCAGCAGGACATACGTGTAAAATGTATGGTAGACATATGACCATTGCCACATCAAAGTGGGTTTTATGAAGAACTACTTGATTGTGGGTTTCTACGCAAATCTTTATTTTATCATTTGCTTATTTGACAAAAGAAGCCCCATTAATTATCTTTGCCCTTTTAGTTTGTGAGACAAAAAAACCAAAACATTCTTAGGTAAAAAACACTGAATAAAAATGTGGTTCCTTGCGTAACACAACCCAGCCTGGAGACAAAAGCTCACTCTGAGAAGAGACTAAACGATTGCAGGTGGAAAGGGAAGAAGAATGGGAGGTGGTGGGGGTGTGTGATGTGTTGCCAAGGGGATCGGGTGTCAGTCACTTGTGAGGAGGAGATCGTTCGTTTCATCTGGATGCACCCATCATGCCCTAGGGTAGACAGGGGGTTGCATGTTCTCCCTGACGGCAAACAGCGGGGATTTTGCGCCTGCCAACCTGCTACTGGTGCCTGGACGGCACGGTCGCAGTGCACACACTCTTACACACACACATTCCTCACACAGGCATGACCCATTTTCTGTGTCTTACAACTGATGCATCATAGAGGTTGAAGAAGTGGAGTGCATGACAATCAAGAGAAGGGGGGACAGCTCGGAGAGAGAATGAGAGAGTGTGTGTGTGAAGGTCAAATGCTTGCATGGTCACAGGGAAGTGCGTGAAAGAGATGAAGCAGCATAAAGAGGAAACACATGAGAGTGAGCACTGCAGCAAAAAACCCCCCAAAAACATCCACTCTGGAGAACAAGCTGCCTTTGCTTCAAGACAACTTGAGAACACTCACCGTGTGAAGGTGGAGAGAGGTAGAGAGGCAGCTTCACCACTCACAGGGGGAGAGAGTGGGGGGGGCTTCCCAGCCAAGCCGCAGCAGACGCCAACACAGCCAGAAGACTCTTCCCCATACACACACACATGCACACAAACAAGCGGTCACCCCTCCCCCCCCCCCAGCCCCAGCGTGCAAATGACCTCGCTGAGGGAAGCAAACAAACACGACGTCCCGCGAGGGAAACCAGCATCCCCACTTTTTACTCCTTACTCCTCATCACTGCATCGGTCGATCCAACATCACTACACACGCAAACACACACACACACACACACACACACACACACACACACACACACATACACTCACACAGACGGATCTGTCATAGTGTAGATGCTGAGATCAGGCAGCAGGAAAGCTCACGAGAGCTGTCAAAGATCTTCTCTGGAGCAAAAAATAACGGAAGCATGAGCAGGATGTTTACAGTGAGAGAAAGAGAGAGGGAGAGAGGAGGTGTGTGCCGCTCATCGGCATTCTTAATCTGTCGTCCCTGGCAGCCAATGAGAGGTCAAGCTGCTCTGGCAGCAGCCAATCAGAAAAAAGGGCTGGTTGTGTCAGTGTTGCTGTAGCCCAAAACAATGACAGGTGGCACTGACTGTCAGTGTTTACCACTGATGGAGACTCAAGGGCACACACACACATACGCAATACGCCACAGCTCACACACACTTACAATACATACACACAATACTTACAAGTAGATATTAGCGGATAGGTTCACATTTTTTCAATTCTATCCTAAAACAATACTAAAATACCTATCTGTAAGCTGAAAGATTTATTGGTCACTGTAGTCATTCCTCCTGTCTGTGCTGGCCCTGAAGAGATCCCTTTGTAAATCAGTTTCAATGTAAGTAATGGGGTACAAAATCCACCTGTGTAAAAATGCATTTCTTAGTTCAGCCAAAGCTAATATGAGGCTTCAGCAGTCTGTGTTACACAAATTAAGTGGTTATCTACCAAAGTCCTTTTAGTACAAAATTCTTTCTTTGTGTTACTGTCCCTCCACAGAGGGAAGTTTGTATTAAAAACACTCTAACTTTGAAATATATCTACTTGAGTTGTCTAACACAGACTGCTGAAACCTCATATTGTGAATTCTACGCGGAATGAGGACTAATTTGTATCTCCCATTCTTTCTATTAAAAATCACTATTATATATAGTATATACTAAATCACTATATATATATATGGATATAATATTATCCATATTCCAAGGGCTCCCCTGACAATATGAAGCATTTCAACCAGTCAGAGCTGTTCTGAAAAGTTTTTTGGTAATATAAATGTCAATCTGCTGCCCCAGTAAACTTCTCGTAGTTAAAAACATGTACTGTACTGTACTCTACGTACTCGTGCTGCTGTCGCAGAGAGTCTCCTGACTGGCACTGAAGGTGTTCAGCGGGGTGATTGACAGCGACGCCGGGCAGGACACCGGCTCGAGATGCTCGCTGATGGGCGGGACGGCGGAGGCTTCAGAGTGAACGCAGTCTGGACTGGGGAGATTCTGGCCGTTCTCTGGGAAAGGACTCTTCCAGTGGGAGAACCCGATGGCCACTTGACCCCCGAGGTCAAATCCTGCCGAAGGAGTCAGACCACAATCAGAACAAAGAGAGATGAGGAGAAATAAATATATAATATATATTTAAAATTTTTATTTTGTTCCTTTTTGTCTTTTTTGTCTTTACCAGGCACAACATACATTTACTCCAACCTCCTCTATCATACATGATCACAGGGGGATTTTGTTGCATCTGCTATCTGACATCTTAACTGGCTCTTTGTAATGCTGGTAGATTAGTGAACCATAACAGTCCAAAATATCACAGTAATCTCCTCAGCAATGTTTCCCTCTAGTGGTGGAAGCTGTCAACATCAGGTCAGCTGTCATCAGGCATTACCCAGCATTTTATTGAGACTTGCAGTTGCAAGCTAAGGTGTTTGCAGATAGCAGGAACAACCCAGCAACTGTCCTGTCTCTCATGTTACAACTTCTACCAACTAATAATAATCACATTTTGCATGACAAAATATAAAGACTGACAGAAGAAAAGCATATTCTGAACTGGACGTGCACTGTCACAGGTCAAAGTACAAAAACTGTGGGTCTGATATCATTGAGAGGTGAAAGAGACTGTAAAATGTATAAAATTAAATATACTTCATAATGTTTTTAATACAACCAGTCGATAATAAAGAAACACACGGCAATGGCTTAAAGTTTAAAACAGTGTAGAGCCAGATCCTATCAGGGGAGAGGCTACAGGTCGTATCTGAATGCAAGTACCTCAGAGTTCTGACTGATGCTAACCTTTCTTTCAAGGATCAGGTGAAAAAAAGGTTGTAACCGGGTCAAATTCAATCGAGATTACATGTCAACAGAGTTAAGATGTACTTGCATTCTATGGTCATTTCCCATATCACTTACTGTTAAACAACCTGGTCGCAGGCAAGCCAACGCGTTACCATCCCAGGTCGTCAAATACCTGGTACCCTTTAGGTTTAGGCAACACGACTACTTGGTTAGGTTTAGGAAAAGATCATGGTTTGGCGCAAGTCACATACGTAATGTTATGTAACTTGACTTTTGGTTTTACGTGGGACACGATTCCTGGGTGAAAGTCCTGTGTTGTTTGATCCATTCACCCCAACCACCTCCCTACGTGGACTTTGTCGCTCTTTATACTATGTCACCTGATGTGGATGGGTTTATGTATCCTTAGGTACCCTTAAGGTAACCTTTAGGTTTGGCAACAAAACTAGGTTGGTTGGTTGGTAGGATAGGTTGAAAGCCCAGTGCATCTCGTACAGACGCTCAAGGGTACCTCAAGCGTACCTTGTGTGTCTGTATGAGATGCAGACGGACGTGACAAAGCGTCTGTATTTGACTCCCTGGGAATGAGAACAGGCTGGGCAAGCACCACTACTCTAAAAGAAATATCACTTGCTGAGTTGGAAAAACTTGATTAAATATGTAGATGTTTTGTCTTATGTACAAGATTATACACAGCTTGACTTCTCCTCTGCTCAGACAGTTTGTCAACATAAGAACAACTGCATATTAATTCACAAGAGGTGCAGAAAGACGGGATTGCATTATCCCACTGAGCAAAAGTGCTTTTAGTCAGTCTGCGTTCTTGAGAACTGGACACATATAGTCTATTTAGAGGTACTTTAAAGAAATGGCTAATTAGCCCTCAGCTCTGTCAGCACTAAAACTCAACTGCACCTTCGTGTCCTCAGTCTGTCTGTGCTGTACACTTCCCTTGCTGTGTGCTGTCACCTGTTGCTACCTTGCAATCGCCAGGCTGTCCTCATGTATTGTGGCTTTGCTTTTATTGCATCAGAGTGATTTATGTACTGTATGTGCCTTTTATGTCTGCGCTTCTGCTTTGCATGTTTCAATTGGTGTCAATGAAGGCAAGGCAATGCAGCACAGTGTGTCTTATGTAGTCCATGATTCTATTAACTTTAATGTCAGTCGTTTCGTTGCTTTGCGTGTCTTGTATTGTGAGCTCTGCTTCATGAGGACCCGCAGACTGCTGAACCAGCTCGGCTCGCCTCCGGCCTTCGATTTTGTCTTCAGCAGGCTTCTCTCTCAGTTTCACGAGGCCTCCGAGACTGGTGACCCAGCTCGGCTCATGCTTTGGGTTGGCAGGTGTCTGAGCTCTGGCAGGTTGATGGGCCAAACGTGGTCGTAAATTTTGTGTTTCTTCCTCAAAACACAGGGTAAAATGGCGCAGTGAATTTTTCACCTCAAACAGTTTTTCTCAAAATGGTTTTTGCTTTTTATGATCCCACTGACAACTTAAGTCACAAGATGTGGCTTAAATCTCCGCAAAATGTCCAGTAGGTGTACCTTGTGCTAAGAATTGTTTGTCAAACTACTTCCAAGGTGAATAATGAACAATCAAGATTAAAATTTAACAGCGCTGTTTACAAGAATTAAACGTCTTCATTACTGGCCAGAAGTTTTGATACTCTAGCTGTGTCTTTGACGCTATGCTAGATTTCAGCAGCTTGAAACCCTGATTTTTGAACACAGTTCTGTTGTCTTTGTTGATCGTTGTGTGGTTTGGTTAGTTGTGGTTCTCTGGAGGTTCTGTTATGTCACACACATTTAAATACTTGAGAAAGCTGCATGAGTGAATTATTTTATCATCCATCTTGTGACATCCAATCCTAAGATCTCCATTTTGTAGCCTCTTTTAAATAAGTCAAATAAATGCTACAAAGCAACTCAAATAAAAAAAGGCACTGAGACTGAATTAATTAACATTAACATTTGTCTACATTTAATTATATCAAATGTAGCACTCTACTGAATTAAAATAGTGCCTCTCAGTCTGGGATTCAGGGACTGCCAATGGCCACTTCCTATGATTGTCAATGGGCTACTTAAACATAATGACCTTGGATCAAATGTGCCTTGATTCGTCACCCCCCTTTAATTCCCAGACCTTTGTTTGTTGATCCGGTGTCAGACTCTAGTAGACTTTATACCTTTCTTTACCTTAAAACTCAGTCAATACCTGTCTCACTGGCAGCTAAGCATGGTTCATACCCACAGAAATGTATTCCTTCTTCCCTAATGAGAAGTCAGCTACACACAATCCACGTTTCTGCACAACTATGAACTATTCATGCACATTCATAATGGAAGAAGTAATAAAGTTCACCTTTGCTTCGTTTTTGCTAATGTACATTTCATTTTCACCGAAGGTGAAGGCAGAAATTCTACTTTCACTGAAAATAATAAAGTTGATACACTTGATAATATTTTTTAAACATGAACATTGACTCTCAGGGCTGCTTGTAGACATCTCTTAATGTGATCTTAGTTTAGAAATCAATGTGTAAAATATCTGTTAGCTTTTACAATAGATCATCATCAATCAATGTTCTTAACAAACTAACAAACATATTAAATCAAAAGGGCATAGAAGTACAAAACATTATGTAAAACAGTATGGTTACTATTGGCTAACTTTAACTAAAGCCAATAAAGTTTAGCTTAATGTTTTTTACACTCTTCTGAAATTTATAACCCTTTGAACTATGACATTTCCCCTTAAATAAACAGCTTGACATTTAGGGAAATACGTTCTTTTCACTTTCTTACTGAGAGTTAGATGAGAAGATCAATACTACTCTCTGCCGCTAGAGCTAGAAGGCAATTACCCTAGCTTGTCGTTTTAATGTGCATTTCTGTTTGTGTATGTATTAAACAAATGAGATGTAGCATGTTAATTACTGAGCTTTAGAGGAGCTGGTAGATATATTTTTGAACTTTGGACAAACCAAGGCTGTTTTTCCCTGCTTCCAGTCTTTATGCTAAGCTAAGCTAATCGCTTCTGGCTCTAGCTCCATACTTAACACACAAACATGAGAGTGGTATTAATCTTCTCACGTAATTCTCAGCAAGAGAGCATATTTCCCAAACTGTCGAACAATTTCTTTAAGTAACTGAAACATTATTATTCCTACACAGACTAAAGCATTACATCCAACAACACTTTTTATAGCTGCGCCATTACCTCAAATTGAACATTTATACACCTTTCACTGTAATTCAGCCTGACATACATTATTTGTTATTTGTTTTTACTTCATCTTCATCTTGTGTTAAAGTTAAAATTAAGTTTTGTGGGTTTGGTTAATTGGTTGCATTCCACAATATGATGAGAATGATGAGATTAACACGGACAGGTCTTATTTTGCTTTCATGATCCCTGTTTGGATATTTATTATCCGAACATACTGTACAGAATTGCTGTGATTTTCTTGGGACACACCGGGGGCAGGTAGGTCCAGGGAACCCCCCCTCCACTTCCTGGTTTCCTGTGAAACACGAAGGCCAGCAGATTTCAAAGGTACATCAGCAATGAACAAACACAGCCCGATCAATAGCAGAGTAGTGGAACGAGCCTCCCAGCTCGCTCCTCACAAAGCACATTCAGCTGGAGGATAAATTTTGAGGAGGAGGGCCGAGGTAAATCTAAACTATACATCTCATCTCAGCTATTTTACAACCTCAGATTCTCTAAAAGAATAAAGGGGTTTTCACACAATGGACTGCGACCGCGTTAGACTGGGTGTCCCCGAAAATAATGTTTGTGCTAAAGTCAGCACTTGCAACAACTAGAGTACAGAAGGTCTTTATTTTCCCTGAGGGGAATTTGTCTAGTACAACTCCTTTTGGCAAGAAAAATCTGACTGCTGCTTAGAAATTATAGGAAAAGTGTGTGAAGGTTTGCAAACAAAAATAGTGAAGGAGTACAATGGTAGTAATGATAGTAGTATTTTACGTACTTTAAAGTAAGTTTTATTAATTTTCAGTGTAGGGACTACTTCTCACTGTCCAGGCCAAAGCATAATGAGCACAACATTTGAATTGAACTAAGCCTTCACTCTCTTACACAAAATGTAGCATTAAGGTCTCAGACACAGCAAAGACTTTGCTCTTTCGTTTTCTAAATTAAAAACACATCCCATAACAGCTCATTCATTCATTGAACAATGTTGTTGGTAACTGTAGGTCACAGAGGATCCCAAATCTCTACAACACTTAGTGCAGACCTGGACATCAAGCAAGCTGATTGGTTGAGTCAACACCCTAACTCAGTTTGGGCGTATATTTCAGCAAATGACTGCCGCAAGTGATCTTCTAGCAGAGCATAAAACAAACTAAATCCCTCTTCAAGGATGTTAATTTCGTATATCTTGTCATTGCCCCATCCAGATATGGTTTGTTACATGGATGTAGTGGTTTGTTTAAATTGTCACCAGGATAAAATTAATAAATGTCTCCTGATTTCTTCTACGTTTTCTTTACATCGTGGACAGGTACTTTTTTGTCCTAATCTGTACAAGTATAAAAGAAACACACTGCACGCGTTTACTGTACATTCGCTTATGTGCACCATGGAGAAGCATAACTCCAGAGAATTCTTAAGAATTCTCTTTGGTTTTATGTTTCAAGGCTAAAAATCATGGTAGTAAAACTGCTTAAAATAAGTTTTGAAAAAAAATAAGATGAAAGACATCCAAAGACATAAAATCACATTTAATAGTCATATCAAGGTAATTTCTTGAAAGTAAAATGTTCCCTTTATTGTGTATGTTAATATACCAGAAAACTATCAAACAAAGTTAAAGTTTGGAAAAAAAAAAACATTTTTAAATATTATTTATGAAGAGTTTAACAATAATAAAAAAAGAATATGCTACAGAAGCAAACAACTCCACAACTGCCATCAAATTTTAATTCAAGTGTTGCTAAATCCTGATTGGTGCACAGAAATACGTGACATCACAACTTCCCAGATGAGCCTCGCCCACTTCAACCCAGGGAGAAAAGCACTGGCAGAAACAAAAATCTCTCGTGAAATAATCAAAATGGTTTCAACTTTGGCAGAAAATGTTACTCATTACTCATAGTCGGAGGCTGGTTGACAAAATAGGTTTTTAGAGCCTTTAAACACAAAAAGCCTGATGATGAATTCACTGAATCACTAAAGTGATGCTCTTGCAGATCATAAAATAATAAAATAATATTTGCTTCATGATGAACAGCAGCAAGGCCAGTGAATTTGAGGTCTTTCAGAAATGGCCATCACACAGGTTCATGTTATGAAAAGTGATTTTAAATGATTTTGGAACTTGATGATTGATGGTTTGTACAAGAACTTGGTCCAGGTAGAGTAACACAATTCGAAACAACCAGCAACTGACTTCGGCTTTTGCTTTTTAAACATTAAGAACTGCATTGAGCCAACAATCCTCAACATCCCATGAAAGTCACCTAAACTGGCGGGAGGGGCGGAGGTGGTAATCTACACCTGGCATGTATCCGAACGACCTCCAAAACTCACGGTGCGCACAGCCTTTTCGGACATAGTGTGTTCTAAGCAATATCTATGTCGCAGTCATCAGAAAAAAGTGCCCGCGTGGCTCTCTGAGGAGAGTGAGGCCCAGATATGTAGCACTTCCACTTCCTGACACCCTCAGAGGTAAGAAAACAAATGCAGGTGCAGGTATCTGGGCCACAAGCTGCACTATGCAATGGCCAGTTTTAGCTGAGTGTCTACAATAACCATAGAAAGACTTGCGGTGGAAGTCCTTTAGGGCAGGTGTGGTGGGAAAAGAAATTTGAGTGTTGGTAGTGATAGTGAACGTCTGATAGTGTTTTAACATGGAATGTGCTTCTGTCAGTTGATGCAGAGGTCGCAGCAAGAGAGTAGAAGTAGTGCTGCACACATGCAGTAAAATATGACTCTTATCAAGGAATTTATGAGCTGTATGATTGTTCTTCAAAGCCTTTTGTGGTCAAAACTAAGTTACAAAAGGGTGGAGATACAGTGATCTGTTGTAACATTACAAACCTTTAGAATTATGCTGGATGTACCCAACTAAATAACAAGTGCTGCTGTTTCCAGAACAGTTTTCAAACTCACAAATGTTTATACAGTTTATACATTGGATCAAATATTCAGATGGCGTATGTCTGTTTTTGGCTAATGCGATGAGTTAAATTCCTGATAAATCAGAGTACTTCATTGCCTTGATGTAAAACTCTAAATCCAATTTTGCCATATAAATTAGTCCTGTCATTGATTTGTAACATTGTACACAGGGGTATAATGCAGCCCGAGGATAAAAGGAACAGCTATTCTGCAGTATCAGCAAAGTCTTTTGACAAATTGACACCAGTTCACAATATATATGTTGTTACCTAACCCCAATGGTAACAGATCCTCTTTAAAAAATACTGGATATACAAGTAAGTAAGAGGGAAGCTTATTAGGTTTTATTGGGATACCACAAGGCCACAAGGATGGAGTCGATCCCTGATCATTTATGTTGGAAATGTCCAAAAGAAAGGACAGTATTTTCACCACAAACGAACTGCTCCAGAGTTCATTTGGAACCGGACCGAGATCACCTCTTCTAAAGGGTCTCAGTGCGGTTGTTTTGGTCCGCAACCTGAGTGCGATTACTGTGTTCGCACCTGCCCAAACTAACCGGACTAAAGGGGCAAACGTGTGAAAACGGCATTACAAATGGGGATAAAGGCGTACACTTTTGGACAGTCTCTCCTCAAAGGCATTGTACTTGTTTGTTCACATGAAAAGGGAAAGAAGTAGTGAAAAGTAGTATTGCGAAGAATGGAAAAAAAAAAGGCATTTTTTTGCTTTTAGACACTATTTGAAAAACCGACAAGCACTGACCTCTTTAGCCTCACTTTGGGAAAGCATGAGCAATGTCAATCTTCTGCAATATAGACAAATTTTTTAATACCAAATGTTCCCCTTCCATCTTGGACAAGAACCTTCTACACAAAACTGTATTTACAGTCATATTTAAAAACAGAAATGTGCAGGAATAATTATGTGAAAGAAGAAACCAAAATGCTTTAGCTGGTAATAAAACTGACAGTAAATGTCAATAAATTTCTGTTTTATATGCAACCTGAAGTTCCCTGATATCCTTCTGAGATTCATCGAATAAACCTGATAACCAAAAAGCAGAGTCAGCACAACCCTAAGAAACACACTTCTCAAGTACAGTTACACCCCGAACCATAAATTTGATCATTTCCAGGGATGCAACAGAAAATGTGAGCATGTTCACAGCTCCTGGAAATGTCTCCTCTCTTATGCCTGAACATCATGTATATTACAGATTAAAAAATGACCTGAAATCTCAGCTCACAGTTCTATGCGTGTGTCTAGCAGCGATCAGTCAATGCTGTAGAAGTTTCAGCATGGTGCATTTCATTGTTTTTAACGTCATCCTTCACTGAATCTCTGCCTCGGGGTGAAGATTATCTCTGTCTATCAGCTGCACAACTGCAGTGCATTGCTACAACAACGAAGAGGATAAATGGAAGATTATAATCGATTAGAACTTTTAAGAACCTACAGCGATGCTGACTAGTATTTTCCTCTCAAACAAAGGCCAGGGCTTTTAAATCACAGGCGGCACAGTAACTCTTTTTGATGTCAGAGTGTGGGGCAAGACTATAGATCTTTTCCTTTCTAAAACCAAGAGAGAGAGTCTCAACGGTCCAAAGCTCTCCCTCAGCACTTGGTTTTTTAAAAAAATTTAGCACAGAGAAAAGAAAGGAACACCTGCATGCAGCAGCAGCACAGCCTGAGCTGAACCCAAAGTCTTAACTGTCACAGCATCCAGCTTACAGCCTTTCCTACTAACCAGGCTGTAATATTCATCAAAAAAATGTCAAATGAATATTGCAAAGGGGGAAGGAGGTTGCAGTTTTGTGACAGACAGGAAAATTATTTCAGACAGCTCCGTCAACAACCCCTGCCATACAAAGTTATGTCAGGGGAAATCTTTAATTTTCTTACTGCTTAGAAAAATCAACATTTGTTGACATCACTTGAGGCAATTTATCAGACTTCACACAGCTCCCTCTGGAGCCACAAAAGGCTTTATACATTTTTCACATATGCAGTAGTCCTCTCCAAGACCTGTAAACAGACTTTGATGTGTAAAATTGGTGGAGTTCCCTTTAAAGTTGCACGGTGGACTTTTCCCTTATTGCTTTTGTTTTTCCCGTTTTTGCTTTTGCTTTTCCCTTATTGCTTTTGCTATTCCTTAAAGGGCCAAGCTGTCAACTGGCTTTGGGCGGGCCTTCCTGCCCAGGCCAAGTAATCAGTTCATGCACACATGAATAGCAAAAGGGGAATAGCAAAAGTAAAACAGGGAAAAGCAAAAGCAATAAGGGCAATAGCAAAAGCAAAAGGGGAAAAGCAAAAGCAATAAGGCAAAAGCAAAAGGGGAAAAACAAAAGGGAAAAACAAAAGCAATAAGGTAAAAGCAAAAGGAAAAATAATTATTTGTCTTTTTATATCCACATTTATTTATTCTATTTATTTCTCTTTATATTTCCACATTTATTGTCTTATTCTTTCCCAGATGTATTCGTTTTTATGCCACTCCTATGACTCCATACATATTTTCCTGACTGAACGTGGCATGCAATATAAGAGTTGCCTGTTCAAATTCTAGTACCAGTGTTAATTTGAGACAAATTCTGCAATGTTGTTGCAAAATTTGCAAATGTCTGTATTTAGTCAATGGGCTTCTTTCTTTTTTTTTGTTGTTTATTATTTGTATTAAGAAATGTGGTGAATGAGGAGAAAACAATGTCAGTTTAACAATGAGAATCACAGTTAAAACATAGAAACATAATAATAATCATAATAATAGCATAATCAAAGTATTGTGCATCTCAATGGATCTAAAGAAAACAAGCCATACTTTCTGTCTTTTTACAGGTTTCCAGCCCCAGAACAAGATGTTGTCTTGCCAGTAAAGAAGTGAAAACCAGAATATCTAGTTGCATGGAGGTGTAGAGGTTGTAGTCTTCCGGAAACCCAAATAATGGCAATATGGGGAGAGACATTTATAGTTATCAAAAGTAGTTCTGCCAAAAGCAAAATGACAATGGACAAGAATAGAACATATGGGTTAGATTGCAGGTTGAAGCATGACATTTCTCACAGCTGTCTGTGATATTGGGATACACTTGTGAGAGTCAAGCTCTGAAAAATGAATCCTAAACAGTACCTTTAACTGTGTGAGTGTGAGAAGAGCACAGGTTGAGCTTGTTTGACTTTTGTTAAGAGCCACATTCCAGGACTTTCCGTCACTACACCGGTCTAAACTGGAAATCAACTCTCTTGATTGAGCTGACAGTGGGTGTGTTTGCCTCTTTTTCTGTGTGCTGACTGGCACACAAAGTTCAGTGCTGTTTTATAAATCTGTTTGAAAGTGATATGTCCTTTAGTGAGAAGCCATGCCCACTGCTGCAAGGCCACTCTGGTTTGGAAAGTTAAATAGCTGTCTCTGCTGAATGACACCATGTATTACCGTCCGAGATATTCTGCATTCACACAAACAGATGGAGTGGGGAAAACATAATGTATAACCCGTATTGAACTATAATGGTAAAAATAATAAATGACTTGCTACAGTTATCATGAAACTAACATACATCACACAGTAGGGGTGTAAGAAAATATCGATACACTTGAGTATCGCGATATGATGTTTTGTGATACTGTATCAATTTTTAATGAATAGTTTACATGCAAAGACTGGTGGCAGTGGTTCATTTTGTGTTGTGTCTGACTGCTAGATAGCATAACCATAACAGGGCATCACATAAACTGGCATACATACTACAACAGAATCTGAACCTTTAAAGCAGGATCTAAAAATATATACCATCTGTCTGTCCATATATATATAT
>LKNJ01000856.1:0-123179 GCA_002120245.1 Maccullochella peelii
CGCTATATAAATAAAACTGAATTGAATTGAATTGAATTGAATAATTTAAGGGATCCTTATCAAAAATGTTTATTCTTCTTAGAAATTAGTTTATGTTATGTGTTTGTATAGAATAAAGGTTGTTAAACACTTAAAAAGACCATGGTTATACTTCTATATACACATTAAGTAACACAAAAATGAATCATTAAGTCAATGCAAATCATGTCATGGCTGCCATTAATGCTAGTTTAATGATATTCATTCTTATCATCAAAGGTTTCACAGTTTCAAAGTTGTTTAAAAATATTTATTAAAGGTTGCACAGAACTGATAAGTCTCTGACATATTATTTTGTATCTACTGTAAGCTCTTTTTCCCCAGCTAAAATGAACTTGTTGCTATTTCTGATCCTAACTTTTCCAAAATAAAATACTGAAAAGTCACATTTAGATATATTATATTATGTTATATTATATTATATTAGACACTTTGTGTGGACATCAGAGCAGCACTGGATGTTGCAGCTGCATCTGTTACACTGCAGGTCATGATGTTAGCAGCATCAGCCCACACCAGTTCACACACACCATTGTGCTGTTTCAGTTAATAGATAACTAGTTATGGTGCACTCATGCTGCTGGGTACTTTAATCTATAACAAATGATACTTTTTACTTGTGTAAAATCTTCAGCTATCAGATAAATGTAGTCAAGTAAAAAGTATAATCTTTCCCTCTGAAATGTAGTGTAGTAGGAGTATATAGTTGCATAAAATGAGTACAAAACACTTGAGTACAAGTTCCTCAAAATTGAATATGAGTACAGTGATCAAGTTAAAGTTAATTTCCACCTCTGATTTTAAAATTCATTTAAAATTAACTACAATAGTGAGCCACAGCATGACTGAGCCTGACTGGACTGTCATTCACTCGTGTACAATTTTGAGATACTTGTACTTTACGTGAGTGTTTCCATTTTCTGCTGCTTTATACTTCTAGTCTGCATCAATTCAGATGCAACTGTTGTACTTTTTATTGCACTACATTTATTTGATAATGTTACTTTGCAGATTCAGATTAATAATACAATCAACAAATGAATTATGATGTACTACTATACGTTAAGATAAGACTTGAGCTCCACCTTTACCAGCTGCAACATTAAAGTAATGAACATATTAATGCATCAGAAATCATAAGCTAATAATACAATATTTATTATTCTGAAATGGGCCATTCTGCATAATGAGTACTTTTACTTTTGGTACTTTAAGTATATTCTGATGCTGATACTTTTGTACTTTTGAATGCATGACTTTTACTTATAACAGAGTATTTCTACACTGTGGTATTGCTACTTTTACTTAAGCAAAATATCTGAGTGCTTCTTCCACCACTGGCTGTAAGTCAGGAATAAATCAGTGTGCACATGTAACACACAAAAAAAATATTTGCACAAGCAGCAGTTGGAAATCAAAATGTAAGACAAATGCAACAAATGTAGACAATCTACGTTTCTATTTTTTCAGTCTAAAGATGAATTACCCCAGAAAAGTGGACGACCCTCGGCCAGCAACCAAAGGCAAGTTGGGTTCTTGAATGTGATCTGTGCGGCAAAATCTGAAAAATGTCATTCATCGTGCTCACCATCCCTCCCTCTGTCTGTTCCACCACACTCCTCCTCTGCTCTAATCGCAGTCATGTGAGCTGGGGAGGGGGCGGGTGGTATCGTCCTCTCCTCAGTCATCCCGGTTTGCATTCCCTCCTCAGCTAGCCTGGTGGGAGAAAATACCTTCAGCAGACGATCACACAGCCCACCCACCCTTCATACTCTCTCTGAGCAGATCAAGTGAAGCTAATTTGCACTAATTAAATTCCCATTGTGTTGTCAGGATTACAGATACCAGATCTGGTGTTACATAACCAGACCAACCAGAAAACTTTGCCTTAATATACTGGAAACACCAGGCTGCTTAATGTTGAATGAATAGAATAATCAGTTATACTACGAGTAAGCAGCAGTGTAAGAGAGCTATATGGTCATTAAGTTTGATCTGTTCCCCAGACACACTATACGTTTCCATCTTAATAATATTTGAGTTTTATGATTTGGTTTGGCTGCAGTGAAATATTTGCAGTAAGTTTGAGCTGTCACTGATTTAATGTTGTGAATAATTTCTGTATTTTTTTTTTCTATTTCTTGTTAGAGCTGTAAAACAGAGAAGAGACCTCTGATGTTGCCCTCCACTTAAACAGAATATACCATTAAAAAAACGGAGAAAGCACTACTTGATTCTGACAGCGATGTTAAACAAAGCGGGTTACACTGATGCATGCGCAGACTTATATTATATCATTTACAGAATCTGTCTGATGCTATAAAAAATAACACAGTTTCAAACCTTAACATTTCCAAAAGTCAAAATGCACCGTTGCTGAGGCAGCCATGAATTCCTTCACCTCTTTGTTAATACAAAGTCATGCTGTGAAGTCAAACATTGTTCAAATGGACATTATTTGAAATTCTAGAGGAGATCCCAGAGTTTCCAAACATACCAAATATGTCAGGTGAAATTTGGGGAAACAACGTACAAGAGAGAATATTTTGATTTGCCAAGACTTTCTTATGCAGCAGGTCTTTGGTTTGAAATGTAAACATCATATAGCTTCAATCAAATCAACAGCTGGAACAAGCTCATAAGCAACATAAATAATGCATAATACATTTTGGATTTCAAGCTCTGTCGAGGTGGTCTCTGTCCCCCTCTCAGCACTCACGACCCCACAGATGATGCTGCAGTCCCATCAATCGCTGCTCTGGTGTGCCAGGGGTGCAGGACTCTGTTGCAGCCCACTGGACTGTGAAGCAACAGGCCAGATAGGGGCTGACACCACGGATAAATCCCTACTGTTCTACCAGCATGCCGGCACATTCCTGAGACACGGCTAATTATTATGGTACCTGTATAATGTGCTCGACGAGAACAGAAACTTGACAGGCATAGCAACAGTAACTAAGTGACCACTGTGCCAACATGTAGTTATGTTAAACAAATATGCCAGACTATGGCATTTTCTGACATATAGATGTATGCAAAACATTACATTGGCTTCAGTATTTTGACTAAAAAAGAAGTTGATGTAATGAAACAGTTACTTCCTAAAAACATATTTTTCCCCTTTACCTCTGTGTAATAGGAACATATCTTAGATGATAAGAAAGTTATTGCATTTGAAGCTTCACTACATATTTGTAATTCACACTGTAGGCTGCATACCTACATGGAGTAAAGTTCATTTGTTTGATATATTTATGTAATTCCTTCCTTACTGTTGTGTTTCTTGTGAGTAGTTGCTGGTGTAATCATCCCAAAAATGTCCTTCACCTTTCATCCGGTGTTCCTGTGCAGATGAAAAATAAATTCCTTTGAACCTTTGTCAACCAGAGCACAATGTAGTCTATAACCAGTTAATGTTTATGAAACAGCATGCTGGTCCAGTTTAACTCCCTGCTGAGAACAGGCATCAATCAGGATCAAATAAAGCCCAGCTTCTTTGTACCTTAGACTGAGGAAATTAAACTGGCTGAAAGAAAACTTCACATCAATGGACTCCTCACCCTGAGGTGCACAATCACATGTTTCATACTGATGTGGACAGACAGTGCCTCAGGAGTTTCTCTGGCCATATGAGGAGTCACAAAAAACAGAAAACAGGAGGCCAACAGAACATTAGGAAATGTTTTATTTCATCCAAAAAACAAAACAAACAAACAAAAAAACATGTTTCTGTGCCCAAAACAGAGAGAATTCCTGAAACACTGAACAACAGCAAACTACAATCACTGCATGGCAGGTTTGTGTGTGTGTGAATACAGGCCTTTATTCAGTAACAGGAATGATTAAACTCACTGTGATATGATGAGACAGACACGTCCTTGTTAACCAGTGACTTTAACGGCTCACAATAACCTTTGCTCTAAACTCTAAACACACTACCAATTATTCCAGGAGTTAAAAAAAAATCAAACTATAAAGAAAGAGGCTGAGAAAATCTGAGTAAAAAAATAACGGTCACGTTACAGTACATTTTCTGTGGTGGTGATATGTTGCGTAGGTAGGTCTGGGTTGGGGATAGAAAATGAAACACTTGCAAACACTTGAAAGGGAGGGTTGGGGAGGGACAGGGCAAATATTTCCCAGCATTCATATATAACTGTAGTTTCTAGGAGACAGGGTTGCCTGAGTAGATCCATTGATCCATTTTAAGGGGTCACAACACAAAAACGTTGGGATTCAACGATAAAAGATTGGCAATTGCTGCTTTAGATAGAAAAACAAAGCACCCTGTGTTATATGTGAGAGACCTTTGACTTATTGGGGTCGTCTGTAAGTGTTGAAGGGTAATTAAAATCACATTTTAATAACTTCTGACTGTCTCACAATCTCCCCTCCCTGTACTGTTGCAGCAATATTGGGCGGGAGTGGATTAGTGCAGTCTGGAATTCCTTCAGAGGAGAATTTGAGTAACACATACAGAGCAGAGCTCCCACCCTGTACTCGACCCCCTGCCACCGCTACACACCCTCACTCCGGGAGAGGTGAACAACGTGAAGGGGTTTTCTTTGTTTTATTGGAATACTTTTTTAAGGGCGTGAAACAGATACAATTATCCCAAATTATCACCAGAAACAAAAGCAAAGATAAGAGGATTTTCAACATAATTTTGGGTAGCAGAAACATGTTTTTTCTGCTTCTCTTATCCTGTTCAGCTTCTTGCGACCCCTCAGATTTAACTTGTGGTCCTTTTTGGGGTCCCGACCCACAGGCTGGGAACCACTGTAATGGGGACACTTTTGAATATTGTACATGTAGTTTCTAAATTTTTTTTTTTTAGCCATGCTAGCGGCGTGGCTCTTTGGCAATGTCGCTTGGTCCACCACTTTGGTCCAGACGGAAATATCTCAACAACTGTCGGAGGGAATACCATAAAATTTAGTTCAGTCAGTCATGCCCCCCTAAGGGCGTAATCATCAGGGCAAAAAAATTATCTCAATTTCACCAGTACTTTGGTTTATGAACAAATGCCTGCAAAACTAATGACATTCAAATCAGTCTCAGTTGTGCTGTTAATGCAGTAGTACCTGCTTTGGATAAATGTATGTGATGGGGAAGATCATTATTGTTAAGTCCCTGGCCTCCAGGATTACAGATGCAAACAAAAACAAAGTGCTGCTCGGCACCACGTCACGTAAATTGTGGAAGAACATGCAGCTAACAGTCAAGTTTGGTTTTATAAGTTGGGCGGGTTATCTTATCACCCCAAATCATGTTTGACTGGATAAATTTAGGCAACTGCCCCGAGTTCAAGATGAGTCATCAAAAATATTTTTGTTTCCCAGGAAGAGGAAGGAGAAGGATTTTGATATAAAAAACACTCAAATTTTTTTGACACATATAGCATGTAACAAGAGATAAATGAACAATTAACACAGGGACACAGGATTAGCTTGTCTTTAACTCTTGCTGTGCCCAATGCCGTGTTCATGTCACATCGGAGTTATAGTAAATACGAGTTTCCGACTTGTAAATAGTGTTCACATCATCTTCCAACTCATAATTTCAACTGGGAAACTTGGATTTTTCAGAAAGCTCCCAACATTTGACTTGAAACTTAATAATATGGAAGTACCTGAAAACCAAACAAATATGGGTGCCTCACATCAGCAAAAGACGTTCAAGGTAATTAACCCGAATTTAATGGGTATGGGTATTTATCATTGTCAGTGCACAGTATTTTAATCCTCATACGACCAGTTCGGCAGCCTCACTGAGCTGCTAGCATGGCTGTAGACTCTTGGGCTTGAGTTTTATTTGTATAATCTTCAATAGGCTTGAAACACCTACAATTATCACAATAAAAACCAAAGCAAAGATTAGAGGAATGTCTGAAAAATAACATTTTGGGTTGCAGAAACCACATGTTGGGAAGCAGTGTCTGGCTTTGGTTTTAGGCCTCTGTGTGGGGTCATATGTTTGTGCCAAACACACAAACTACCTGCCTGATGTCCAACTATAACAAAACATCATTTTGCACTGACAGCCCCTTTATCACTCAGACAGTTGCTGTAAAAAGTATTCAAACCTTCCTGGACTTTATGTTTGACAACACTGAATTGCAGCAGATGTAATTGTTTTTTGGTACTGATCAACAGAAAGTGAAAATAAAAACCTACTTTTACAGGGACTGTACTTTAATATTGTATTAATTAACCAGTACTGTATTTATAGAAGTGATACATTGACTATTCTTTGCAAAACTGGTCTGTGATCAAACTGAATATTTTCGTAGAGGTTTCAAAGGTCAACATCTGAAAAAGAGTCACCAGCTGTATCCAAACAATTTATCTGAACACATTTCATCCTGTTAAGACCAAAACTGATTAATTTCATTGAAACATTCACTCATATTAGTCATTACATGCATTTATTTGAGGGGAACAAATTTTCGCCATACATATCTTTGTGATTACCAGCACATTTCAATTAAGTTAACAAATTATTATTAAAAATTTCTAAAAATTAAAGCATAACAAACAGTGGGAGCAAACTATCTGTTGGGTGGAGAGGAGCAGGAGGGGTTGAATGCTGCTCGTTTCAAGAAGAAAAGAAAAATAACAAACAACACGTCTGCTTCAGGGAGAAATTCAAAGCAGGGAAAACCAGCTCTCTTTACAAACATACATGAAGTTGACATCTCATGTAAAGTTTTACTGCCTTGCTCTGAACAATTCAGGACAGGAGTTGGATTTGAACAGAGACATCAGCGCCTGCAGCGGGTTGGATATGATGCTGTTCAGACTGTGATATCCTTTAGTTCTGTCTCCACTGTAGGAAAACAACACAACCACCAGCGCCCCCTTGTGGCCACAGCTTCACCCAGCAGAGTAGTGTTAAAACAACAAGGACTTTGATGAGAACTATAATGTTTACCGCTTCCTTGTGTTTCTTTTCAGTACTGCACCCCAACTGCTACAAGTCAGCCATTCAATAATATTTACCTTTCCTTTCAACACAGATTACCACCCCCCCCAAAAATAACCAAAACTAAATATTTGCTCTAGTTTGAATCTGAAATATACATCAAAAAAATGGGGTTAATCTTTAAAAGCAACCCCCAAATGGAAAAGAAAAGATAAAATGAGGAGGGGAGTGAAGAAGAAAAGAGAAAATAAATCAGAAAAGGCTCATACAGCTATAAAATAAATACAAAATAACTGATTTCTCAAAGCAGCCAACCCCCCCCCCACTAAAAAACAAAAAAACAACAACAACAAAGACTGAATCTGAAGTGGTGAGTTTGAAGGCAACATGAATGATGAACTGGAGAGGTGAGATGGCACAAAGTACCAGTGGCAGACTGAAGGACAGGAGGAAAGGGAGGGGAGATGACGACAGACACCGAGCTGATATTCTTTAAAGAGTTTAACACAACAACAACTGGTCAAACAAAGCCATAATAGTGTCTGAAGTTGCAGAGAATCAAGGAAAAAAAGATTTTTGTTACTATAAATAACTCAACCAAAATCAGATATCTTGCTTTCTGACATTCACACAAGTTCTGGGTTTTTCAGCTGGGAGCAAATTTCCGACTTTGTGACTTTCAAAAAGCGTTTTGTTGTTGTTGTTGTTGTTGTAGTGGAGGCAGGCGGGAGACAGTTGCAGCTTCTCAACATCAGATGTGAGGAGACTGACCGGAGGGGGGCGCTGATTCCTGAGGGGCCAAAGTGAGCAGAGGATGAGAAAACAGACAAGAGGGAGGTCACTTTGGCAGAGGTTTTCTTTTTTTTTTTTTTTTTTCTTCCAAAGGGGGAGAATGGTCGGGAGCAGGGTCACAGACATAAAACGATGACATTTAAACAGACACGGAATCATCTTCAGCTTCCTTGGATATAAAAGCCTTTGACAGTGACCTACTTCCACCTCTAGAACAAGTGTTTAAAGCCAGCAGGTCCGCTCAACAGGGTCCGCCGCCGTTATTTTATCTTCCGGCTGTGCCATCAACCCCACTTTTCTCATTATCACCATTATGTCTTTGTGTGTGTGTGTGTGTGTGTGCGTGTGTTGTGATTAAAAACTTGAATTGCTAGTTATTCCCCAAACTACAGAAATCTACACAAGAGAGAAAGTAGGACTGTGAGAAAGGTCTGTCTTTGGTTAGTGTTTTATCCTCGTCTTCCCCATCTCTCTTCTTTCTCACTCACATGCGGCTGCTTGTTTGTAAAGATTGCAGATTGACAAAATGTAGTGACAGCAGGGTGGTTTTATTTCTGTCCCCCCCCTCTTCCTCATACTCAATGTGCATATGTATGTGTGATTCAGTGGTTGATGTAGTGTGGATGTAGAGGTTTCTTTATTTGTCACAGCCAAGCTCGAGAAGTTTGTCCTTTTTGTGTCTTTCCATAATTTTCTTGTATTTTCTTGAATAGAGCTTCGACTGCAACACCAGGTCTCCTGTCCTTTATGGAAAAGTCGTGTTGGTTGTAAAGTCAAAGAAACGACAAAAACATTGTAGGGCAACCAGTCATGTAGTAGAGCCAGACAAACTATCTGAGTGCTGTTTTCTTCCGTCCTGAGTCTCTGTGGACACAGAAGAGAGGAGATAAATTAATCCAATTCAATTTGATTTATATAGCGCCATATCATAACAAAGTTATCTCAGGGCATTTTTTCATATAGAGCAGGTCTAGACCGACTCTTTATATTTAGAGAGACCCAACAATTCCCACCATGAGCAAGCGCTAGGCGACAGTGGCAAGGAAAAACTCCCTTTTAACAGGCAGAAACCTCGAGCAGAACCAGGTTCTGGGTGGGTGGTCATCTGCCTCGACCGGTTGGGTTGAGAGAGAAAGACAGAGAAGGAGAGAGAGCGAGAGAGATAGAACATACAGTACAGTTCCACCATTCCTGATAAGGATGTCAGGACCAAACACAGTGAGTGATCATTGTAAACTACAGACCAATGGGATGTTGTTTTAAGGAATCAGAGGCAGTTTAATTATAGGAGGGAATAAGTGATTTCTACTGTTTTATATTCAGACCTACTTGTTCAGCACGAAGTCAGTAATATAGATAAAGTGCTACTGAAGAAGTAAATTCTGCAAGTTGAAGTCCCTGTTTCAACAGTATGATGATGAATCTATGTCTACTTTTTCTTTATTGTACATTAAGATAAATGTTTACCTCAGCCTCATGGTGCTTCTCTCCCCGTCTCCAAACTGGCCTCTAGCAGCAGCTCCTCCAGGTCTTGTCCACAGCTGACACTCACTACACCAAGTGACCAATGACACACATTACAAACCAGGATTTTTTTACACCCAAACCAACTGCACATGTGACTTTATTATTCATAGATCAGTGATTACAGTGACTCACCATGCTCCATCACGCAGCTGCCAGGCTTGGGGCTTTCAGTGTCGAGAAGATGGAGGGAGAACTCAGGCTTCAGGCCGTTGGGCAGAGCTGAACCGATTACCTCCTCCGGAGCCTCGGCAAAACACTCGTCCTCGCCTGCAGAGCTCTCATCGGTTGAATCCTCCACTGGGTCCGTCTCCCCAGTCGAGGCAGGTTCGGGACTCTTTGAGGCTTCACCTGCTGGAGGATTTGACTGCTGAGCTCCGCCTTGAGTGACACATGGTGCTAGTTGATCAGTCTGGACAGAGAGAACAGGCTCTACTTCCTGTTCATCTGCCTCAATTTGCTGCTTTGGACATGGTTCCTCTTCGTTTAACTGGTTGTACTCTTTCTCTGTTAAACTGGGTTTTTCATTTTCTGACAAGTCGGCTGGTGCATCCTGTTTCTCCTGTAGTGGAAGTAACTCCTCCTGCTCCTCTTCTTCCTCTGTTTGGTTCAGTGACTGGGTCTCCTCTGATGCAGATGCTAGGTCATTCTGCAGCTGTTCAAGATCAGATGTTAACGGCTTCTGCTGCGTTTGTACTGCTGGAATATTAGCCTGGGTTTGACTCAATTCGTCTAATTGTTTACACTCTCCTTTTGTGCTATCAGTGGACATCACCTGTCCCTCATCTTCTGTAAGACCTTCCTCCTCCTCTCCTTCCTCCTTTCCTTCTACACAAGTTGGCTCATGTTGTGGGTTTTCAATGCTCTCTGTTACCTCCTCAGTGAGCTGAAATGCTACAGCCTGCACTGATGAGGAATCTGAAGGCAGGGCTGGTGCTTGTTGACTTGGATCTGTCACCTCTGGGTCTAAAGTGCTAGCTGTGACATCTTCTGTGTGTTGACTCGTAGACTGCGGCTCTAGTGTGTGGGTCTGTGTAGTATTTGGTGCGGACTCTAAGTGTGCTACAGGACTCTGCTCTGTCAGTTTACAGTCTGTTGACGGAGTAGGTGCGCTCTGCTTAACGTCCTCCTGTTGTGTTTGTGTAGGTGTTGGAGATGATAGCAGCGGCTGCGTCGTGAGTGTGTTCACATCTACAGGCTTCTTTGAGGACTCTTTAGCCCAGCTGGGAGGAGCTGCAGGTGTGTTTATCTGGAGTTGTAGCTGATGCTGCTCAGGAGGGCTCTCCACCCGAGTTACCATAAAGATCTTATGACCCCTCCCTGGACTAGAGACAGATATACAGCGACCAGGAGATGGAGGGGTGCCGGGAGGAGCTGTGGATTCTGTGACAGTGATGCCGGAAATGACACTCGGCCCACCAGCACGTGAGGCAGACGGGGAGGAGGACGTACATGAGGCACTGAGGAGGGGCTGTGCAACCCCTGTCTGGATTTGAGGAGCAGTCTGGTTAAAGCGAGTGGAGGAGTTTGATGTGGAAGAGGACTTTGTTACCACCTCCTCTTCCTCATCCTCAGTGTCTGAGTCCGACTCCAGGATCATTTGAGGAACGCTCGTCTCAGAGCTCGCTCCTGACTGGCTGCTCGTCTGTTCCTCATTTCCTGTTGTTTCACCTTCTTCCACTTCCTCTCCCTCTTTCCCCTCTTTGTTCTCTTTCTCCTCTGATGCTGGTTCCTCCTCTTCTTCTCCGGTCCCGTCCTCGGTGGCGATTTCAGCCATGGATGTCGACTGCCTCATCTTCTGCTCTGTTTCCTCCTTCTCCTTAGCCAGGATGAAGTTCCTCTTGCAGCCATTCTGGATTTCAGTCAGCAGGGCACGCTGGGTCTCAATGAAGCTCTTCACCTGAGGGATAAAATATATGTCTCAAACATGCAACAAAAACCACAAGAATAACTGAATAAACACAAAGCAATTCCTTCAGTCTCTTTTGAGCCAGTCTGCTGTTTAAGTCAGTAATATTGTCTTTCTTTCAAAACACAATTTTCTTTAAAAAGCTAAGGCTGGGGGCGCCCTGGTGACCCATCTCCCACTCCCCTCATTTCCTGTTATCTCTCAGTGCTCAAATAAAGGCATAAAATGCCCAGACAAATCACTTTAAAGAAAGACTAAGGCTGGTGTATTTTTGTTATTGTCAACAAAGCCAATGAAAAGACAAAGTTGCATTAGTCCATCTCTCAATACTTTCTGACTTGTGAAAACAGTAGGAACAAATCTAAAAAAAGTCATAGATATAAACTTTCATAAAAATAAAAAAAAGGCTAAATAATTTCTCAACTGCTGATTTGGTGCTGTAGTGAGTATTTAGAGCAGCAGGACGGTGTATTTGGGACTGACTCAAACTAAAATCTAATGTCCATGTTCAGTGAAATTAAGGAACATTTCACCCAGTGCAACAGTAAGGTGGCCTGATGTGTTTTTATGAGTTTTTGGACAATAACGGAGCTCTATGGCACAGAAGAATACAATATATCAGGCTTTAGCTACAAAGACTATACTTGTTAGTGGGATTAATTCATTGGTGGTTTTGGTATTTTTATGGGAGTTGTTGACAATAAGAAAAATACATGCCCACACCCAAAGCAAGATAAATGTCCATATCTGTTTTGGACTATATTCTGCCCTTTACCTTGTCTCCTCTATCCCCTTCCCCACGCCTTGTCCCCATGCTCACAGTTTCTTTCTTGGGCTCCCGGTCAAGGTCGAGACGCAGCAGAGAGGTGTTGACTTTCAGGGCGAGTGACAGAGCCATCAGTCCACCTGTCTTGATCTCATTCTCTCGAAGGTCGAGACGCAGCAGTCTGGGGCTCTCTGCGATGAATTCAGCCACAGCCACAGCTCCTATAGCACAGATGACAGAAGGAAACAGGAGTCAAAACATGCAAAAGACTGCAAAAAATCCTCCACAAAAACTGAAGCAGAGGCACACGGACACTAGTTCCCACCTTCGCAGGACAGTTTGGTGGAAGCGAGGCCCAGTCTGAGCACAGAGCGGTTGCCAATCAGTCCATCTTTCAGCTTGTGGACCCCTTCGTTACCCACCGAGTTATGGCCGAGGTTCAGAGTCTCCAGACTCTGGGTGCATGGCTGAGGGAGGGAGGGAGAGGAACATCAGAGGAGAACGAAAAGCTTTGAGAATGTGAACAGAGATGTAAAACAATTGAATGTTTCTTCAGCGATGGGAGTGTGCAGATATAAAACCACACTGTTTAGAAGAAGCTGAAGTTTTAACAGCTGGCGTTTGTCAAGGGAAACCTTAGGAATGGGATGATTAACTGAGGTTATGCTAATATAAAGTATAAAATGTTCACGATGTGTTTCATGGTGTTCATGAAACCTGTGTATTAAATGAGCCAGTCATTTCCAATAGACTGTGAAATATTCCGTGTATATTTTATCTTTCTGACAACTACAGTATGTGTTTATGTAGTAGCTTTTCTATTTAAATTATGTATTTGGGATTTTTCGGTACGTCTGTTTGTGTAGAGAGTTTTGACATTACTGAGAGTCACTCTGGAATAGATCTGTATTTCCTTGCAGGCCACAGTTTACTACTTAATGAGCTGATTAATAAGACCTTCCTGTTAGCTACTGCTAATATGCTGACTGCCTTTTTGAACCTCCCAGTGTCTGGCAGAGCTGATTTGAGACCTAAAATACATCTTTTTCACTATGTAAGAAATCTCTATTTCAATATTAATTTTGTCTTTTTTCTCCTTCTACTGGTTACTGTTAAACACCTAACATTCTCACTGCGTTGTGGCAATCAAGTACTCTGTGGTTATTTCCAGGGTTATGAATCAGCAGCCAGGACAGTAATGGGATGTTCTTCAGTATCAGTATGAATGTGGGTTTTCGCCATTTTTGTGTGTCCTGCAACATCTCACAAGCCTCAGTAAAGAACACCATCCGACAGGTTTCTTGAAAGAGCTTAAAAACGCAGTATTTTATAATAAACCATTATGTGTTTCTAAAAATATGATGATTGCTGTGTCATAATTTTCCATAATTCACAACATGTGAGAAGTTAAAGGCATTCATTTGTCACTAGATCTCAGATTTAATACTTTTTGTTTAGTAAAAACTTGATCAGATCAGCCTGATCTGATACTTATGGTTATTTTTACATCCATTTTACTGCTAAGGAACAGAAATTAAACTAACTTACCTCCTACCCTGTTACTTATTACTTATTTTCATCTGCATAAGCTCTCATTGTAATGAGGGTTTGTACAGATAAATGTTTTTTTCTTGGCTACTGCTTCATGCATGAGCGACACATTAGATGTACTATCAGACACATATATGGATGGACTGAAGCAGTAAATAACAGAAACCCTTTATACAAAAACATAAGCAGCTATGTATTACAGTGATATATTTTATAAACAAAAAGGCACATTTTGTTGATAAATCTTCACTTAATCACACTACTGTTTCTTTATTTAAAGGCAACCCTTCTTTGTGAAAAATAATACGATTAAAATGAAACATGCAGCTAAATTCTGGGTCAACAGAGTTTTTGTACATTGGGTCAACAAACTTGATGTCATCTCATAAAACAGTGTCGATAAACTGGGAATTTAATGTGAGCAAGAAACATGCTGCAGTTGCTGCATTATAGTCATTGAATAGTTATATTTTATTTATGTTTGTAAAATGGTCTGTGGGTCTATTAATACGACAAAACTGTAACAAAACATTTAAATATTAAAAAACTGCTGAAAAAAAGTTTCTTACTCTGACAAGGCTGTGGCTGTAATGACTCAGCAGTGTCTACATTTAAACGCTGTAGCACTAAAACAACAAGGGAACAATGAGTGTGACGATAACGACGCTGTCACTCAACAACAGACATGAGACCAATGGCTTTAGTAATGGCATATCTATGCCAGGCTGCTGTGAAATCAAACCGAGATGAAGTGAGAGAAATGTTGCGGCACAGACACGAGTCCTGAGCTGACATCTGTTCACTGAGCGAGATACGACTGCACACAATGTCAGGTGTATTAATGAGGAGCTTACGTGGAAATGTCTGGTCATATCAGACGTCATAACACCTATCTACACAGCACGTTAATCTCTTGTCTACACACCTGCCGCTCTCAAGTTTACACAAGGAAATCAGGTAGCGGATTCTCAAGTGAAATGCAAATATGAGTCATTATTCATCTCACAACGATACAGTAAATGCAAAGTTATTCTTGTTATATCATATTTGTTTTAAACAAGACGGCCCTCAGACACTGAGGTTAAAATGCTGCCTGCCCAACTTTTATGTTCACATCTTGTCTTGAGGAGCTACAGGTGTGAATGCATGCTGCTGCTGCTGCTGCTGCTGTTGTTGACTGGGCAGATTGCAGATTGGTTGGATTACTACCTTCCATTATTCCAGCAAAGATTACTTTTTTTCATCAGTAAACCACATCCTTAAGAAGAAGAAAAAAACATTTACAAGATGTAGAAGAGACTGAGCTACAGTAACAAACAGCAGGTCTATTTTGATCACTTCTCTGAAAGAGTAATGAGGAGAAAATTAATTCTCCTGTTATACACACACAAGCAGCCAGTGTTTTCCTCATAAAACCTCTGATAGGTGTGTGTGTGTGTGTGTGTGTAGACTGGGTTTAGTGTGTGTGTGTGTGTGTGTGTGTGTGTGTGTGTACCAGTGCAGCAGCGAGGTAGCCCATGCCGTTGTGCGTGAGCTGGTTGTTCCATAGCACCAGAGTGACGAGGCCTTTCCTCTGCTCTTTTAGTCCTTCACACACATAGGCCAGACCTGTGACGACAAACACAGAGAGAGTTAGTACATCTTCTAATACATAATTTTACTTAAAATATCACAATTTTAACAAAATATCATGTGAACTAAAATGAAATGTCTAGTTTGAGGGCATCTGTTTGTATAGTCTTGTATTTATTTCTTCACTTTGTATTGCAGAAAGCATCTTCTAAGCTGTCCTAGTAGCAATGAATAATGACTCATAATTGCATTTCACTAGAGAATCTGCTACCTGATTTCCTTGTGTAAATAGTAGCAATGGAGACATAAAATTCAGTTTAAACTGATCTGTTCGGATCTCAGTGTTCATAATTGCCAAAAAGCTATTGCAGTATAAATTCATCTTATAAAGCTAGAATGAGTTTAGTGTCATATGTGCATCTACTAATCAAGTATAAATGAAAAAATATTTGTGGTGGAAAACACACATTTTTACTCCAAGACATTATTACGAGCTCATTAGTCAGTCTGTTATGCAGTCCTCCAAGCAGGGATATTTAGAGCATGAGAGCTGAATGATAATCTGTCATAAAAACAAAGAGGGCAAACTGTAATACTTTTACTAACTTTTGTTTGCTTCCCAACCTGAACAGCAATCTGAATTTAATTAAAATTATCAAAGATACTAAGACTGGGATTGTGTTTAAAACAACTATCTTGACAAGCCTGTTATGAGATTAGGGCCCTGTTGCTTTACTGGTTTGTAACAGCCAGCATGCAGCAATACTTTCTGTATGTACACCTGCCCATATGCACACTATTTACTGTATTTAATGCACCTTTGTACAATATATGCATTGCTTATATTCTATTCTACTGCTTTCACTGCTTTATTTTGTATTGCCGTTGCTGCGATAACCTAATTTTCCCACATGGATCAATAAACTCTCATCTTATCTGAGATTGTGAAAATGTATTGAGGTGCACGCACAATAAACAAATATCTTCAACAAAACAGCTCCATCTTGAGAAAACATACAAGACTATAAAACAGTTATACTACTTTATGTGTTAGTGCTCTATCACTGCTGTGTACCAGAGTCTAGGATGTGGTTGTTGCGCAGGTCCAGGATCTGAATGTTGTAGTTGAACTTGAGCAAGTTGCCAAGTTGGGCTGAGTCCTGCAGGCCGTTGAGCTTGTTGTCTGCCAGGTACAACTCCCGCAGGTTCATATTCATCTTCAGAGCCGTAGCTGTCCAGAAAAATAAATGATAAACGAGGGTGAGGGAAGAAGAGGGAGATATGAGTGAAAGAGGAAAAACAAAATGTCAGGAACAGAAGGATTAAATTCAGGGATTCTCTGACACTGAAGGCGGGGCTGGGAAGAGGAACCCCTCCTCTTCCCCTTGTACATCCACTCCCGTCAACTCCCTGGCGCTCCGCCCATCTTACCCAGTAACATGAGCGGTCTGCCAGACAGGCCAGCGTTCTCCAGGTGGAGGACTGCCAGGCTGCCGCTAATCCTGAGCGCTCGTGCTACAAAGGGAGCCGAGTGGTCCAGCAGGGGAGTGTTACGTGCATCGAGATACTGCAGAGAACTCGTCTGAGGGGGAAACACAGACAGAGATACAATTAATTAGGTATGCTCGGATAAAAGTGCACACACCCACATCAGAAATAAGAACAGTGTGTGAAATAATGTCGTGATGAAAACAATCTTTGTGTCGTTCTTAAGGGCAATAAAATAACACAATTATACAGGTTAAATGTGGATCTTGAGACGATGTTGTCTTGTATGTATGCAAGCAGATGACCGCTAACATCTGGCTAACACACACATGTTCCACCTCTGCACCCTCTATCCTATACTTAGATACCTTTGATCTTTATTCCTAATCCAGTAACCTCTCTTTACCTGTGATTATCATCATCTGAGAGCTTCATCAGACTCACATACATGAAACATTATCCTCAAATGGGCAGATCTGAATGACAAAGACGTGTATGCACGCTGTCGCCCAGATAGAGGTACTTCACTATTGGTTTTCATCTGCTTAATCCATGGGCTCACCTCCGGGATTCGAGGACACACGCTTGTCAAAGCATTAGTGCGTTAAGATCTATTGGGCTTGGCTGAAATAAGATACCATGACTTTTTACTGACAAGCTACGACACAAACAATCTACACACTGGAATATATATAGTATATGTACAGTATGTATGTGTGGTGACTCCAGGGAATTCTTCGTTAATCATTAGAAACTCAATGCTTATAGACAGGGGATTGCTGACAAATTAGCTTCTCACACAGTCTTAGTTGTGATTACAGTATGACTGTGGTGCACTCGTAAAATTTGTAAACCCAGCTATTGTATCATTAGTAACTGTGATTAAGAATTTGTTGTTTTTTTTCCTTTAGGAGGGTAAGTAATGAACCGGATCTTAGAAAACATATAAATAGACCACAATATTAATAATAAAGACTGCAAAATAATTTGTGGCTTGGCAAACAGATTAGTGTTGTTCACTGCAGTACACTGCCAGGACAACCCCCCAATCCAGTGACCTAATATACAAATTAAATTAATTGATTTTTCATTAATTGTTAATTGACAACATTTGGTTTAGGATATGTTTTTTGCACGTATCATCTCACACTTCCTTTTACACCTTCAACTATTATAATGTATAGAATGATAGTGGTTTTACCCTTCCTGTTCCTCTGACACAGTTCCTTCACATGCTTTGTTTGATAACAAAAAAAAAAAAAACTGGAGCTGTTGGTATCCATGTGTTTCTCACATATATTGCTTGAGATGTGAAATATGAATGTGTTTCCCTGGCAACCCATTTGTATTCTTAACAGTAATATGTGATGACTGACGTAAAAAGTTAACCGTGAAGGGCACAGGCAAGACTTTGGAAGAGCAAGTGAGGAAAGGCCGACCCTTATGTCTGAGTGCTGACCAGCAGCGCTGAACAACACGAGTTCAGCCAGAGATAAAAAACAGTGGAAAGATTGATCATCTCCCTTGGGCACAAAGCTACAATTACAGAAGTAGAAGCAAAGACTTTACTTTAAGTCAGTAGTATTTGAGACCAAACAGCCTCTTTTCTGGCCAAACAAAATGCATAACATGAACTATTGCACACGGCTTGGTCTTGAGGCTGAAGAGCTTTCTTGCTGAAGACAACACACTCAGACCAGTTTAGTCCATCACGCCCTGTTGTTATTTTGGAAATGGTTACTTTTATCTTTCTTCTTCACTGCCCTCTCTGAGGAAAGAAAACTGTTCTCTAGACACTGCCACCATCTTTTATGAATATTTTTATCCATTAAAATTATTTACTGTTTTTAATAAAACAAGGCACTTTTCATTCTTTGAACTTTACTCAACTTAATACTACTTGCACTTTACTGTCTTGTCTCATGTTTTCTGTTTTTTATTTCATCTTACTGTGTACACCGTATCACTGGAGGAATGCAATTTCATTCTCCCCCTGTATGCTGAGCATTGTAAATGGAGCAAATGGCAATACATTCTACCTTCAGGTTTTCTTCATGAAATTTTTATTGAGGTGTAAATCTGTTTTTTGTTTTGGTTTAGTTTGCAGTGATGTGGTTTTGTGTTTAAGACTATATTGTATATTATACACTTTAACTTGTTGATTCTCAGATTGGTGTGTTTTGTTGATCCATAAATAAATCTAATATTTTCCGATTATTTCTCTGCAGACGATCTAGTTATCCAGTGTAGGGGAGGATGATCTCTCACCTTTTTCATCATGTGAGCTGCGGCCTGCCATCCCCGCGTGCCGATGTGCTTGTTGAAGGAGATGTTGAGATGTGTGGCTGACTCGTAGTACTCGATCATATCAAACAGAGCTGATGCACCCTGAGAAGCACAGAGAGAGAAAAAGAAGCCAAAGAGAAAAGGAGAAAGTTATTAACCATTATGGCATTTGAGATTAAAATCCAACAGTTTAAAACAAATCTCACAGTTGGTCACAGTCTCAAAACCCTGAAAGAGATGTTACAAGACACAGTCTGGAGCAGCTGTAGTTGCCACGGCAACAGTCCCTCAGGATAGTTGAGACCTGCTGAGGTGTTTCCATGAGGGCATCAGCCGAGGGTGAAGAGACACCTGGGCTACTGTCTACTGTGAATATTAAAATAGTGAACATGTGAAATGTAACCACTCCTATTTTCTACACACAACACTGAAAGTTTATTTTAGAGTAAGGCTGCAACTGACTATTATTTACATTATCAATTAATCTGCAGATTATTTTCACGATTACTCAATTATCGAATTGATAGTTTTTTCTATAAAATATCAGAAAATTGTTGAAAATGCAGTCTAATTTCTTAGAGCCCACAGCAATGTCTTCAAATTTCTTGTTTTTTCAGATAAAAAGTCCAAAATCCAAAGATAATCAGTTTACTTTCCTCTATGACCCAGAAAAGATTCAAATCCTCATATTTGAGAAGCTGTAACCAGCAAATGTTTGGCATTTTTGCTTTAAACGTGACTAAAATGTTTATTTGATTATCAAAAATAGTTGTTGATTAAGTTTCAGTTGATTGACTAATTGTTGCAGCTCTAGATCACTGTAAATTAATATGCAGATTATTTTCACAATTAACAGTTTTAATTATTATTAAAATATAAGAACATTGTGAAAAATGCCCATCACGATTTCCCAGAGCCCAAGGAGACGTCTTAAAATGTATTTTTGTCTGATCAAAAGTCCAACCCCTAAAATATTCAGTTTACAGTGATATAAAATAAAATAAAAACTGGAACCATCAAACGTTTGGCAATTTTGCTTGAAAATTTACTTAAAAAGGTTAATCGAGTATAAAAACAGTGGCTGATTAATTTTATGTTTAACAAGTAACCAGTTAATTGACTAGTCAATACAGCTTTATTCTAGAGCTATATTCAATCGTAGGGCATGAAACCCTGTTTGTTGAGGAGCAGACGCAGGACTAAAGTGAAATGTCAGGAGATGCAGCATAAGGCCAAAGAGAAGAAAGATGAAACTGGGAGTAAAGGTGTATGAGTTTATCCGCTACTGAGGCTGAGATGTAACAAAATCAGACAGGCTGTTGCATAGCGTCTTATAACCTTTTCCCTATTGTGTGTGTGTGTGTGTGTGTGTGTGTGTGTGTGTGTGTGTGTGTGTGTGTGTGTGTGTGTGTGTGTGTGTATACTGGGAGACAGAGTATACACACGAGTGTTTATCTACAGGGTGGGGGAAGATGAGTCACATCCAGTCCAATAAAAGACAGCCTGTGTAAATGCTTCACATGCCTGCTCCTCCCCACGCTTCTTAAAACATCTCTCCAAAAACTGTTTTTTCTGCTTTCATCTTCCCATATCACTCCCAACAAGATGCCACTACTGCAGATACGAGGCTCTGCCAAATCAAGCCATCTATTGCATGTCTCTCACTCCCACTTTAAAGATGAACCCATCTTCTCACTTCCCCCTTCAATTCCTTTTCTATCCCACCTTCCTCCATTCTCGGCTCTCCTAGCAACACTTCCTCAACATTTTCCCCTTTCAGTGACTCATTTCATCGGAGCCCAAGGCGAGACACTTGTCTCAGAATGAGATGCTGCTCTCTGGTGACTCAGTCACTGACTGATTTGGCTACTTCATTCACATTTCCGGGACAGTGTTACATGTTGGATGAGACAAGTGCGTACGTCACTCTGCATTTGTTTGGATTATGTGAAGCTCTGGTGTGTGTGTGTGTATTTTGTAAAACAACGATCTGTTAGAAAAGTGTATAATGTTGTTCATAAATGATACTGCTTGCATTTTCCCTTGCATGGCCTCTCATCATGTATACCAATATTTCATGTTTTTATATTTTTACGCGTGACGTTAGCCCTTTTAGGGGAGTGCTTGTGTTTTTCAGCACTGTGTATTAGTTTAGTGGATAATTCATGAGGGATTAAGGAGGACTGTAAATTACATAATAATAACATATTAATGGTTAGGAAACACTGTGATCTTTACTTCTGCTTAATTTTGTTGGCCACCTGAAACATAATCCATTGTTACACTATGAAACCAAATTAGAGTTGCCATTGTCAGGTGACACTTCACTTGGTTGCAGGGGAAGTAAACTTACACAATTAAATGTTCCTGGATGCAACTGGGTAAAATCACTCGAGAGGGAAATTTATGAGTTCATCTAGAAGTGGTCTATGCCATCTTGTAGGGCTGGATCTATACCTGTGAGCAGTACGAGGAAACGCCCTACACAGAGCGCCAGTCCATCTCAGGGCTAACACAGGAAGACACCTTCTGGCCCCATTTACACTTTTTTGTATTAAAATGAAATCTCGTTATTTAGATTGTGCCCACATTGCGATTGGATCTCTCAATATGCAAATTCCCTTTCTTACTGCCGGGATTGCTCAAACTAGCAGGAAGAGGCAGAGTTAGGGGTTATTTCAACTTGTTGGGTGGACTTTTCACTAACTTTTGTGTAGAAGGTGCATCTTCTCAAACACAAGGAGAAGATGCACCTTCTACACAAAAAGGGCCACATATTCAATCCCTTGTGCCTTATAATAGTGCTTTCCACTGAGACACTGTTAATGCCTGCTAATAAATCATATGATCAAAGTTGGTTTTTGGTAGTTTTTCACCACTGTGTATCTTTGAGGCCAAACAAATGTATTGAAAGCATTTCCTTCCACATAAAACATTTGCAGTACCTATATTGTTTACATCCATTGCTAGCAGTCTTCTTCTTCCTTGCCTTTGTTGATGAATTGCTACACATTTTTTGGCATGTTACCGCCACCAACTGTCAATCAGTGGAACAGTATAAAACCACCTGCAGTGTGCATCCTGTCACCTGCATGCAGGCACAGACTCTTAAAGACATTGCTCCTCTGCGCTACTACTGGTCAAAAGCTCCACAGGTTACCTTTAATCCATATTCACTTTCATGGGAATAAAAATCAAACTGCACACTTAACTGACAGTCTGGAAGTAACATGACAACTGTGTAAACATCCTAAAGTCCGCATGCGTCTCTGAAGACAGGACTACAATTATCACATCATCTAGGGCTACTATCTTGCACATTGCAAATACTCTTATATGTCATACTGTGAACTTTTACACATTCCCTGGTAAGTATTTTGCACACCCCTGCACAAAACTGTACAAGCTCTTTCATTTAAATAACAGTCATATTGTACATATTTATTTATACATTTTATTTTTTTATAATATTTTTTCATATCTTATTGTCAATTTTCTATTCATGCTTCTTGACTTGCAGTACTTGTTTTATCTCTCTTTATATTTTCTACTTACTGTGTTAATTGTCATGCACCAAAATACCAAAGCAAATTCCTTGCATGTGTAAACCTACTTGGCAGTAAACCTGATTCTGCTGAAAAACAGCAGGAGATAGGGGCCTAAATTAATTCTGCTGTTAAAAGGGTGAAAGTACAGACACGGCTTTGCCAGACAGGAATAAAATAATGAGCAGCAATTTAAGAGACCTTCCTACCCTTGAGAAACATATCCTGAGTGACTCTGGCTAAAAGCAGAGTGAGAGAGTGTCTGCGTGTGATATAGTACTGTACAATATATTAAGAGATCTGTGTGACAGGAAGTGGTCAGGTTCTGTGTCCCTCTGCTCCACACAGCAGCACTGTCTGTATCTGTGCATGTCTACAGCCCAAACGTCCCTAATGGTGTTTACATAAGTGGACATCTGGAGTAATCAGAAAGCCCATGACAAACACTCCACATCCTGCTAGTGCAGAAAGAGTGAAAAGAGGATCAGAGTGTGAGGGCAGAAAGTAACAGTGAAAGTGAACAATATGAGAAAGAGACAGGCATGATGAAAGATGGAAGTATGCTAGCCACACTGAGAGAAATGAAGGATGGAAATGAGACAGAGACAGATTTTAAAAGGCAGGATCTTCTTACATCTTCATCCAGGTTGGTCTGCTCCAGGTCTATTACTTTAAACTGGACCCTCTTCAAAATCTCTTCCAGAGACTCACATGCTTTGTAGTCCAGCTTCTCACCTAAAGACATACACGCACGCCTGGTCAATCAACCATTTTGCAGCAGCGCATTACATGTGGTTGCATGAAATAAAATTCAATTTCTAATAATGCATTATCCCAATATGAAAAGGTCTTGGTATCTGGTGATTTCACACAAGTTATATTTAAAGTGTTGACTATGACTGTCAGGCTGTTGTATTTGGTGCTTACCTTTTAGATCTAAGCATTCATTTCGCTGTGTCAGGTCTTTCAGTTCCTACAGAGACAAAAAGAAGCAGTGTCAGTAAGAGTTGAGTTTGTGTATTTCCCCATGGAAGCAAACTTTGCTTTTCACATGTTGAAACTTTCAAATCACACAGGAGGCAATTCAATAAATTAATTGTGAATGTGAATACTGGGTGAGTCCCAATGATGGCAACTTTGATACTGAACAGTGTATTAGATAAGGAAGGGCTCTGCCATTCCTGATACCGTTTACCGTATACAGCAAGCTGAGCCATGAGTAACTCAAGCCTCGCTGGCACGGTGCAAATGGTATTCCACAGGACAGCATAGAAAGGTAAAAAAGACGTTGGTTTTCCTTGACGACCACTGTACAGCCTGTTGTCTGCAGCTTTTCATCTAACAGCTCACTGTGGCTGTTTCTACTTGTACTATTTTTCCCTGCAATATTTAGAAATGGTCCGCTGACCAGTTAGCACAGAATATGTCCATATCTGTGACTAGCACCACTAATAAAGCTCTGCTAACTTGGCGACCAATACATTGCATTTCCTATAGCTGCTTCACAATAAAAGCCTCCCCTTGATTCGCTGGTGGAAACATTTAAGCAGCAGGAGCAGGAAATATTTGGTTTGCATCAGCAGTAACTTAACAAAGCTCCCATATGGCTGAAAGCATTGAGTAAACTGAAAAATAGGGCTGTTATCTAAAGTATGAACAGGCATGTAGGAATGAGGAGTGAAGCTAAACTCCAAACCACAGAGATTCAGTTGCTGAGAGCCAAACGTAGCGAAAGTTTAAAAAAATATCCCTTTTTTTAGTCAGCAGCACGGCCACACGTGTTTAGCAATCAGTTTAGACTAACCCATGCTGTGATGACGGAAATGTGGCCTTAATGTGCCTTGAACATTCAAACGGTGAGCTCATTTTTTGTGCCACTTGTCTGTCTGTGTTGACCGTGACCGAAATTGACCGTGTCATCTGTCCTGTGATGTAGTCCGATACCACTGCATCACAGATCAAAAGGTGGAAAGATATTTAACCTCTTGCCCTGGTAAAACACCCAAACATCCACAGAAACACAAAAACAGAGTGCTGCCCTCAAAACTATGTGCCAGCAAATCCCTCTCTCTAGCCGATGGCCCGGCCCATTCAGCATGAACTCCATAACCTCTTCCCTCATGCCACACTCACATCACTTATCTGTGTGTGTCTGAACATACTGATGGTTTAGTTGCACTGAGGTTCATGGCCTACTGCATGATTCAACAGGTCCCAAAAACATGATGAAGTTGTGTGACAAATGCCACATCTAAAAATGCTGTATTGTCATAATACAAACAGCAAGATACACTGTGACACTAACTAATGCACTGCAGTAGTTATAAAGTTATAATTCAGCTGTGATACCGACTGAACCATTCACTTTAGGTAGCATAATATGAAAAATGTCAGTACAGTATTTTCTCAGTATGTTTTGTGAACTATTGTGTAATTCAAAAACTCTGGATGTTTTTCAGCGTCCAGATGGTGTTGACGATGTAAACACAAGCACGCACACATTTTGGGCAATTTAACAGCAAGTCAATCTTCACCTACAATTAACTTGGGCACCTGTCTGTGAGAATGACTTTATCAGTGTAAATACCTCTCTGACAGAGCGGCCAGAACCCAAAATAGTGCATGACACACAGTGTGCCTCTGCACGTGTGGTGGTATGGGTGTGTGTGTTGTGGGTGGACTACATCAAGCTAGTGATTCCCTTTCTGATGTTGTTCATTAAATGTTGCGCTGACTCTTACTATACTGTGCCTCTACGTTATATTTTTGCACTGTTTTCATTAGTGTGTTTTACTGGACCAACGTGTGCTTTAGTCAAAGGACCTTCTGCGACCTTCCTGCTAGCCTGAAGTCAAAATAAAATATGACATCAAAACACAAGTGGAATGGCATGAGAAAACCTTCTTATGGCCTGTTTTAAAGGCCCTTATAGGTAAGTCCAAATTCATCCATGAAAATGGGTCTTTCAGAGGATCTGACGGCCAGGTTAAACCTGCACCTTCGCCCTCAATGAGATGGTCCGGCCAAAATGGAGCGTTCAGGGAGTCTTTTCCAACTGTTATAGAAATTGTTTGACATTTTGGGAAATGCGCTTAGGTATTCTCTTTTTTGCAGAGAGTTAGATGAGAAGATTGATGCCACTCTCATTTCTGCCCATTAGATATGAAGCTACAGCCAGCAGCCAGTTAGCTTAGCTTAGCACAATAACTGTAAACGGGGGAAACAGCTAGCCTGGCTCTGTCTGAAGGTACAATATCCACCTACCAGCATCTCTTAAGATCACAAATTAACATGTTATATCTCTAAATTGCACAAAAACATAAGTGTAAAAACTACAACTCACCATTTTACAGCGGGATATGTCTTTGGCCAGTCTTTGTGCTAAGATACGCTAAGCAGCTTCCATCTCTAGCTTAATATTTACTCTATAGACATGAGCAAGGTATTGATCCTCTCATCAAACTCTCTGCCAGAAAGCGAATAATCTTATTCCCAAAATGTCAAACTGCTTAAAATGCAACACACTTCATCTTTTGATGTCCATAGCACATAACACCCGACACACTATATAGACAGAAGTAGTGAATTAAACAAACAAACAAAAGAAGGTCAGGATAATGGTGTAACCTAACAAATTGTCACACGTGAGGTGTGACCGACGCTGCTGGTTCGTGGGTTTACATATAAAACAAAGTGATCAGTAAATATATCACCACCTGTAGAGACATATCTATATGTCAATTATATGACACATCCAAACTTTACATGTAAACGAGTGATGCACATGTGGACAGCCACATTTGGAGATGCCTTTGAAATGATTTATCAGTCTGTTGATATATTTGGTCTGGAAGACTTCAAAAGGGTCCAGCCCCTGAACTGGTCCGCAACACACGACCTCTGAATGGCATCCCTAATGAGAATGATAATATGCCTGTGCTTAAATGGCATAATATAAGTAGGTGTTTTAGGAATTTTTATTACTTCCGGGCACTGAGCGGTAGGCAGCCTGTTGCTGTAGCTCTCTCGCTATTCCTTGTTTTTGGACTTCACACTTTTGGGATTCTTTATGTCTTGAATTTCCCCTTTGGGGATCAATAAAGGCTTATCTTAAAGTTTTGATGTACATGTGACGTGTGCAACAAAATATTTCATCCTTCATTTTACATTAGATTTACGTTAATGTATACTCCCTGTAGAATAAAACTACCATATTCCAGATATATTGAACAAGTCTAGAAAGAGCATGTTTCTTCATATTCTGAGAAATTAAGTGTGCACCCTGGCTGCGTGCGAGACATTGCATACTAGGGAAACCACTTGTCCCTGAGGGAATTGCGGCAGCAGGAATGTGACATAAGGCTACCAAGTGTCCAGGTCTCAAGATTCTTGTGGGAGTTACTGCAGAACAGGCATTCAACATGCAGCTGCTAAATAGTGACCCTTATAAACACACAGACACACAAACAACTGGCCAAAAATGTACATAACCTGTAGGGCCCCTGGCAAGCTGCCACGTGTACACTGCAGTTGGACTTCATAAAGAAAGCATTTAGAGTTAAAGAGGAAAAAACACTAACAGTCTGAGTTCCTCTTGCAAACCCCCCTCTCACTGGTCAGCCATTTGGTCTGACTGGCTTGTTTATGTGGCTGGTTACTGCAAGGATGACTAAGCAGAAATGAGAGGGGGCGGTAGTGGACCAAAACACTACAGTGCTAGGGAGGGATGGAGAGGGGCCAGACTTCGCAAAGAAAGCAGAATACGAGGGAGGGAAGGAGGGGAGAAGGTGGGACACACCTCTGTGATGACCAGCAATCCCAGCTCAGTCAACTCCCAGTGGAAATGTACCCAGACTGTAGGCCTACATGAAGCTCACAGCAGCAGCTTAGCACAGTGATGTGCATTTCCACAAGTAGCTGAGATGTTATACCAACTCATTTCTCTCAGCTGACCAGGCGTGTGGGGATTTCTTTTTGCGGAGTCTCTTGAATCAGAAATGTGTTTCCATCTGGGGCTCACTGTACTTCATCACTCACACGTGGAAACACACCTGCAGGTACAAATGTGCTCCAGTGGAGAGGCCCCGTTAAGGGTTTATGAGTGTGTGCTGCAGCGTCTGTGCGACAGAACAAACAGGATAAAGTGCTAATGTGTCCCTGCTGCAAAGGCTAGCACTGCCAACTCCTCTGTCCTGTCAGTCTGACTAGAGAAAGAAATTTAATTGGAATTGGTTTGGTGACAGGACAAGAAACAGGCACCCATATGTTTGCACACACACAGTTTTAAAGTATCAGAGTTATCAGATCCAACATTATTATTTCCAGTTTCAGCTGGGGCCTTTATTTGCCGAAACAAAAGAGACCACCAGGTCTTTATTAGACAGAGGCTCTCATTTTAACAGGCCATTATTTCATTTGACACATTCACATGAAACATATTGTTACATAATGCATTATCATATTGTCAGGAGTCATTTTAACTCCAGGACAGTTTACCTAGGAGTTCAGTCGAGTGTCAGTCTATGCTAAAAACATTGCATTGTTTAGAGGCAGGACAAACACCACTTTTCTCTCACAGGCCACAAAGAAACATGAAACCAGAAACTTGCTCCCATTGCTTCCTTTTAGACTGGGTGATAAGTGGACAGCAGTTCACGTCTGCTTGAGAGGGAGGTTAAAAAGCCTCTTTGTTTTCTCTGCCCATTCATTCATTTTGTCTCCTTTTTCTGTTCCCTGTGACAAAAATGTGTCTCACATTCAGTAGAAACAACTCCCACATAAGGAAAAATCTGAACACGTTAACAATCGCAATACAGATCAAGCACATGCACCAATTCACATACAAAGGCACGAGGTCGGCAGAAATATAAAAACAGCCCTGAGGCTTCCCCCACTGGATTTGGATTATGCAGAGGGATTATGAGACACATGACTGTGCTGGCTAACCCACAAGAGAAGGCAAAAAAAAACAAAAACAAAAAGACATGAAAGACTCGTGTGCCTGTTGGGAGTAACAAGCACTCTTGTTGAAAAAGGAAAAAGGCCCACCTCTGCTGGATACCATCGTAGCACTTTTCCAGAGGCATGTCATGGTGAGTCGTGCCGTGCCCTCAAACCACATTAACAGGCTTCGGAAGTGTTTTCACCACCAGAATAAAAGGTTTAGGATGTAATTCTTGGAACTAAATTTTGTTCAACCTCACGAACAGGAACCTTCACAATCACAAAGAACTTTTGGGTGGAGCTACCATGACTTCCTAACTGTTCCCAGCCAGCTTGTCGAGCTCCTGGCTGCACAGTGCTGCCACAGTTGGACAAATTTCTATTATATTATGTTAAGTATCCCCTAGCAGTTTGAACTTGCACAGCTTCCACACTCCCATGTTATTGTTACAGCAAATTGCTTGTCTTTCTGACCACAAGTCCAAAACCCATATAACATATGATATAAGACTAAGAAAATCACATCTGAAGCATTTGAAGAGCTAGAACCAGTGATTTTTGACTTAATGACTGAATTAATGACTTGAAATTAATCCATTAACAAAAAGTATCCCTATTCAACATATCTATTGTGACTGAAGGATGTTTAGGAAATTTTGAGGAATTTATTGGCGATTATGTGCATTGTTTTATAGGAGGTCGCACGTCATGAAAAAAACATGGGTTCAACCATCAGCTTTATCGTATGTTCCAAAAAAACACAATTAGCTTTTGTCTTTTTGGGTGGGAAGCTGGTGAGGGATCACGTCCTTGTGACTGCACTTGCGGTTTGCCAGGGTATTTGCAGGGGGACCTGAGGGGTGAGCACAAACTTTTGAGCACAATATGCTCTCCTGATGAAGCGTTTGCCATTAAAAAGCAGTCGCTGGCACCTTCATGACAGCAGTGTATAAAGTGACAAGGACTGCAATACAGGGGAAGTGGCCACATCAAATTGGAGTGAAAAAGGGGTAAAAAAGCAGGAGCTCAGCAGGCTGGGGGTGTGATGGCTTTCCACTCTGCCAAGGGATTTAAGAGAGGATTATGACGTTCCACTAGAAGTGACAAATAACATCATTTCAAGTAGAAACAGCACTTCTCATTCATCACCTTTTCTCTGACATTGTTTTCAGTACTTCCTCATTGGGTGAAATAAACATTTTCCTTTCCTAACAGCAGACAAATTGAGTTACAAAACAGCCAAAGCTGTGCAAGAGAGAAAAAAGGGACACAAATCTAGAGAGACTACACTCAATTGGCAGTTTATTATGTACAGCTAGCCAAAACTAATGCAGTCTAATATAACAGTCCTGCAATAAATTCTGCCTTCATGTAGGTTATAATGTTCATGACAATTTTGGAGGCTGTAGTTTGTGGTGCTGCTGAACTGTATTGCATTAAACAGAGAGGTATTTCTATTATTTCGAAATACCTCCTACCGTCATTGGAAAAAAAAAAAACGGGGGTGGACAAAATAATAGAAACACCTGTCAGTATAACACAATACAATTCAACAGCACCACAAACTGCAGCCTCCAAAATGACCATGAAGGTAATTCAACACCTCTCTAAAAGAGCTTCAACAAAAAGGTAGGCTTTATTGCAGGATTGTTGTATTAGACTGTATTAGTTTTAGCTAGGCATACCTAATAAACTGGCATCTGAGTGTATGTTGTCAATATTAGGCCAGCTGCAACACTGAGTGTGAGAGTCATGTGTGAGATGTCTGTGTTTGTGTTTAGTTGAACCTTACCTGTATCTGTTTGAGCACTTTGGGTATAGGTTTACAGTTGAGTTTCTGACAGGCTTGTTTGTAGGACGAGAGGATCTCCTCCACAGTCACATTCTGAGCTGCAAAACACAGAAAATTAAAAAGGTCAGGACTGCTTTTATTGCATTGTTTCTTGTGGTCACTCTTTAGGAGGTAAACACACACGCTCACACACACAAACACACACACACACACACACAAAAGAATTAGTCATGTTTTTTTCTGCGTATCCTTTAACATTGTCTGATATCTGTTGATAATCTTTGTTTATTATATTTGGATTTATTTTCATTTCTACATAATACAGCTTCACAGCGCACACTTAAATGCATTAAAGCTAGTAATCCAATTTACTATGTGTGACAGCTTAAGTGTATACATCATTCTTTTGATGGTTTCCGAGGAAGGTTGGGACAGGATTTAGACAGCCTTTCATCTCCAGCAACACTGAAGTTCAAATGCACCACACTTGCAATATGATCCTGAAATACATGCTTAATGTTTATAATCCAAAGTGGCTCTTGCATCGCTTGCTGGCACACGTTGTCATATCATTAGATATTAGGTATATAACTTATGCTTATTTATTGTGCATGCTCTGCAGCTCACTCAAAGGTCACTTGCTTGTGACGCTGAGGTGCAGAAAATGGTGATTTTCTGACAGCCACCATTCGCAAAACAAAAATGACAATACATCTGAAATGGATTGAGCATTCTGCCCTGATAATCCTGCATATTAGCTAAGGACATCCCTACATGATTCTTGCAAATGATCAACGTAAGTCTACACTTGGAAAATGGTCTCCTTTTATGTGACCTGTTTGTGTGTCTGCCTTGGGGAGCACTTTCCTGACAGAGAGGATCAGAAATTGTAACTCCCCTACTTAAGTCAGAAAAAAGGAAGTATTGTTCTTTGTGGTGTGCGGGTCAGCCGCCACTGCCATCCCAGACTGTGGCGGGGGCTAACTCCAGTCAGATGACTGGACAACATTCACACCCACTGTTCTGGCTGAGAGACTCTGCTGAGAGATGAAGTGAGACACCTGGGCAAAGACAGACTGAAAAATAATGACAGAAGTGAAGAAAAAAGAAGGAAAAATTAGCACTTGTGTGCAGGAATTCAGAAAGATCAGGACATAAAATTAGATTAACACAAACAGGATGATATACATTCGACCAACATTTGACTTATTTTAGACTGTGTATAGGTAGTGTATACAGACAGATAAATACATTCAGGGTGCATGCTGATACAGACCGAAACTGTACCTATGCTTCTATTGTACTAGCAGTACTGTACGAACACATGGAGCTGGTGTGAATCTGGCTTTGTGCTGCAGTGAGCATTTTGATTTCTCTCACCAAGGTGAGAATTTGTCCGCTTCTGCTTTCAGTCACCTCCATCTCCTCTCCCCTTTGAATCCCACAGGGGACCCCATCAGTTTAACTCCCATTCTCAAGTTCATCACCCACCCATCTGTACAAGGTAGTGACAGAACAGACTGCACTAACCAGCGTTACTAAAATGTAAAAATAATAACAAAACCTCTGTCTTTCTATACAAATAGTTTCGGTATTGCCCTAGAAGTGAACATCATGTACTGCACAGACTCTGAGATTGTTCTTTTGAAGTAGTCATGTGATAACCTGAAGTGTAGCAGCACCAACAGTGTGTAGATGGTAGAATCTGTATGTCTATACATTTGTACAAGCACAAGTCAGAATTAATAACCTGCTGGTGGGACACTCAGTCAGTTTAAAACCTGCATGAGCAGCAATGCATGTCTGACCAACTATGTTATTATTCACCGTCTCAATGAAATGTACAAACGTCAAACCATGGCTGAAAACACTACTAAGAGACTGCGGTGAGTCTGAGGTAATGGTGTGTGTGTGTGTGTGTGAGAGAGACTAAATGAAAGAGCGAGTCAGAGCCACATGAATACAATGAGAACAACACGTCTTTCTCTTGTTTTGAGACCAAAACAGCCTCTCAAACGGAAACCAGTGGAGTCTCACAGCAGACCCTGGTACATACTGAACTGAATAAAAACTCACCAAAATGCAGGACTGCTACGTTCTAGATACATAAAACTATGTGGGTTCAAGACTCAAACTGAAAATATGCATCAGATTTATAAAAAAAAAGTATGCATTCACATGGTTCTATTAGATAACTTTCAATCATTGTAAAAATGTGAAGTACTCCTTACAGTTAACCATAAATGGTCATAGATTTACCATTAATCAACTGTTCACATATAAATACATCTGACTGCTCCACAAGTCTTTAAACGTGTTCAAGAATTGAAAAGAAGAAGCAAATTTTCACTCCATGTGAGATTTAAATGCTTGTTGGTGATGTAGAGACGACTTGCTGATATGATCACTGGCTATGATAGTATTACAAGTACGAGATGGCAAGTTATTGATATTTAAACAAATATATAACAATTTGTTTTATAATTCTAACCTTTTTGGGGATTTTTCCCTCATTTTCTGCCAATTAAAAATGCTCAGTTCCCTATGCAATGCAGTCCTTGTCACTGCCAACTCTGTGACACATCGTGCTGTTACCAGACAGCTGTTTCACCTGACAGCTTCACCGGGAGGGCGTAACGTGATGGAGATTCATGCAAACCCATCCACTTCCACGTTCCACTCTTCAGGCACGACCACCCAGTAAGAATCACTGGTGCAGCAACAAGGATGAGAATGGCTCATTTTGTTTGTTGACCACATGACCAAGCCAGTGGTTTTGCTACCGGGAATCGAACCCTGTGTCTTTGCGGTGGTGGATGGGAGTTTCACTCCTGTCCAACTCGTACTCCCTTAACTAATTTCCTCACACTAATTACTGCTGCAATGTAGCCAGCAACCACTTGCAGCATAACACTGCTGTTAAAAACAGAACAGAGTCCATGTTTGTAGGAGGACGGTCTTTAATTACCTTCAAGTCTTCACTTCAATCACACCAATAGTCCATGCAAACCTACATACTCCTGCTTGGTTATGGCAGAGACTGTATGCAAAGCAGCACTAAGGGGTCTATGTAAGATTCTTTACATCAATTACATTACACGTTCTTACTTTTAAAACATCATTTTTATGTGTGGGAAGTGGAATTGTTTTGTGCATATGCATCATTTATGCATTTTGCTTAACTTGTCATTGTAGAAAAAGCACAGGTGGCACCAATAACATTAACAATGGCTTTGTTCTATCCAAGTGTCCCATTAAGCCATGGAAGTGAGCCAGCGTGCACAACACCAGGACCCTGAAACTGAAGCAGCTAAATGGATTTCAGCCATCATTAATTTTATTATTTACACCTGTGCTTTTCCCACTGTGACGTGTCAAAATGTGCTCAGTGAAAATGGCCAATTTTACGTGTGTGTGTGTGTGTGTGTGTGTGTGTGTGTGTGTGTGTGTGTGTATATATATATATATATGCATCTTTCCTTGTTACTTACTATACAACAAAATAGGTGCCTCAAATTCAAACCCACCAGTGGCTGACTTTCACAATAACAGATAAGAAACACCTGTATTATAGATATACTGTATATCTTTAGCTTTTGTTCACAAATTGAATGGTGGCAGAAATGTGAGCCACACTGAAATTGTGCAATACAATTATGAAGTTATAAAATAAAAAAAGAAATTAAGACACATTTTAGCTTTGTGTCGAAAAGCAGGAAGATTAGGGTCGAGGCCTGTACAGAGACTTTGGTCCAGCAAAGAGGTGGCACAAACATTTTTATGCAAGTTTACCTCTTTTGCCAAAATTTGCAAAGTGTTCCTTTTGGAGAGGATCTATGACTTTTTCTTAATGTTCTACATCTCCTTTTACTCTGCATCCATGGTGTAAAGTAGTCCTTTAATTAAAAAACGATGTTAATAACTTGGTGGTTTCAAGGTGAGGCTCTCCAACATTCATGCCAGCTTCGAGGGTTTCGTTGGTAGCTAAAGCAGTTATAATATCCTGAAAATCCGTTGTAATTAAGTGACTCAATTAATCTGAATTTACATTTGTGCTTTATCTACAAAAAAAATAAATACCTGAACACAGAAATGTGGATTTAACCTAAATACCTCTGCTACCAGTGTATGAGAGTCTTGTAAATTTGTACAGTACAGTGTGTGCGTTCCAGTGAACACTTTGTCCTTGGAAAAGTGTTATTGTGTAGAGTTGCTGTGGAGTGTGTGTGTGAGTAAACACTTCCTGAGGGAAAGGTGGGGTTTTGGGGTGGATGTGGGGAGGGTCCCATGCTTACTACACAGTATTTTCACACACAGCTCATTAATTAGAGAAAGAAAAGGGGAGGTGAGCGAGATGAAGACTGAATTAAAAAAAGGAACATGGTTCTATTTGTTTTAATGAAAAATAATATATCGCTACTGTACTCAAAAGCAAGGAGAGCAGTGTAAGGAAGCTTAGATTGAACACCTCAGCAAAAACTAAATAATGAGTATGTGAAAGCAGGAAATGGTGAAAAAGAGACAAAAAGTAAACCAGTAAGAGCTACTTAGGACTTAACTGCTTGGTGTTAAATAGAACTCAGATATGTGAGCTTCAGCCCTGCAGGATCATTAAGAGCTGAGCTACAGCTGCATTTCTGCTTGCTCTCTCTTTGTTTTATTGCACTCCAGTGCTGCTGGTACATGTATGGAGGGAGTGGCGATGAGGAGGTACGCAGAAGGGGGAAAGAGGGAGGGGAAAAGGCTGCTCCAAACAACATCTTTGAAAACCATGTTAAGAGGAAGAAGAGAGGTGATGATACGCACAGTCAAAAAAAAAGGTAAGGTTACACTGGCTGTGCAAAAAAGAACATGAATAACCTGAATGAATCCACCTCTTCCTCTAAGAAGACATATAGCTACCATGATGAACCACTGCTCACTGAAAATAGCAACCAGTTTAGGAGGGTCTGACTACAGTCTCACACACCCAAACCCACACCCATGGCAAGAGACGTCAGGCAGCGCAGGGTGGTTCAGAGTTCAGTTGCAATTCCTCACTTTCCACGCACCACAACTTGTCAAATATTATTTCATAAATCCAAGTTAAGCAGTCAGGCACACAATTTCCTTTGTTGCACTGCACCATCCTAAATTGACCAACCCTTCGATAGACAAAACCTGCTCTTCATGTTGTACTGAAGAAAGAAAGCATGAAGGGAAGGGCGGCTGCTTTTAAAAGACACCTTGGATTGAGATTTCAGGCGTGGAGGGGACTGGAGAGGAGAGAGAGACAAAAGAAAGTCCATCTCTGCTTTGACTTTGAATCAGCTAAATGACACAAACAGGCAGCACCCCTTTTTTTCTCCTTGATATTGTTGTTGGCCACCATCCACTGTGTAGCAACACACACTAAATCTCTTGCTGCTGCCATTGGTGAGCTTGTGAGCAAATAAATAAATAAATAAAGCAGGACACTGCTACAACAGCACCTAGCTTGCTGACTCAGATCAACAGAAGTAAACTGAGCAGTGTAGACTTCATGGTTAAGAATGATGATGAGCTTTTGACCACTATGTTGCTGGTGCAGATTTAGCCTTTCACGATTAATCGATGAATCATTTAGTCTAGAAAATGTCAGAAAATTGTGAAATATGCTCATTGCAATTTCCCAGTGACATCCTCACATTTAAGAAGCTGGAACCAGCAAACATTTGACATTTTTGCCTGAAAAATGACTGAAGTGATTAATCGATTATCAAAATAATTGGAAATTAATTTTCTTTCAACGACTAATCAAAAAACCGACTAATCGCTGCAGCTGTATAGTGAATTAAACTGATCGGTATCATACGACAACTCTTGCTCTCTAAAGTGTTTTCCTCATTTCTAACCCTCATAACATAGTTAACATAGTTCCTCTCATGATTTAGATGAAGTTGAAGGTAGTCAAAAGGAAATCAATGCAATCAAACCTACTGTAGGTGGTCCTGTCATGACAGGAGATCAATTTGGTATAATCTAGTTTGTTGGGGTATGCCCCTCTAACACTCTAGTGCACCATGAATATAACAAATGTATGAGGAAACTAGATTTACCTTTACTAAGTTCTTCAATAAACCGTGTCTGTTTCAACTCTACCCTAACAAATTATGACTCTGTTGCATCTGTGCTGCAGTACAGAAGCCAGTTGGATTGGTATCTTGGGGCGAGGAAAAACTGCAGGCAACAAAGGGAGGTATACCTGCCATAAATTATAAATCAATTACTTAATCTGAGCAACCGGCAGAGCTGCAACAAGTACAGGCACATAAGTTGAGAGGAGAAAAGCTGTCTAAAAAGAAATTGTTTTTGTTTTGTTTTACAGTAAGGCATTGAATGAGAACAGATGTTCAGTCAGCTAAACCTGCTACTTCACTTCCACACCTTAACTGTGCTATAAAAAACAAGGTGAGGTCAAGGTTTCCAGTGAAAAATGAACACGTCATTTTACTTCAACAACGGCAGGCAGGCAGCAGAGCAGTAACTTCAAACAACACACCTGAGGTAAGGGTTAATCTCAGTATGAATACATGACATAGAAACTACAGTATTTGTCTGTATTTTGACTGTGAAAAGAAAATGAGCACGGGGAATTGGAGCTACATTTGTGCTAAAATAACTATACTAGTCGTTGTATTGATTAATTTCACCACCAAACTGCTCCACATTTTAGCCTGTACTTGGTATATAAGTCATTAAATTCACCTAAAAACAATACAGTCACATCAACTTGTGATCATTTTATCCATGCACTTAGAACAGATAATTTTGGGCTTTCCCCATTTGTTTTAAAAAAAAAAAAAAATTTTGCCCTCCGTGGGCAACACCTTTCAGTATAATGCAATTCAATACAACATCCATCCATTTTCTCTACAGCTTAACCTGTTTCAGGGTCAGGTTCCAAGAAGCTGGAGCCAATCCCAGTATGCACGGGGCAATGGGAGGGGTTCCCTCTGGACAGGTCATAGTCTTTGAAGGCACCAATATACTCCGTCTGAACTGCTTGTTGGACGGTTGAAGGAAACCCCATCCCCACACCTTTCTGATGTTGGATTAGGTGGGTCTGTGTCTGACAATTCCTGTAACTTTCCAAAACCGACAATCTGTCATTCATACCCACTTCATGCTGTGATTGGCCAGCTGTGTGGAGGTGAGAATTCAATCTGGGTTTCAACTTCTTTCTCAAGTTCTCGTTTTTCATTCTTTACACAACTACTTCTGTCACCTTTTGTGTTTACGATTGAGTGCCACACAATGAAAGACTTCCGGTGGAGACTGCATAAAAATGTGCGCCGTTATCCCCATATTTAAACGTTATCGAGTCTCCCTCGTCTCTATGACAGCCAGCTTTTCACTCCGCCTTTCCAATGTGGCCGTTCGATTCAGTTATTTGCCTTCCTGGCCCTTACATTGCTACCCTGTGAACAACATGTTTTTGTACCAGCAATATAACTAAACATAACAGTTATTCATATGTCTATTATTTTTTGTATACCATTTTAATTATACTGTAATTTATTTTCTGTATCGTCTTTTAAATGTTGCTTTAATGCTTTTTTATGCCTTTTTGTAAGATTGACATCCCTTTGTGTTTTAAAGGTGTTATACAATTAAACTTGCCTTACTAGTCATGTTGAGTGCAAAGGAGTAGGCTATATGATGAAATGTAAGAACAAACAGGTTCACTAGGTCACAGCTGAGATACAAACTAACATATCACTCTAAGCCAGGATAACCCTGTCTTGATGATTGAACACATACTGAGTTGGCAAGAAATACAAATCAACTAAATTCCTACAGAGTTGAGCGACAAGCTTTTTGGCCCCAACAAATACGGTCATGCTTGAACTTAGACACAGGTTGGCTCAAAAGTTATTCCCCACTGTTTGTCATCGTGCCTCTTTGCCACTCGTTGATATGAGCGCCAAGGCATCGAACATAATGAGCCCAAAGCTCCGTGTGGAGTGGGACGTGTTGTTTTGTACTATACGCCGCTGTAGGCAAAAGGACGTATTAGAAATTCTTCACAAGTTACAGGATTTTCAGCAGGATTTTCCGCCACTGAATCAGGCTTTCACCATCTGAAGGGACGTGCACGTGTATCTGAATTTGTAGCTCAGCCAATATGAACGCACTGTCTCTGTGAAATAACCTATGATTGGCCAAAGTCTCCCGTCACGGGATAGATTTTCTGAAGCCTGAAAACAGATCCAAGAGGAGGGGCTGAACTAGAGGTTTGCTCTATTTTTTGCCCAATGATGGCAAAAAAAAAATAAATACTGCCTACCCCACCTTTAAGCTGTTTATTTTCAATTACTTTCAATAATGCTACCTAATTAAATGCTGCTGATTCTTCATATCAACTCAAACCAATGTAACACTGTATCGTTTATTTTTGATTTTCAATTAACACTGCCTCACAAGCCTCTTGCCATGTAAGTATGACAACTCAACAAAAATGATGTACCATTATTAAATGCAGCAGCTAAAAATACAAGACTTCTCTTCTCCTTTGTAGCTGCACAACATCATAACATTGTTGCAGTCAAAGCCTCTACTGCTGCCCACAAAAGGTCAGAACAGATCAACCCTCAGAGTGCCCACAGTTTGAGCGTGGGCTTTAGTTTGTGCTAGTCTTACTGGGACAGAGGAGTGGACTGGTGTATGAATGCTCGCTAAACAGTTACCATCACCACAAAAGACTGAATGAGATATGGATCTGAACTTTTCAGAGAGGTCTTGGAAGGTAAGGGCAAGCAGCTATATAAACAGCAGCATAAACAGGCAATGGAAAATAACATATTTCATGTAAAAGGTGGCACACAAGTTTTGGGATTTCCTATAATGCTTTAATAAAAAAAACAAGGGGAGGAAGCGGAGGACTTGGAGCTCTGCCTTTTCCCCCCAATTCACACCTGGCTAGTTTCTACAAAAAACAGCATGACCATTGGATTGTTAGTTCTGGAAACTTACAAAGAAATTCACTGATGCCTCCCTTTCTCCAAACTTCTCAAAAGTGCTTCCCACTGCTTTCAGACTTTTTTTCTAAAAAGGAACATGTAAGGGCCCCAACTATTTTCTTATGAAGTTCTTTAAAAGCACTTGCCAAGCCTTTAGGGCCTGTAAAAACACGTGATTCTTAGCTCCCAAGGTGCTGAAAAAGAGCTAGCACCTCACCTACCTAGAAGCTGCTGTCACGTGAAGGCGCTAAATAAATGTAAACAACATCAACAACATCATCTTAGCACAAAATCATCCAATGTCAGCTCTTGCGCCACATTTCTACAACAAATGATCATTTCAGAGATGCAGTTTACTGCACAGACTCAAGGATTAAGGTTATCTGCATTGTTGAGAAGGCATTCAAGTGAAGTCTGACCCAATGTTTGAGAGACTTGGCACAAAGAGAGGATTCCATTCAAAATGTACGACTTGCATAAGGTCTTAAATTTCTTCTGTTCGACTGGTCTGCATACTCTGGTTTCAGTAGTTAAGAATGATACAGCATACATTGTTTATGGAGAGCTTAAGAAAAGAAAAACTTTGGCAATGACTGGGAGTGTGGTGAAGACTGAAGCTACGGCATCTCCACACTGCGTTTTAGTGTTATGACACCGCTGGAGAAAGGTCTGGCTGAACCCATTATCATTCTGGTCTAGGGGAAAAAACACCCTGGCTTATTTGTATTTCTGTGAACCAATCACAATCGTCTTGGGTGGCACTAAGCCCAGGATGGACGGTGCCCTTGCAAAATAGTGTCGGGGGGCACTTGCCATTTTCAGCGTATAGGTTGCTAGCTCGGAGGCTGTTGTTGTTGTTTCACGTAGCGACGGGGACTTTGACAACGGTAACACGCAGATTGCGGAAGGGGAGGAGAATAATGACTTACATAGTCAGCCAATGGCAGGCTTATACCCACAGCCTACTTCCTGTGAATCACACTAACTGCAGATAAACACCTGACCTGATGTCTGCACATATACTTGGACAAATTGTTATGCAGCAGCTAATACTATCCTACAACAACTGACGACCAATCCTCTGGAAGGAGTAGCACACTGACAGGAGGGAAAGCTAAATTCTTAAATGATAGAAAGTGTGCAGTGACTGGAAAGTGATAGTCACCTTGAATTGGTTATTTAAACATCATTTATCAAGCTAAAATGTCTGAAATGAATTGCAATTTTGAATGCATTTTTAGAATTAAATGTGTCAAAAACTAAGACCATGTGCATTGATTTTAGACATTCCCACCCCTCTCCTGACAGTACAGTTATTGATGGCCAGAATATAGAAATAGTAGAATCATACAAATATTAGGGAACCATACTAGACAACAAACTGTCATTTGAGATAAATACTGACATGGTGTACAAGAAAAGCCAGCAGGGCTTTTCCGTCTCAGGAAACTGTCAAAATTCCAGGTTGACAGGACCTTGATGACAATGTTTTATCGTTCTTTTATTGAGTCTGTTCTTACATTCTCTGCTAGTTTCAATCTCTGAAGGTCAAACAGAAAAACGTAAATGTCTGCTGCAAAATAACAGGCACTGCATTGGAATCTCTGAATGATCTTTATAACAAACAGGTACATAAGAAAGCAGAATCCATACTGTCAGATTGTTCCCACCCTCTACATCAACAGTTTCAGCGTATGCCATCTGGGTCCCTCCTCAGACTCCCCTTCGCCAAACTAACAGATTTAAACACTTTTTTATTCCCCTTGCCATCTCCCTCCTAAACTCTAGGACAAAAAGGTAGATGTTGTTTTAACTTATTTTATATTAATTAATTGTTTTTCTCATTAACAAACTGTATAACTTATCCGCAATGTTGGTGTTGTGTCTGTATGTCTTGTGTTTTACGTGTGCTAAATGTATTCCCGTTGTTGCATACCAAATCGCCCCACTGGGGGACAAATAAAGTGATTGATTGATGAAAGGAAACGACCGAGAAACTACTGTTGACAGGTTACATGCTTCAAGAGGAAATTATTCCCAGCCAGCAGTTCAAAAAAGGTGCTCCAATAGAGAAGACTGGACACAGAGCACTTAGTTTAGCAACACATGGAGGCCAGGTGTCCAACTGGCAGTGCATTAAAGTTTAATCCACTGTGTTTCAGCTGATGGACAAAAACTTCAGCAGACTTTAGGTGATTTGTTGCCCTATTAACTGAAGAGTGGTTTGCACTGCCAGGCGTTTAGGTATGTACGGCATGCAAATTGTCACGCTTATTTATTAGTTTGACATTCATTATCAGCTCAATTCATCTTCTAGAGGGTTTCAAAAAGGTTTCGTAAGCTCACGAATTGATAAATCCAAACCATTGTAGCCCTTTGACTAATTCATACTCTATCGGCTACATTTGATAATGCATATTTTTCTCTCCGTTTTGGCCCCAAGTCCACACTACAAGCCTGCTTTACATACCCACAAATGGTGCTTTTTGAAAATGGTCGCAGAGTGGATACATTTGAAAACAAAGGCTGGACATTTTAGCTTGGAAGGGGAAAACTGAATGTTAGAAAAGCAATGACATACACTCAGTTGCCAGTTTATTAGGTACACCTAGATAAAACTAATGCAGTCTAATACAACAGTCCTGCAGTAAATCCTCCCCCTTCATGAAGGTTATGATGCTCTGTTTTAGAGAGGTGTTGATTCAAGTGTCTCTGTAGCCTACCCTCACTGATATAAATGAGGCAGACAAAAAAATAGAAACGCCTGACGCAATGCAATTCAACAGCACTACAAACTGCAGTTGGGCTGTATTTAAACTCAGTACAGGTGATTACAGAGAGCAGGAGGAGGCAGAACACAGGATAAAGAAGAGGTTGTATTTAAGTGCGGGTGGAAATTTACCTGAAAACACTGGTGTGGACGCATGTCGTTTTCACACATAAACAGCATTTTGAAATTTAGCTGGCTTAGTATGGACATAGTCTAAAGCGTAAACATGAAAATCACTTCAATTTTGAGGTGACAGAGTTTTCACATGACAACAGCAATGTATGAAAATAACATGCCAAGCCTTTGGGCAAACATCCAGAAATAGATCTGAGTCTGTCAGTGGTGGAACACTTAAGTGCTGCCAGCTCCTACTTAACATGCAAGTGCCAGTGTTCAAAATAGCCCCCCCCCCTCCCAGTCTCCGGTCCCGTTCCCTGCCATTTCACACTGCTGTGCTGTAGATGGTGACAGCAGCGTCATTCACACATGACAGCTGGCTGCCTGGCTGGTCAGAGGTGGGGCAGAGAGGCAGGGACTGTGCCACTGCTGCTGTGTGCTTCTAGCAGTCTGGATTACAGGACGGCAGCAGTGAGTAAACACAGAGAGAAAAGTTCAAATTTTAAAAAGGGAGCTAGCTGCCTTCTGCTTAGAACAGATGAGCCCAAAGGTTTAAACTACCACCGAAACCCATTTACATAACCTAAATCATACTGTACCAGCACAGGTCTGCACAAGGGCAGTGGGTCAAAAGTAAACAAAGTAAATTTGATGGCTTCTAATGATGTGGCTTAAGAAATGGTAATGTAATTATGCAAAAACCCTGGAATCTATTCCAAGTAGCTGCATGCAGATCAACTCAAGTCAATTGAGTTGACCCCCCCCCCAAAAAAAAAAAAAAAACTTTTAACGGGGAAAAAACGGAAGAAACCTCAGGAAGAGCAACAGATGAGGGATCCCTCTCCCAGGACATGCAATAGATCACGTGTGAACAGAATAGATTCACAACAGAAAATCATAGTATACAATTATGATGACAAAATGTAGATTGTAAAACATAAGTGAAGAGGATGGATCCAGGAGGACAACTGAGCAGCTTCAGGTGACACCCACTAAATAGGATCTGAGCCACACCACCTCCTCTCCACCATATGATCAATAATACTGACAGACAGCACTCGGGTTAGACTGAGGCAGAATCTGACAAAATTACAACAGCTGCAAACCCCCAGGCTTCCCACAAAACACACACATCCCACGCAATACCAGTCCTTAACTGGCTTTCATGTCATTGCACTCATACAACATAGACATCCGGTATTTTTTGTATATTACTGCACAGCAACTACAGCTGGACAGTGTATAATATCACAACACGTCTGTGATGACTTCATTCCTTTAGCGGTGTAAGACATCGTAAGTGTGCATCAACAGTAGCCTCCCTTGGTATAATGAACTATGATTTTGGTTAAAAAATAACAACAAAAAAACAAAAACAGAGCAGCCATTTTAAACAATCTCCCACATGAAACCAGGCCAGCGTCTGAGAGAGAGAGAGAAAGCTGCCGGACCAGATGGAGAGTGACATTATGAGCGAATAACAGTTGTACGCTCCATTTTTAAAATGAGGGGGCATTTTGTGCAATGTGTAGAGAATGTAGGTAATATTTGTCACTTTCAGGCTCCTCAAGAGCGATAAGAGAGCGGGGAATTCCTGTTTGACAAGAACAGAAAGGCTGAGACTGACTATGCTCAATGTTTGTTCTACCATTTACTATCAGTGCCCAGCTTTGTTGCTAAAATGACCATGGTTTAGGGCCACAGTGCAGGTTAAAGGGCAGGGTTCTGAAATCACGAAAAAAAAAACCCAAAAAACAGACACTTCTTTCTCATATTTACAAGACAAACAAAGGTGCATGTGTAGCATACACAGGCAGAAATGCATAATAAATAAATGTACAAACTAGAGCTCGCCCTGAGGGCTGATATTATCAGCAGGTGTTATCGTATCACAGACATATCGGCAACAGCAGAGAAAAACTGCAATTTGGAAACAGTTTCAACATTACATAGTTTACCTAGCAGACGCCAGTGTTTACAATACTTTGCAACACCTGAGTTGCTGTTTGACAGCTGAGCAGATGCTGGTGCCTACTCTGCTGACGAGTAGGGCTGTACCAATAAAGTTTTACTTGTTTTGAATACCAAGTTCTGATCAAGTATTTATGCTGCCATAGATTAGACAGCTGCATACTAAGGATATTAAAGTTAGTAAATCAAACAGAATTTAGGTATGATGTTCTTCATAATTTAATAGCTCTGCATCTAAACTTTCCTACAATGATCTTCATTTCATTTTCAAAACTACACCAGCTCAAGTCACCAGCTCTAAAACTATAAATATTAGAAAAATAACACTGACCAGAGATAAAGAACACTCAAAGGAATAACATGCAGAATGATAAATAATTTTTTATTTTCATTACAGACTTTTGGTTTGTTATCCTCCACTGTTTTCTATTTCCACACATTCTTTGCCTCAGTGATAGTGTGAACAAAATTTTATTTCTCCCCAGGTTTTTATAGAAAATGGGGTATTAACGACACCTTTATGACAGCTGGCAGCTGACATTTGACAATGTTAACTTGGCTGATTTAACACCCAAATATTTGCAGCCATGTTGTTCCCAATAGATTGAAAAAGTATCTTTGCACAGCTAGTTGTAAAAGACAAGTGCAAATATGCTGTGTTTCGGTCAGATTACTTCAAAGAAGTAATCTATTGGCCTTATTGGCCCAGAAAACCCCAGTACTGGTCTGCCTCTAGCACAAACTGAACTAGCGTCTAGGTTTTCACAGCCTTTGTCCATTCTGTACACTGAAAGCTTTGCTTATCAGTATGTAACTTGGTCCGCAGCCACAGCACATAACATTTCATGGGTCACAGAGCCTCTAACAACCTGGTGCCAAGTGGGCCTTGGGTCTGATGACATGAGACAGAGCTGCATGTAGGCCAAAGAGTTTGTTCGCTTGCAGGATAAACAGTTATTAATGTGAAGGAATTATCTGTACTACAAGTAGTAGGGTTTAACTTGTTCGTACACAAATCTGGATTACAATAAAGTAGTAGTATTTTCTATGGTTGCTATGAAAATTATCTTGCACCAAGACTTAACAAAAAGTCTCTCTCTTTCCATTTAAGAGTGTTTGCAGTGACTGACCGATAAGTCTGACAAAATAAATTACTTAGCACATGCTACCAGTATGATCCGGTGCTTTTGTAATGACATGCTTTGCTGATATAAGCCCAAGCTGCACTTAGACTGAATTAGCCAGCCAGGGAGGAGGAGAAATAGGGGAGGAGAAGCGAAGGGAGCAGGGGAAGCAACGCAGCATGTTGGGAAGTTCAGGAATCTCAGGATATGATGTAGTATTTGCCCAGGCCTGGAGGGAAAGAACAAACGACCCTCAAGTCACGACAGGGAGAGCGGAAAGAAGAAAATAAAGGGTCTACGAATGATATTATCTAACTCAAAACAAAATGACATTGACATATATTACTACTTCCCTTATGCTGTTTAAGCGTATGTCGACAAAATGAATCTCTTGAGTACAATATTACAAGGAAGTTCCCAGAAGCACTACTGGTCTTTTTTGTGTAAATTATAGCCTCACATGTTGTACAATACCACGAAACTGGACGACGTCAATTCTGGAAAAATGAGAGTGCCATGGAAGAAATGGAAATACGACACCCCAGCTGGCTGCTATTGTTCCCCCGACTCCGTTCCCTCCTGAACCCCAGGGGTTCATTTTGAATGGCAGCTTTCTAGACTCCATTAAGTTAACTCCTGTTCAGAAGCTCATTTCGTGACAGCAATTAAAACAGATATATGTTGCTCTGCGAACATTCAATATCCATCTAACAAATTCCTCCCTCTGCTCTTACAGCAGTAACTCATACTGTGCAAGGATGAAGCTCCAGGCTCTGTGAGCTCAGGCTGTCATGTTTCTGACAGATGACATAAGACAGAGACCCAGAGAACCTGACACTAGATAGGCAGATAAAGGGTCTGGATGGATCACGGATCTATTGTGGCACAGTGCTCCTTACGAAGCATGAAGAGCCTTGGAGTGGAGATTCAGATACATTTCAATTCCTGGACTTTGCCTCAGAGACACACACACACACACACACACACACTCACACTCAGATAGCCTGTCCCATGTGCGAGCATGTCCTCAACATAGACGGCAGAAGCAGGACAAAGGAAAAGATATCCAGGTGAATGTCAAAGGTTTAGGAAGTTCACCATTGGCACACTAGTTGAAAACATGGCACTAGAAGTAATTTCCAAATTTAACACACATATATGACATGTATAACTCAGTTGCAAAGGAGCAATTATTTATTAAACCTCAAGCATATAATTGTTATTAGGCTTCCTCAATTGCAAAAAGGAAAGATATTATTAAATTATTTAAAGTGGGTGACTACGATCCTGATGGACGTGCCCCCCTTTTCAGTAGACACACGCTGCAGGTTGCTAGGTGTAGCTGACGTTTGCCATGTCGAACAAAGAAATATGCTGATTTAAAAGTTATTTTCTAAGTGGACTTACAACACCAACGCTTTTTAATCGCCATTTTAGTGGCCATTTGTCCTGGCTCTGGTATAGGATTACGACGTCCCTTAATTCCACCTAGTAAGCAGGATTGGTTGTTTTTCAAACCCAAGAAACTGCTATCAATGAACACAAGCGAAGACATATTCAAATTGCTGAAAATTCAATGGTCTGGAAGCAAGCTAACACAATTCACCAAACAATGAGACTGAAGAAGGTAGGCATGTATTCAATGTTTTAAAACATGAAGATGATAAACACAATTACTTCACTCTGATCTCATTACTTAGACTGAAATCAACAATATCTATAAAGTTTTAGGAATTAAAATTGTATTCGTTCAATCCATTGGACTAAAAATGTTCTACTAAATGTACCACTGTGTTTTATCTTTGCCTACATTAAAAACAGAGTGTTCTGTCTATCAAGTGATTAACTTCTCCAACATCAACTGTCTCTCTACCTCCATGTCAACGGCACAATCAGTTGGAACTTTGGAACTTAAATAAACTACATGATAAATGTGCAGTGATGAATAATCTGAGCCCACACTACAGTCATCTAGACATTGGACTGTTCCCAGCGCCATGCGTTTCATAAGGTCCCAGAAATCTTGGCTAACTCGTTTGGACTTTGCTCCCCGTGGAGTTTGGCTGAAGATATTTCATGTCAGACTGGCTGCTGTAAACTCATACAGAAACATTTGGAAAAGCTACAGGGTTATATGGCAATTTGTAAGTGGCATGGAGGCTACAAACATGTAAATTATTTTAAGTGGGTAGAAGATAATTTACAGTTACATGCAGCTAAATGTGTGAGGATAAATGGGCTGTCTGACGAATCACAAGGGTGAAGAATTTATATTCGGCTGAACGTGAGGCAGTATTGTTCATGCATATTAACCTTGCTGCTTTTGTGCTTCTTTCTACTGCCCCTCCCCCATCTGGACATCTCGCATCACTGGCCCTTGCCTTGGCCTGGCCTACAATTTTGGTTTTATACACCAGGAAAAAAACAGGACTCTCACTGGCTTACCCTTCAAACCACACAGGTCACAAAGACACTGAGGTCGTAAGGCCGGCAATATATAGTCCAAATAAACACATCTTCTCAACTACAGTCAACTGTGTAACTATGTTGACTGCCGTCACAGTACTGTGAGCAAACACCAGTTGTCCCACTATGACTGTAGGTCTGTTTATTAAACGATGTCCATTGTCCACACCAGATGAAGAAGTGTGTGAGTCATGGTCAGATCACACATGACTTGCCAGTTCCTCCGAAAAAAAAAAAGGATTAAACATGAAACTAAGCAGTATAACTCTGCTTTAGAGGAACTAGACTCTAAAAACTTGAACGAAAACATAATAAAAAAACTAATAATAAGACCAGGTAATGGCAAATAATGAATATTATTACACAACAAAGGTCAATGGGACATTCCTACAATTTTTTCTTTGGTTACTGCTGCATGATGACCAATAAATAAATAAAAATGCACAGTTATTTAAAAGCTATTAGTCATAACTACACTTTAATGTATTGGTCCCTTACGGCAAATAACAATGAAGTTGAATTGAATCTAAAAATACAAGCAAAATTAAAAATGTGAACTAAACAAATTGTTGATATTATATTTGTTATTTTTCACATTATGCTTGATTATTAATAATGCATGCATACTAATCTATAGCCTATATAAAAACAAATTTCAAACATAATTTATCTACTAAGTCAATTGATCTGGATTTGCAAAAAACGCTTTTGGTTTTTCCACATACATTACATACACACTGGTTTAGAGTGACGTAATGTTCATTGCTTTCTAACTTGGAGATATATATATATATATATATATATATATATACACACACATATTCCTGGTCCATTGTTGTGCTGCTGTAGTGCTTAATTTACCTCCTGGGGTTCAAAAAAGTTTGATCTCATCTTAAATATATGGCATTTAGTGTAACACTTAATACATGGAAGATTAAATTTAAAAATAAACTTCTCATTTTGTTGCTACAGTAAAGGCAGTGCCATATCCTGCATGAGCTTCCTTTGGATGTGCTTTCACAGAACAAACAGGAACCTACTGTGGTAAAATGGCACACCTCAAGGAGTGGTGGGATCCACTCACAATACGACATATAGGCCTGGGCCTATATTTAGATGCATAGGTTTACTTCGACTGCTGGGGAAAAAAGCCAGACTAAGCTAGTATGTTAGTTATTTGACCATCTAAACTAAAAAATTCTGTTTGAAAAAGGGGCAGGGGCACAGGCGCTGCCTGAGGGCTAAATAGACTGTAGTGTGATTGTGCAAGAGATGACAAGCTTTGAAGAAAGACACAAAAGAATATTGCTCTCAAAAGACACCTCTCATGTATCAGTGTCAGCATCCATCAACTCCAATCACATTTTTACTGACTACACATGGAATATGGACCATGACAGGGCACATTTTAAACGGAACCTGAACAGAGCGAACAGCTTTTTAGGATATGGAGCTTGAGGAAAATGCAGTTAAAAGTCCTATGAGAATAAATCCTGGTTGGACTGACATGTTCATGCAGGCACAATAGATAAGTAGAATAAATAGAAAGTCATTCACACATACAGACGTGCAGAAACAAACAGTATTACCATGTCTCCAGGGGTCCTTGGGCTCCACTGCTCCTGAGACAATATCCTCATCTGAGGGAAACGTCACCCTTTTCCCACTTGGTTTGTGTTTATCGTCCCCCCCCTCCACTGAGGGGTACAGTCCAGCCTGGTCTGTGGGAGAAGCTTCTGTGACGCTTGTCTGGCTTATATCTGACAGGATCTCCGCCGTGCTGCCAGCTGGGACATCCTGAGATGTGGATTCTGAGTCTAAAGTATTGTCTGAGAATGAGCTGACGCTTGTCGGTTCAGCCTCCAACACCCCACTCTCATCGAGACTCAGATCCACACCTATGTCCATGTCCCCACCATCATCCCCTTCTTCCACAACACACTTTGCATGATCAGTGTCCTTATGTTCCTTCATTTCCTCCCCCCCAATATCGTCCTTGTGCTGCTCATCATTCAAAAAGATCAAGTCAGTGGGATTCACTACTGCAGGGGTGTCTTGGGCACTGCACTTTCTATTTCCATTGACCTCATCAATTTCCAGTGTGTCTTGTGCCTGATGGTTGTCCTCCTCAGCTGCCTGAAGGTTGTCAGTGAGCTGAGGCATCATGTACTCGGAGGCCTCAGTGGGAACAATGTTTTGTTTTTCTGTGTTACTGTCCGTCATCAGTTCAGAGATCCGGGGGGTGACCCCTTCTGTGTTGTTGGTGGTGTTGTGATCATCATCCACATTGCTTTTTGTCTTGACATTGCACAAATCTAGACACTGCTCTTCAAAATTCATGTTTTCATTTCCAGTGAAACTCAGTCTTCAACTGTGCCAGACAGCCTAGATATTGAGTTAAACAGTAACTAAGAACCTACTGACATGGATAAGCCTGTCTCTGGCCTTTATCTCACAACAATATACTATCCTGGTCCTTTATTTACCAAACTATATTCAAGTGCAATCAGAAAATGTATTTTGACTGGTCTGTTGTACTGGGGGTGAGTTAAATTATAGTTTTCACAAACCCCAAATCACAGGTGACTTTGATGCATCCTTAAAAATTAGCTAATAAAGTGCAATTTCATACAAATATCAATACAAGAAATATGTGATACCTGTGTGAAATAGATACAGTTTCAGTAATTATTTATATGTGAAACTAGGCAACTTTGCTCAACTATCACCCAGGCAGGCAGCCACCACTTAATAATTTCTGCCAACCGTGTCCTGTTGCTCCAAATAGGAACCGAAAGGCTCACTGGTCGTCAGCACATTGCCAGAAGTATTTAAGAGCATCAGGACAGTCAATTGAAATGAACAAGTCACTCAGGGTGCCTCCATTACGCTAGCAAAGTCAGCTTACTGCCCGACACCAAACCGATTCATTTGCATGAATTTGAGAGAGCTAATGTTAGCTAGCTTGCTAAAGTTGTTGCCCAACAATGACGTCCAGGCCCGTGTACGGTCGCATGCCTGCTTCTTTACGTGAGCCCGTCTGTTTCTCACCGACAAAGTCCATTCTTCTGTGTCAAGAAAAATATTTTCCGGCTGTAGCTCTTGTCTCACCCTCTGTCGTGCTGCAACTCGGCTCGCATCACAACCCTCGACCAGCGGCAGACAGAAAAAAAACAGGCGTCACACTCCGAGCAATGAGCATGTTTCGGTAGCTAACGTTATCGCTAAGGAACCGTGCCGAAGCTACACCTGCCGGTACTAATAGTGCTTAATATGAGATTATAAAGATACTCGAACCGCACAGGTCTCGTAGGTATCTCCTTATCCGGGAGAAGTACGTTAGACCTGTTTTTGTCTAGCGTTACCATTCGCTAGCTTGTTGAAATCCAACAACTGTTTGTTGTTCACACGTCTTACGTCAGCACGTCGTTACCCACAGGGGTACGTTCAGCAGACGCAATGTTACAGAAGGTTGCATAAAACAAAAAAAAAAGGGCAATATTTTACAGAAATATTTAGGTTACAGCATACGGTTAACCTCTGATGCGCTTACTTATCGAAGCTGTAGTGGAAAATAAACGAACTAATGTGCAATACAGGCGTTGCATCTGTTGGCATGTTGTATATAATGTTTTGAAGGATGTTAGAGACTCAAATATTACATTTGACTTAAATATACTGAATGAAGCATTTTTAGCACATGAGAAATGTCAGGAGGTAGGTTAAATACGGTACAAACATGAAGATCCTTCCTTGGGTAAAATTAGGCTACAAGAAGATGTCTGCATTAAAGTGACATACCTTACACTCATCTTGCACTTTTGGTTGTATTGTGAGCTTCAGCTATTCTTTGAGATAAGGCTTTAATGTTTGGTAAACTTCCCTGCAAAAGCACTGATTAACTCTGAACATTATGGAGAATGTCAGCCTGAACACAAACCCGCCAAGGCAGTTGAGTTCCCCATCATGTTGGGATGAAATTTCCAGGTAACATTTTGGGCTACATTCAAGATTGTAGCAATGATCATTGAGTAAATAGCAGTGTCAACGTCACTGGCATATATATATATATTTTAAATAAAAGTGTGGCTCGTTAAGACCTCTACATATGGAGAACTGACATCAGCCAGGTGTAAAAGCATATTCACAACCTGTACATATTAGGGTCACAGCCAGACCAGTGTCTAGTGAAAAGATTCATTTTAAATGGACATACAAGAACTAGTTACTGTATTTTCCCTAGTCACAGGAAATATTGCCTTAGTATTCAGAAAACATTTTCCCAGCTCGCAACCAAAACACATGTAGGTCGCCAGAAAGATTTCTTCTTGTGCCTTGCTCTAGTAATAAGACAAGCATACTTTAAAAACATAATACTTTAATAAACATTTAGCAAAACATACATTCACAATTAAAACTCTTGGGACTGAATGTCTTTAGCAGAACTGTCATCCCTTGGTGCCTTGGTCTTCTTGGGGAGAAGGCTTGCCTGGATGTTTGGGATGACACCACCCTCTGACATTGTGACCCCTGCCAGCAGGTTGTTGAGCTCTTCATCATTTTTCACCGCCAGCAAGATGTGGCGAGGAGCGATGCGGTGCTTCTTGTTGTCACGGCAGGCGTTTCCAGCCAGCTCCAGGATTTCAGCACAGAGGTATTCCAGGACTGCTGCGAGGTACACTGCAGAACCATTGGCAACTCGTTCAGCATAGTTGCCTTTCCTCAGCAGCCTGTGGATGCGGCCCACTGGGAAAATGATTCCTGCTCTGGAAGACCGGGACACTGAAGTCTTGGGTTTGGGCACAGCTTTCTTCCCACGGCCAGACATCTTTAGTCTGAGTGGAGAGAAATATTTAGTCCAGATTAGACAGTAAAGAAAGTAATCTAGAAATGTTTTGTATAATTTCAAATCTATGTAATATTCAAAACAGCTGCTGCATTTGAAGTAACTTTGGGGTCATAAGGTTATAACAAGCAGCATTTTGAAACAGCCACATGTTTAAACATTAAAGCCAAAGCCATCTAATAAAGCACAATTTAACATAAAACTCATTCCTGTTGAGGAATAACTACATGAGACTTTACTCAACACTCACCAGTATTCTGCACTTCCTTCCAGTTGACAAAACAGCTTCACACTGAAACACAGAATACTGCTTTTATATGAGTCAGGCAGTAATTTGTTGATTGCTGACACCTGGCTCCTCTGCTGCATCACCTACTTTTGACACACTGTTTGCTATCTCTCACGTTTCATTGTACCGAGTAACACTGATGCAAAGGAGTAAGTAATGCTTTTCTGCACGAGCACACATTTTCCTGACAGGTTTAGTAACTAATTACTTTGCAGATTAAGATTTTACATACAAAACCTGTGTAAACAGTATGTAAAGTACTAGCTCACTCTCAACAAGCTACAACATTAAAATGTTGTTTACATGTTACTGCATTAGTAATAATCAGTAATAATTAATATAACGCTACAGGGACACTCTGCTGCATATTGAGCACTTTTACTTAAAGAATATTTTCTGTTCTTTTACTAAAGTATGATATACAGTATGCGTGTGAAGAAAAGACAACTATTGGACTGACAGCAGTTTTTTTGGTCTTAAAACCAACCACGACCCCTTACTTTGTCTCGTTAGTGAGCACAATAATTAAAATCTAAAAAAGAACATAGTACCTATATTAGTAAAAATAAACATATAGTCATTTTCTGGTGTGGGACAAATGTACATTTTATTTACTGGTGGTGTCTACCTCTATAGAAAAGTGTATCGTGAACTCTACTGCTCTCACTGGGTAAACACTTAAAATATTTGTTTATGCTCTCGAATACTCCTTTAAGAAACACATATATCTAGGCATGCTGCTTATTAAACATATATTCTTTATAACATTGGCAATCAAATTGAGTATTTTTCTATAAAACATGAAACAGACAATTGATACAATGCCATTTTAATGAATTTCATCTGAAAACATCAACAGCAGGTGGCAGCACAGACCTCAGATTTAACCCCTGGCTGTTGCAGTTTGTCTTTTTACTCAAATTACTTACTCTTAGTGATGGAGCACTTATAAATCCACACTTAGTGGTGTCATGATCTTTCACATTATGATTAGGTGCTTGATTGTGTCTGTCTCCCCGAGTGCCTGATGTGCTTACTAACTAACTACTTGGGCGAGTGATCGTCTCCTACCTCTGTGTACAACTCAGTATCAAGTGTTTCTTTACAGCACACTCAGAAACAGACAGAGATAAACAGCGATTATTTACGTATTCATACTGTCTTCTAACTTGCTGCGAGCTCAGTAGCTGTTTATATTTCACCCATAACATTATTTAGCATGTCCATAGTGCGTATCACCTTTTTCAGCTACGAAGCTCGCATTTCAAACGATCCTTTCCCATGACAACTGAGCAATCTCCATCTCCTGATGAAGACCATGTGATACAGTTGAAAGCCCCAGAAAAAGCTAGTAAATTGACACTGAATTGTTCTGTCAAACTACTGATTACATCAAATGGACAGAAGGGGTTGATGTTATTCATAAAGGTTAGTGCAGAAAGGAACATAAAACACCTATTTCTGATTGGAGAACATGCACAGTTTGTTAATACAAGTGTGATGTTTCATATGAAACTTTATTGATCTGAGATACACTGTCTTCTATCTGATATGTTACAGTAACCCATGTGTGTGTTTGTAAAGGCCCCTAAAGTCAAGTCAAGTTTAGTCAAATTTATTTATAAAGCACATTTAAAAACAACCCCGTTGGCCAAAGTGCTGTACAGACCAGCAGAGCAGGTAGTTAAAATCATAAAATAAAGCAGTTGTCAGTTGACATTTTAACTTATTTTTATTGCACCAAACAAGGAAACTTTGCCAGTGGCACACATGAATTGAGAAGAATGGATAAAGAAGACATTCCCTTGCTGAGATAAAAGTATTATTATAAAGATAAAAGTATATTTTAACATCACACTGGAAGTGCCCTCAGCCACCTGTTTTTTTTCAACATGTTTTCCCACTTTCTTTTTGCTTTAATGCATTGACTGGTGGCTCCGTCATTGTCAATATCCTCATTGCCAAATTTGAAGGCAACCAGCTTCGTCCTTTGTACCATTTGCCTTCTCCCCCATGTACCGACAGTTAGAGATGGAAGAGAGAGAGAGAGAGACATTCACTTTAAAATATGGCAAAGGGCCAATCGCAGAGCAGCGGGAAGACAAATTAAGCGGGGACCTTCCCAGCAGGTCGTCCTTGGACAGATTGGATGTGATTCTGTTCAACCTCTCGACACGAGGAGGACAGGACGGGACTCACAAGCTGTCACAGAGCAGTTCCCAATACTGCAGCCTGACTTTCAAGTATGTAAAGTATAAAGCCAGTGCACTCATTGATCTGGTTCCTAACACAATTTATTTGCACTCAGTGGAGACTAGGTCTGTGTATAAGCTGTAGTTTTTCATCATGTGAGTTGTCATCATTGAAACAAGCCATTTGTTTTTGTGCAGTTCTCCTGAGAGTCTTCATCTGGATAAAGGCTGAAGGGCCTCTGTATTTATTAGCAACAGTAGCTACTAACACTGAAGTTTGCAGTCTGCTGCCGAGTGAGGAGAGGAGATGAAAGGGAGAGTGGAGGAAACCACGAAATGATCAAAACATACGATTAAACTCAGAGATTGAAGGCAAAACCAGACACCAAAGCCCCTAACAAGATTTCTCTTATGTCTGCTAACACAATATTTTAAATAAGATGGTTCATCACTCCCTTGGTTGCCATTTTTCACAAAACTGATTGCTGAATTTACAGGTAGGTCTTTTTCTCTGTCTTTGCACCAGACAGGTGGACAGGTAAACAGTGAAGACAGCCTCATGCTCTAGTTAACTGACACGCAGAGGCCTCTTTCTCTTTTCCCTGAGTGGTAATAAATCTGTAGATGTGGCTTTAAGGAAGATTATGCTGTTACTTTGACTACTAGTTTTTCCCCTTTCCTCAGCTTTATGGAGACTACAGGAGACTGAGCCTGATCTTCGGAAAGCAATTTATCTTCTACATGAAACGAACTCGAGGCTCAGTGACTTCTTTCATATGTGCAGACACACTTGTACGATTACAGACATGCTTTCCCGTGGAAAGAGAGGTTCATATTTGAATTACTGACAACTTTCACAGGGCATTAACCCCACTGATAATAACCAAATCTCTAGAGATTTTTCATTGCAACTGTTCACCTCTTTCAACGGATAATAGCCTATTCATCAACAACCACTTTTCCCTCATTCATAAATTCCCAGATGACAGTGACATTAGCCTCATATGGCACCTTGACAGCAGAAAAAAGGTGTTGAATATGTCTGGCCCCTCTTGTAATTTGAAGTTAATAAAGAGACAATTAATGTGAGGTGTCCACACAGTAATTGGAGAGTGAGTCATTCTCTGAGTGGATCTACTTTAATTATGAAACCTTATGGACACCCACAGTGCAGCCGGGTGTCCTGAGGTCCCAGGATCCTTAGGTGCTTAAAGTCTGTCGCCTCCTGAAAAAAATGCCTGTGAGGCTGTGATTGTTTTTCCATGACTGCGCTCACTCCCATTAAATAAAGGAGAAACAGCTTTGAAGGACTGGACCTCAATGTTATTTCCTGAGTGAAACTGTACACATTCTGTGTTTATGTGTAAGTTTTCATCCATATGAACATTAATCTCATTGCTCTGAAACAGATTTTTAAGGAATAGTTTGACATTTTGGGAAAAGCTCTTGATTGATGCCACTCTCATGTCTGTCTATTAAATATAAAGCTACAGCCAACAGCTGATTACCTTTTATAAAGGTGACAAAATCCACCTACCAGCACCTTTGTACAGAGCCAGGCTAGCCGTTTCCTCCTGTTTCCAGTTTTTATGCTAAGCTAAACTAACCAGCTGTTGGCTGTAGCTTCATATTTACAGCACAAACATGACAATAACGTCGATCTTTTCATTTAACTCTCAGCATGAAATCAAATAAGCATATTTCCAAACATGTCAAACTATTCCTTTAAGTTTAAGAGAACCGGAAGTAAAGAAACCGCTCGTTCCCATTTTGTATCTGATCTTCATACGCACAGATCACATGCTGTAAACTGTTGAGAACAAAATTAGGCCATTAAGTCACAATCACAATATGCATCATCACTGTCCAATGAAAACCATGTTTCTCCAAAATGTCAATTTTTCATGAAACAAGAAAAACAGCCTTGTTTTGAGCTTCATGACAATTTTAAGATATACTTCCATATACCTTTTACCACCTTTTATGGTGGTAAAAATAATAACGCGGACGTATATTTTGGTCCCATGACCATGTGGTTGAAAGCTCCAGAAGTAGCTCAGTTGAGTCAGACTAATAATTCAAAGGTCAAGAATTAACGTTAAGGCTCAATTTATAGATAATTCAGTAGGTGTTAAGAAAGTTGTATTCACCTAACACAAATACATTTATTACATACATTACATAAATTTTACATTTTCAGACCTACTGTTCCTATTCCTCGGCCTTGATGTGCAAGCCAACTCTCTACTTTCACAGACCTCCAGGTCCACCAACGCACCACTGGGATGTGGAGAAAAGCTGGAGAAACCCTATAACACCTGCTTAATTACCTCTGAGAATCAGTTTTACTCTTCTTATTTTACAGATCAGATAAAAATGTACTCTTTACTCTTAATCAATATCAGGATGCAGAAGGCAGAGTATAGTCATAAATGGATCCAAACTAAATGTTCAGCATAAAGAATTTGTAGAATTAACATGGAAGATTTGAGAGTCACTGTGTGGACTGCACCACAGGATCTTCCTAGAAATACTTAGTAGTGTGAATTTCCAAGCAAGTGTTAATTTAAGATACCACAAGAATGTAATGGATCACCTTTGTCTTTCTGTTTAATTTAGTTCACCCTGAACATTGTCTTCAATGATGGTGTGTCTGTGTAAGAAGGACACTAGACAGAAGTTCCCTAATTTGACACCAACAGAAATAAACAGTGCAGCACAAAATGTGCATCACTTGTGATGGAGTCAAAGTTTGCTTTCTTGGGTGTATTTGGTGAAGCTGTTTATGTCGATTAATCACTGGGCAGCTTTGACTTCAACATACCACTTATTTAGTCATAGTGCCCACTGTTTATTTATCAGATTAAAATAAAAAGTGTTTTCCAGAGATGAGGAGAAAATTCTCTCTTTACAAAACATGGACTGGGTTCTTGGAGTGTCGAATGGGATTGTAGCAGGCAGGACAAGGAAGGTGCTGCTGGCAAGGTGTTTTTGTGGCAATCATCAAGAGGCACACGTGTGACACGTGTATCATTCCTAATTCTTTTTTTATTGTACAAGTCAACAGTCCTCGTTCTGTGCAAAAATGAAATGGTTATCTTCCAAAGTTAGTCTTTTTTAGCATGAAAATCACTAGCAAGATGAGTAGCAAGATGGCGCCGCTGCGTTCGGATGCTGTCCTGGTAGCTCCGCTAAGACTGTGCTCTTGATTGCACTGTAGGAAATAGTTTACATAAGATCTATTACATATGAGTATTTTTATCCATATTTATTATCTTGTCCTTTATATGTTATATGTTGCGTTAGCACAGGCTAGGAACCTTCCAGAAAAAAACATTTCACTGTTGTTATACTTGTTTGATTGCACGTGACAAATAAAAGCTTTGAACTTTGAACTTGAACTTTGTGTTTCCCTGGACAGTGTTTCCTTGCTGAGCTGCAGTGGAGGGATAGTAACAACAAGTAAATTTGATATTAAAATAACATAACTTTGATAGATTCAAATTTGTCTAGTCTAACTTTGGCTGCTGAAGCCTCATATTAGCTTCAGCTGCACTTCTACTGTATACTGTATTTTCACACCGAATGAAGACTGTGGGGGTGGGGGTTAACCATGTGGTACACCTTATTGATCAGTTGGACTCCTCACTTCCTGACAAATGCTCGGTCGCTGCCTTGCCCACCATGTAGTCTTAATCCTCCTATGGTAAAGTAATAACATTAGGCTAGGTCTGTTTCCAAAAGTTGTCCCTCTGTGCTTACTATTTCTGGAAATTGTGAATTTTAAAGAAGTCTAGAAAAGACTCTCCTCTCCACCTTCCTCATCTTTTGCATCATCCTACGCATCTTTTATCCTCCTCAGGTCCTCAGCCAGCTGTGATGGCTACCATATGTTCATACCACATGTCACTGGTTTCCTAATAAAAACCATTTCCCTTTTTAAACATTATGAAAACACAGGGTGGACCTTGGGAGATATAAAATCGGGGTAGGATTGATCTGGCATCGAGCACCTGTGTGTGGGGATTGACCAGAAGAAGACAACCACCGCAAATCCACTGCCACGTCATTAGAAGAAGGGGGAAGAACTGAGGACAAAGTGATTTTCCATCATCCAGCCAGCCACCCATCCGTCCATCCCACCTGTGCAAAACTCCCATTCCTCCCTGCTTTTAATTCCTCCATCTGTTTTTCTCTCTTTCCTTTCTGTCTCTCTTTCTTTTCAGCCATAACTTGTTTTGGCTCTCTGTCACATTATTCTCCAACTTTTTTTTAAATGTAATTCCCTTCCTGTCCCCTCTCTCTCCTCCTTACAACCTTGGTACCTCATCATCCAACACACACACAGACACACAGACACACAGACACACACACACACACACACACACACACACACACACACAGGCATTTACACACTTCATTTCTTTAAATATTCATTTCCGTCTGTCTGTGATGTGTTTTGGGGAGCTTCCTGTTCCCAGCCCTCCTGCTTCCCTGAGAACCGCCATGTAGGAAGTGGCAGTCCTGGCACTGGTTCCTCCTCCCCCTCCGACTGGTCACATTCCCACCTTATAGAGACCGACAGAGATGGAAAGAGAGGGAAAGAGAGAGATGGACCTCTGCCATAGAGGTTACTGTCCATTTAATAGTACTGGTTTCTGGATTCTGTTACAAAAATTGTTGTTGCTATAGCCTTTTCCCAGACAATATCACCCTTTTTACTGGACAACCTGCACAACCCTGCTCGCTAATAAACTCAGAATATTACTCTATTTCACAGCTGGAGGTTTCTTAGAATTTCTCTAATTCTTTTGACAGAAACAATTCCCAGGGTGTCACTCAGGAAGTTATGGCATGTTTTCCTCAACATAAACATGGATGTGAACTTGGATTTGTGCATTTTATTTCAGACTGGAAAATATCTACTTTTTAAAATCTGGCATGATGAAGAATACTTTTGATTCTTAGATCACATTTACAAGATTCACACATCGGCACCAGAGAATTAAAAACTGTCGGGAAGCATAAGTTCAGAGGAACTGCAAACACTTGACAACAATGTCTTGCTGAGAGGTCAAAGAGGTGAAACAGAGGGACATCGGGGTTGTTTGTGCAACTGATTTGTCTGCTCATTAAGTTTTAAGACCCGGGCTCACCAGACGCCCAGTCCAGATGTCCAGAATCCCAGAAGTCACACAGTGAAATTCATCCGTGTGTCTTTGTGAAATATGGTTGGTTTTAGAAGCTTGGTGGCATACTTGCTGGGCTAGTAGGTGAACTAGTGTAGCTGTCGAGCTAACTGCTATCACGCTAGCGAGCTGGAAACATTCAGTCACAATAGCCCCCCAAGCTTTTTTCTATTTTTTCTGCAGTGTGCCCTTTACTCCCCCTGATTGTACATCATTTCATTCAATAAAGAGTTTTATTGAAGCGGAAATAACAATGAGAGTGATTCAATTCATGGTGCCATCAGATGGCCTCAAATTCGTTGCGCAATTACCACCAAAGTTGAACTCGACAAGAAACATTTGCATAGATTTGCCCACAGTAAATCCACTGATTGCGGCGATCCCATTGGAATGAATACATTTTACCAGAAGTTTTCAAATGCTGGTGTGACAGTTACCTTTGCCCACATCTACTCTGATACATGGAGATCATGACGCTGCTTTTTGGAATATCTCCTTCATCATCATGGCACATTTGCTGTTTTCTGCATGTTTCTTTTCCAGTTCTCGGTCATATTTTGCTTCCTCTTCTCCATCAGCCTTTTCCCGCTCTTCCTCCCTCTCCCTTCTTGGCCACACAACGCCTCAGGTCAACCCCTCCCTGCCTGTCAATATATATAAAAATAACCTGCAGGATTCGGGACCCTGTGCTGACAGCTCAAGGCTGTTCTCAGACTTGTGTTTGTTTGCGTGCATGTCTGTGTATGTTTGTATGCTTTAGAGGGAAGAACAGATGCCCCAGGCTTGGTTTTCTCATTCTGGCTACAAACAGACCTGTGATTTATGTTATTGTACTGTTGCTTTGGCCAAAACAAGACTGGAAGAGGGATGAGGGGACGGAGGGATGGACGGAAGGGCCACTGGACAGAAGAAAGTGTTGATTGTGGCTTGGCAAGAACCTGCAATGCTGACTGCTGGTCCAGGCTTCATCACTGCTGGTTAACATTACCAATGTAAATGTGGTATTATCGCTTATTATTTATGCTCAAATCAATGGCTCCCTGAAATATGAACTCTAAAAAGGGAACACAGTGTGAATCTGACTTACAACTAATAGACTAACAAAACCATGGTTCACCATGAAGCGGAGCACAAATGACAGCAGTTGGCACTCTTTTTAAAAGATACCTCATGAAGTCAACACGAAAACAATTGCAGCTGTCTGTGAGAACATCCACAAGACGGGAAAAGAAAGAAGGATTAAAGGAAAAAAAGTGAAAAGAACAAAATTAAATCAAACAAAAAGGGGGATAAAATAATTCATAAAATGTCATTATCTGTTCAATTTGTTATTTAAATATACTTGTGCACTAATAGTTGAATTAAAATGTGAATTGATGATTCATTCTGCCAGCAGCTGCTGCACATATTATGGGACTGTGGCCATTTCAAACATTTAATCCTCTCTGATTGACATTTCAATAGACCATAGTTGACTGATTTTTATGAACGTTAATACAAACAGCAGCACTTTGGTGTTGCACACTGGCCAGACAATGATATTCATGTTTGATTTGCTGTGATTGCTGGTTTTCCTTATATTCTTGCTATTTTGCCTAATGCGTTATACTGTACATGTCTGTGTACTCACACGTCCTCCTCCTGTGGTTACCATTGTCTGTGATTTAACGGAGTCAACCCTATGAGCCTTTAGTTCCTGAGCTGCTTCCTAAATAAATGAATTCAAATGGAGTATGAAGGATGTTTATATAACATGTTTTTGGTGTTTCCATGCTGTGACCAAACCACAATCAGGATGTCTCACGCTTCCGTCCAATAAAACATAATACTATTTCATATTAAGTAAGAATTCTGTAGCGATTTTCTCTCAATTCTATTGCCAGGCTTCTTCAAAATAAGTATAATATGGACACCTGCTATAGTGCTCATTGTTATTACAACAGGCTTTGTTGATGTCCTGTAAGCGCCCAGATGGAAATGCTCCACGGCCTCTTGTTGGCTTCTCCTCTCTTCCTTCCTACTAGCTGTTGTCTCAATCTGCCAAATGTGAGGTACATAGCATCCCCACACACTCATACTCTCTCTCACACACACACACCTGATCTTGACTCAGACCAAGTTTTGGGAATCTGCAGGACCATGTGGTGGCTTGTTTTTATTTAAAAAGGATACATGCTTCCAGTAAACCACCGATCTCAGCTGGACATCTGGTTGATGGTGAAATTGTCTATAAAAGCTGGATTTTAAATTAAAGTAAAGTTTGTGTTTTAGTACAGCCAGAGAAAGGCAGACATTAAAAACAGAGAGAGGGGAGGTTTAGAGCAGGCAATGAAGAATATTGTGTTTCAACAAAAACATTATTTTTAGAGCGACCAGCCACAAACAGCCAGTAGTACTTGGCAACAGATCATTTGGTAAGCTCCACCCCCCTCAGTTACTGTTGCTACACTTGTTAAGCTTTATTTTCTAGCATGGTGCATAATGCAATTTACAATGATAACATTGGCAAGTTTACCACTCAAAATTCTTAGTAATTTTTTAAAACAATGGGTCCTTAATTTCAGGGAAAAGTATACTTTTCATTTTTAACTGGGGAACATCGATTTTGCCGGCTAAAATGACAACTGTTAGCCAACTAGCAGGTTTTATCAGCTAGCTAGCTAGCTAATATAGCTCACATTTGGTCTATGAGTTGGTTGAAAAAAGTGTCCGGCTGACTTTTTATTGTTTTCAGCTGACTCATTTTAAAATGAGAGTTTGTATGGCACTGCATTGCGTTTTCTCCTCTGGAAGGGCACCAGAGGGCACTTCATCATTTTTAATTTACCATAGGGACATCCAAGATGGCACTTTTGGTCCTTTTTTGAACATGGCAGCACCCTCCAACCTCTTGTATCATTTACTACAACCCCGTGCACACTCCTTCAATATGTGGAGAAATCTAAAGCTTGACAGCCCTGCCATGCCATATTGATTAACTGAAGCACTTGTTGTATACAGCTCAGTAATTCATGTTTTTTTAATCATATAAGTCATATTATTGTGCCTGCATTGTGTTACAACCCATGAAGCTGTCACATGAAAAGGATGGGTGGTCACTAATGCAAAAAACAGCGAAGTTCTGCAAGGATTTCTTCCGGTTTTTACAAGTAACATTCTGGACATCTCTGAATTGTCCTATTTAGGAACTGTTTACATTTTAGATTGTTTTTGGGCGTGCCAGAGAAGCTTTCTCAAGATATCATGCAGTTCATTTAAGAATATACAGTATTCAGTCCAAATTTGTGGTTTCAGATTGGCATTCCTGTGGTCCCTCAAGGGTCTCAGCACATCTTTTCATTTTCAGACAGAATAATTGAGTCTCCACCAGCCCACCAGTGGAGATTAGAGCGTATATATCAGTCTTTCCATCGCTTTGTCTTCATACTGTTCCCACCCTTCCTCCCTTTGGAGTTACAGCTCAGTGCTGCTGGAAACAAGCTCATAGCTAAAGGGGAAAGGAACGGAGGAAACTCTTTTCCTCCAAACCAGGCCAATGCTTTCTTCCCAATGGGTGCATAATGGTGATGTGAACAGAGTTAGGAGGCGTGTCGGCCCTTACCTTCTTTTGCAGAGGGTGTTTAATGTAACACACATTATCAAGTCTTAAATAAACAACCCTCTGGGAAGGTGGGACTGTTGATGCTACAGCGCACCATAGAAAGCTGTTGCACTATGCACACTATGAATGAATGATCAAGCTCTATCTCATGTTTCAGATTGCCGCTGTTGTCCAATTTGTTAAAAACACACAAGAGACATTCCGTAACATCGGGTTAACATTCATTACAATCAATGTGGACTGTCCTCTCACTTCAGTAGAAGTAGAAGTAGTGTGAACAAGGAGCCACATTCCCGAGCATGCTTAGTGTGAAAAGTCCTCCAACCTACGACAAAATAGATGTTTTATGCACTATTTTGGCAGGATGACATCGTTTCTCAGTACCTTCCAAATGATCATTACAAAAAATTATCACAGTTTTCTGATCAGTAGGCAACTGAAACTACTTAGTTACAGTCAGGAAAAGGTTAAGCTGACCAATGAATCTCCACTTATGGTCTCCTTACACGCTTGTCCTGGACATTTCTATCATATCACATGTTTTTCATTGTTCTGAGTACCTTTAGGACTTCTTGTCCATGTTGGTTAAGTTAAGTTGAGCTTAACACTTTATTCTTGATCTTGGAAACACCAGTTGACAAAATAACCTCCACTCAAGGTTCATTTACTGACTGGATTGAGGCTACAGAAAGAAACCAATGTTGACAGTTGGTAGGAGACACGATGCGAACAGTGGCAAGTCACACACTTTGCTGACCCAAACATCCATCCCTACCTAAGAGGGTTTTGGACACTATAAAGGAGTCAGTATGCATCAACCAAAGTGCTTGTCAGAGCATCAAAGAGTGTCTGAATCCCCCTGCTCCCAGACCTTTCTGACATTGGATTTGGGGGGGCTGCTTCTGGCAATTTCTGTAACTTTTTGAAAGTGACGATCAGATACTCATGCCCCCTTCACACAACGATTGTCCACCGGTGTGCAGAGGTGAGAAAGTAAGCATGTTTTGAATTTCTCTCCCAAACTACTGCCTCCATCACCTTTCATGTGAACAGACAAGTGTAACACCTTAAATGCCTTCGAGGAAAAAAGCATGCGCCATTATTTCCAATAACGATTATCATGTCTTGCCCCTTCTTCAAGTGTGGCCTATAAACACTTCAGATTCAACTTACTTTCAAGCATACCCTGACCTTAACATGTCATGCTATTTTTGACAACAGTCATTATTCACACAGCGGTCCTTGTCAGGAAAACATAAACATAGGTTGTTAGAGCATATTCACATTACAGCGGTGTGAGAGAGAGAGCTACTCTTCAGATATCTAAAATGTATCTGCAGCCACTGAGTTTTCATTTTTAGATGACAGTGGAGTTCTCTGGCGAAGTGGCATAGCATAAACAGTATATGTTAATAAAAATAAAAAAGATAAAACAACAGCTTTAGCCTTAAACTAAAAGGCCAATGACAGAACAAACGGAGCAGACAAACCACAAAAAGGGGGATGAGGGTGGAGGAAGGAGAGGTGAAGAGCAGGGGAGGGGAGGTGGAGGAAAGAAAATGTGAGATCAGGCCCAAATCTATGGGGAAGCGGTAGCTTGGGCCGGACGAGTTCACAGATGTTTTAAAGTGCTAATCTAATCTTTATGCCAGGCCTTCCCCCTCCTTTCTCTTTCTCTCCCATCTCCCTGTTTCAGTTTTTTTTCTTTTCCTCCTTTTACTTTTTTTGGAGGGAGGTTGGAAAGGCTGCGGCCTGTGTTAATGCATCTCAGGAGCATCATGTACTGCTGCAGCTCTGTGATGGGCCCTAGTTATTCATGCGCCTGTTATCAGCCCTGTTTTCAGACTCAGACACATGTGCAATTGCAATGAAGGAGTCTGGAACAGAGAAAAAGAGTAATGAAAAATAACCTTGCACAACGCTGCCTATAAGAAAGGATGAAAGGGAGGTAAAGTAGCATGAGGGGGAGATTGTCTTTTCTTTTTTAAAAATATCACCCATGGTGATCATTCATCAAGTTCAATGGCCTTCCTGTTTTACACTCTGACACCTTATTGGTCCACTGACTTTGCCTGTTATTTAAGCTCTGCCAAACGTGTGTTGCGTTGGCGTTATATGGCTCTGATACAGGATGAAGGGGGATTACACTGACCTCTCATGTTTGTGAAACTAATATATTTTAGGCCCCACTTTGAGTTTTAACTCATTTCCTCCCCTTGTCACTCTCTTCCTTGATTTTCCCTCTTGCTTTTTCTGCCTTCCTCCCTCTTGTTGCCCGATAGAAGGGAGACTTTGTGTCAGACAGCGGCTACATTGAAATACACTGACAGCGGATGTACTTGCACAGGAGTTAATCTCGCTCCACAGAATTTAACAGCAAACCCAAATCCTGTGGTTTAAGCCTCTTCCTCCTGACACACACACAAGAAACCAAGAAAGAGGCCACTGCCAGAAAAATCCCCCAGGTCACAAAACCTGGAAATATAGCGAGATTAGAGGTACATGTGGAAGTGTGAGAAGAAATAAATCACTGAATCTGCATGAGGACATGTGTTATTAATTCCTTTTATATCCACCTTGTGCTTTTCACTTTACTTTTCTGTTTATTTTTTCACTTCTAGAGGTGATTTATTGGGATCAGTGGATGTGATTCCTTGTTGTTGAGCTTGATGTTTGTGTCCTATGTTATCCCGTGACAGGGCAGTCCTACCACTGACTCCCAGTTGCTGACCACGTAGCACTTTGAATGTGCAAGTCATAAAATACACCATGATGAGTCCAACCTGGCAACCGCCAGCGAACCTCCAATTACTCACATCCTTCTGTTGCTCTCTGTCTTTTGCCCCTGCCCTTCTTGCTCTCTCCCTTTTCCTCTGTGTGCTGCTAAACATCTGGAGAAGAGCGATATGCATGAAGTAAACAGACCAACAACTGTCCACCAGCTCCTCTTATTCCCCTCGCCATCTCTCTCTTCCTTCATCACTTGATTCCTCCTTATATTTCCCCGTATTTCTTTCTTTTCTTCACAGGCTGTGTGACTGTTGTTTCAGTCATTCTGTCCCCTCCTCTCTGTTATTTGTCTGTTGGCTCATTAACAGGTAACCATAAGTGATGTATGTTTTTCTCTGCTGTTACCCTGCTGGTCTGGGTCTTGTGATGAGGGTGATGAAGGACACTGAGGACACAGATTGAATGATAGTTTCCAATTTTAATGCAACTTGAATCTTAATTTTGTAGTTTTGTCTTATTCCAGTCGGTAATAATAACATTTACCCACCAAGTTAATTGCTGAGAGCTGGGAATACGACGGCATTGTTAAAAAGAGGTCCGAAGGGACAGTCACACAATCAGACAGGTTTTAAACAAATGCACGGGCCCGTTTCACAAAGTGAGGGAGCACAAATTATTTTATGGTGTTTGTTTTGATTAGTAAAACCTGTCAAAATGAGTGAGAGGAAATTATCTCATGTTGCAAATTTGGAATAACTGGTTCCAGGTTAGCCAAACTTATCTGGAAGAAATAATGAAGGCTAATGACGTTGTAAACATCCGTTGTCGTAAACAACAGTTTTGACACCGACTCCCTGGTTCAACCTTGACCTACTGTACTGTATGTAGTTGTGCTCACTTTTTGGGATTATTATTACCAACATTTCAGGTGCACTCACTTTGGGTTTTTACTTCAAGTAAAATGGTTTCAATAATAAGGCTAGACTGTTCATCTGATGTTTTAAGAAACACCTTGTTGGACATCGTTGTAGTGATATTGTTGTGTTTCTAGGTCTCACCTGAGTGCACGTTTTTCACACCTGATAGAAATGATGGCCCAAACTATGAAAATAAGACCCAAGTTGTAATGAACCAGAAATAACCTTTAATGTTGCCTTTTCCAGGGGAAATTTAAAAGGTAAATGGCACGAGGGGGAGGACCCCACAGAGTCCAAATCTCTGTCTCCATCCTCAGCAAAAGTCCAATTAAAACTGAACTTAAGAACATCTCCTCCCTCTTCTCAACTCCAGTGGTATATTTCCCCAAACGCATGCCTTGAGTGTCAAAAGCAAATCAGAGGCGGTGAGAGATGGTAGGAATAACAGAAAGGGGGGAAGGAATGAATGTAATTTCTATTCAAGCAGGGACAGCATCCGCATTGTGAAACACCTGTAAAAACATCATTTTTCATCGCTGAGCTCAAAGGGAATGGGAGGAGGGAGGACAGGGATGAGATGAAAACGTAAATGAAGAGATGGACAGAAAAAGAGTGGGTGTGAATGGTATACACACTGTTATTGGTTCATTCACTGTTTAAACTGGTATCACTTTTGATTAAGATGTTATCTGGTACTTGCATTCATTTGCAGGCACAGATGACTGACGAGGATGGATTTAGCACAACAGCTGGTCCTTATGCAACCTCTGCACTGCTACATCAAACACACATGCACACAGAGTTGGAGAAAAAGAGACATACACTCAGAGAGACAGACGGACGGACGCAGCAGCATTCCCTGACTTCAGTGGTCATGCCTGCTTCCGGCCGGCCTGCTCAGCGTTTGGACGTGCTGCACCTGCCTCACTCTGCGACCCAGAGGTCCAGTTTTGCTCGTTCAGTTTCAGCATGAGTCTGTCTTTGAAGCTCAGAGGCGAAACCCAAGACCCTCGCTATCTGTTTTATGTGTTCCAGACTGAAACCACCAGCTCAGCAGCAGCAGCACAACTGGTAGATACATCCACATCTGCTCCAGTGATTTGGGACACTATCATTTTATTGTATGACACACTATATGTATCAGACTGCAATTTAGTGTACTTAAGGGGTTAGCATGGTTGAAAACTGTTTCTGATTTCCAAAAGGGAATCTTCTGCAGCCATTAAGGGCCTGTGACCCCGGCAGTATAAGTGATGCCCTGTTACTTCTGCTGCTGGTATATCACTGTCATCTTGGCTTTTATTTATCATCGCTGTTTAAAAAAAAAACCCTGCTGACACACACTGTTTGTAGCTGTGCCTCTTTGCCAAACCCACAAATAGAACTGATGTTCTCTCAGAAATATATGGAAAAAGTTTTGGAGCAAAAGAGGACATTTGTAGCCAATAGCCAACAGGGTTTCCAAATTTCTAAGCCATTCTTTCTAAATATGCTTGCGTATTTTAGTGTACACACGTGGTCAAATTCAGAGTTTATCCAATCATCATATTGAAATATAAAAATGTGTAACCACCACTGGCAGCAATTCAAAATGTGCTTTAGGCAGGTATCATTAAATGTTTCATATGCACAGTGGGTGGGCTGCACAGTTGACCCAGCAGTGAGTCCAACAGGGAGGTGGGAGTACTGTAGTTTCCATGGACCAAGCAGGTAGGGAGCAGGCTCTCAGTCTGCAGGGGACACCAGAGACGAACGAGGCTGCCTCTGTCTGTGGCTCACCTCAGCTCTGTCAGGAGTGGGGTGTGAAGAGTGGCAGGCCAGTCCTCGTGAGCCGTCTAAACTCAGACTGCACTGCAGTGAACCAGGAAGCAGTCCACATGCCCGCCATCCATGCTGACATCGCTCGTGTTGAACAGTTATTACTGGATAATTATGATACTAAATAACTGGAATGGGCTGCGAAGATAAACTGCAACACTGTCTGCTGGCACATTTTAAAATCTTGAGCCAAACCCTCGTCCATAGCTACCACTGATGATACCAGCGTCTTTACAAACTTACACAGTTACAGTTTTTTTAAATCTGATTTCTGTCAAATGTGACTGTTTTAGGCCTATAAATAAATAAAACCAAAATAAAGTTTCTTCAAAATGGCATTGTGGGGAATAGCGCTGCAAAGTGGGAGGAGCTATTTCAGCCCTCGTTCTGGAGGTTACTTTCCCATTCATTCATTTTCTCCATAGATGATATTAGGTGACACAGTTGGAGGCTTGGATCAGCATGAAATTCTCCCAATTTAATCATCAGTGCAAGATTAACAACTGTATAATCTTTGGTTCTTTGATAAAAAAAAAACCATACAGGTTTATATAAAATCTCCCAAAGTACATGAAGGAAACATCCAACCACCGAGCTTAAAATGCTGTTATGTCTGCCTAAAGATAAAGATAATGCTGTTGAGAAAACTGGTTTTACAATCTGGATTTTACATTAATTCAGTTTTGGATTATGGGTCAATTTTGGATGAATTCAGCAACTATAGCGCTGTATTTTGTTCCCAACCGAGAAAGTGTTTTACATTTGCTACACCTCTGACTTGTGCTTTAGACCAGCTCAGTCTCCACAGCAACGACATCCAAGCCTCATGGGTATCAGTAGTATTATCACGATCTGCAATGCCGAACTAACAGAGAAAAAAAAAAGACAAAAAAAAAAAACAAATTAAAAAAAAAAAGATTTCTCAGAAGATAGTATTTTCTCACAATATTTGAAATAATTCAACAGAACTGTTTTCTAGGAGCCTCGAGTTTCTGTGTTGAGTAACATTGATGAGATCATTGAGAAGTAAAATTTGAAATGGGAATTCAGAGTGGAGAACTTTGGTAGAGAGTCAAACATTTCTCTGGACCTCAGTAGGCTAGTTCTAAAATCCTCTGCTGCACCCTTTTTGTGAACCGTACTCTGGTTGTAATTATCTTAAAACCCTGATAGACCACGTCCACTCTTTGTGTGAAGAACTCGCTGTAATGTGAGGGATTTGTACTCTCTGCTCTTCTACTACTTATTTGGCCTACATCACAGATAAACCCAGACACCTGGTCAGAAGCGCAGCCATGTGTTCGTGCAGCCCTGTAACCCTCCACAGCTCCTCTGTAGCCCCCTGCATGATTTATGGACTGAGGGAAGGTGTTCCTCAGGGCTGACTGGGTCAAGGCCGCTGCTTTCCAGCCTCAAACAGACTCCACACCTGACAAGATAAGCCTGGTGATATCCTGTCTTTGTACTCCACAACCTCACCCTGAAGAATTCATAACCAGAGCACCTGTGAGAGGAAGGAGAGATGGAGAAAACATGTTTCAAAGATAGATAGATAGATAAAGGCAGAGTAGAGCCTTTATGAAGGGAGAGGTTAAAGTGTTATGAGCTGTGTCTGTTCCACTGCACAAAAAAAAAACACATTAAAATAAGGAAATTAAATATGTTGTCATTAAGATAATCAGAATACAGAAAGATGCCAGAATACAGGCAGTGTCCGTGATGTTGTGCATAACATGTAAACAATTAAACACGTAGCAAGCTCCATAGACCATTTAACCCCAACATTCAGTTTCTTTTCATTTCCCCTTTCAAAAGGTGCTTTAATGTTGAACAGTATCACATATATTCAGCTTATCCAGCCCTCAACACCATTTACACAGAGTGACTATTAAAACCCTAGATGTCTTGAACATCATTTTATACACATTACCTCAAAATTCAGCCTGAAATGTATGTATGTGTTTTTTTATATATATATATATATATATATATATATATAAATAAATAAAAAAACACATATACACACACACTTTGGGATCTCCACTAGAATTTGAAATAAACTTCTGTGGTTTTGAACAAAGTTTGACTGCACAACATGAGTTTGTAATGACTGATGCACCAGCAGGATTCTGGGATTGAAGACGTTTAAAGGATATTCTGGTTTTATACAACCTGCTGGGTCTTGTTTTTGTAGTTCTGGCCCTCATTCCTGTCAGTAATACCACAAAAACAAGGCAAGAAACATGAGTCAGAAAATCAGACATGCTTTTAACAATTCCCCCGTGTTTTTTTAAACCAATATGATACCCATGTTGTAACAAACTACAACTTTTCCTTTACGTAAAGTGCCAGAACAGGGACATTTATTTCACATATCAGTGAATTTTTTACAATCCAATCAGAAGCAAATAAGTGTATGAACCAACAGGCCGGGGCTTACCAATAATCACTCCACTCACTTCATCATGAGGGACAAATGGGCTGTTTAACACCTGTTTCTAGTTTCTCTCACAACTGGGAAAAGAAGGAGGTTTGGAAACGAAAACTAAGGATGGACAGGTGATTGACAAATGGGCTGAGATAAAAGCAAGGTTAAAGAAGCTGTGATTTGCAAAGGGGACACTGAAGGATGAGAAAGATAGATGAGTCAGGAAAGTTAGAATAAAAAATGGATTGTAGGTCAAAGAGTGAGTAGGGGGTCATGCAGGAAAAAGGCCAGAGGTTATCACTCAACCACTAAGTGAACCATGATGCGTTACAGCCCATGAGATGAAATGTACTGACACTGACTCAAAGTGTTATCTATTAGAACTCAGAACTCAGCAGCAGAGGCACATACTGTCAGGGATGAGTATAGCCTAGAACGACAGGAGAAGGACCCAAAATGCAGACAGTAGAGGAGGCTCAAAGGAGTTCCAAAGACTTATTTTAGATGCTTACTTGTAGATACAGGTAGGCAGGAAAACAAGAAGGCAAGTCCAGGTATGGGAAATTGCAAGAGCACTAGAAATTAGTCCAACACAGGAACAACGCACAAAGAGCAGAGAACACATCCAAACACATGACAATGAACCAACAGAAACCAAAGCAAAAGGACAGGTATACATAGGGAAGGACTAATGAAGGAATCAGGGGCAGGTGTGCACTGGAAAACAGGTGTGGCTATTTAACAGACATGAGGGCAGAACAAACAGGAAACAGAAAAGACAATACTTCAAAATACAACAGGAAACAGACAAAGACCACGGATCCTGACACATACCATCTGTGAAAATGATATCGTATGACACATCTCATGTGCACATCTTTATCAGCCGCTTTTACACTTTCCTTTCTTTGCTTTTCTCTGTTTTTCTCTTCATACACACACACACACACACACACACACACACACACCTACCAGTGTACTCCTGACAAGTGATAAACACCATTCTTAAAATGAATAAACCAACACAAGTGTGATTGATATTCCCTTGAGTGCACAATAAAAAACCACGATTTAGGAAAATAAATAAAAACGAAGATCATATACAGGCGCAGACAATCGCCCTAGCTTTACAACTAAATGTCTACAAACAATTCTCCCATTTCTTAAACCACAGAAACAAGCCGAAGTCACTGGGTACAATGGATTTTCCTGCAATGCCACTTCACATAGTATCAGGCCAACAATGAGATGGTCATACTCTCCCTTATAACTACTTGGATATAGTACAACTGGTAATGCCAAAAGAATAGGCCGAAAAACAGAGGATCACAGGATTTTATCTTTTTTCCACCTAAAAGATATTGTAAAGAAGATTACAAAAAAACAAAGTTTCATGATTAATTATCTGCAGTTTTCAAATCAAACCTTCATTTATGGCAAGAAATTCTGGTAATCCTGGGAAAAGAGTGATATATTGCTGGGAAGTAAATCTCCGATCTGTCTGGGATTTGGGTAAAAAAGAGAGGAAGGGGATACCGGGTTAGAAAATATTTATTCTGATTGTTTAAGCATGCCAGTTCTGTAGCTGCTTTGTAGGACGTTAATGGCTTACGTACAGCTCTTCTTTCTGCTCTCGACATCGCACAACTGTCACACTGCGTGTGTTTGGTGTGAAAACAAATCACATCCTGCCCCCTTCCCCTTACAGGTTGTGGGCTTCACTCACCTGCTTCAGTGAGCTGGTCCGTCTGGTGGTGGCTGAGAGGGCAGGGTCCTCCTCTCAAACATGCAGGAATGTGGAGGTTAAAGACGCTGTTCAGTTTTGCTTGACCCCTGCATCGAGGAATGAGCTGTGGCCAAGTGTGCAAACTTTTGCTCCTCTTCATCTACCTTTTCTCTCTCTCTCTTTGTCTTTCTGCCTCCATGTGTGATATTAGGGATCGGAAACATGTGCTACATGTGCACTGTTCACAGGTGGTAGTGTGAAGTGGTTCACTGGTTTTGGTAGATAGGATGTGCGGTGCAGATAAGAAATAATGTGCATTTAAACCTCACTCTCAAACTCATAGCTGCTTGATGTGAGAATTTGAAGCTATTTCCTGAGCTACAGTATCATATAAACATATCTCTTTAGATCTGTGCTCTCTGTGGGACTTCAGGCTTCCTTTTTTCTTCCTGTACATGGAAATAAATCCACTGTAAGCTGAAGAAAAATGTATATATGGAAGGCTTTTTTTTATGCATTTTGCCCCAGAAAACCCTCCCACTTAAAATGCAAACATTGCAAAAAGGAGAAAATGGCTGATGCAAAAGAAAAGTCATGTGACAGTTGTGCTGTTTGCTTTGTTTATTAGAGGTATATTGTCAAACATTTTACAAGCTGTTGCTTAAATGTTTCCATTGAGAGAGAAAAATGCAACACCGAAAAACAATTACTAAGCTCAGCAGAGAACACTTTTAAAGCCCCTGTTTGAAAGGCACTAAAGTCCCAGTTTTAATATCAGTCTTCCTTTTTTTTCTTGACACATGCAGACACAACTAGCAAAGACACCTGTTGTTACACACTTCAGTAGCTACAATACATAGAGCTTTCAATTGACTTGTTAGTTGAGCTTTAAAAGGCAACGCCACTTATGTCTGCTATCATGTGTTGTACACTAAAATGTGTGCAATGATAAGGTGGGAAGTTTAAGTAACAGAGACTGTTAATTCAATACACTGAACATTTGTACGGATGTAAGCTACCATACCTTACTTTATGTGAACGGCAGGCTTTCAGTTTGCTGTATGCTCCGTTGAGTGCAGGTATCTTAAATATTTTCAAGATTAAATACACCATATTGCTGCTATTTAAATACATAAATGTGTCATTTAAGTTAGAATTGCCATTCAGTGGAATTATGTAGAATCACAAGACAACCATCACTTGGATTTTCTTCACGTCTGCAAAAGGAATGTACAAAAAAAAGTCTCTTTTTTTTTAAATAATAGTGATAGTAGTACATTCAAACAATAGCATAATAGTTCCTCAGCATTATTGTTGTGGTTTTAAATAGCTTGTGATGTAGGGGTGCTTGTAAGCGACAGTCTGTCATTATATTAACGTTCAGAAAAACGGATGCACCCTACTTCTTGGTACAAATACTGCAGAAACAACACTGTCACACAAAGTTTAGATGCCGTGCTACTGCCACCGTCGTATTGCTAGTGCTGTTGATCATCAGTAAGTCCATCAGTAAGTTACAGACTTCTGCTCCAGAGCTTAAAATGTATGTCCACGACCGCCTGAATGCTTACTATTCCAACAGCTAAACACATGTGCACGTGCCTGTCAGACAATCGTGCGAGAGTGAGATGAGTGGCAAACACTGGAATATAGAATAGACACCTTCAGATGTTAAAGCGCTGGCTTCTCACGAGAGAGCCTGTCAGGTGAAACAGCTACATCATCGCTAAATGGGAAAACGTGAAAGGTAATTCCTGGCATTCTACTTGTGTTGACCATATTTCTGCTTGCACTTTCTTCTCTGCCTTATTGTCTAATCATTTATCCTGTTGTGTCCTGTTATGTCTCTCACTCTTTTTCTTTCTCTTTCTCATTTAGCTGCTACATGCATTCCCTTATCTCCCTCCTCTTCACTCATCCTTCTTATGCTGCTACATTTGTCTCTATCAGTCTCCATGTCTGTTTGCAGTTATCTGACTTCTATAGTCTTTTCTTCCCACCGTCTGCCTTTTCATGCTTCTGTCTATCTTTTATTCCCTCGATGCTCCTCCGTCCGGCTGTCTGGCTTTCTCTGGGTGAGTGCTCCAGCCCACTACCGGCAGCCACAGCCCTCCACCACCATGTCCTGGTAATTCTTCAGCACCACTCGGTCTTGAGGGTCCAGGTAGAGCAGGGCGATGGGGCTGAGGGAGGTGGGGACGCAGCATGCCCGGGGCACTGCTCCATTCACAGAGTTTACCAGAGTTTGCACCATGGCGTGGCTGGAGGAGTTCATGTGGTCGGCCAGAGGAAAGCGACACTCTCCCAGGCAGAAGAAGGCGTCGTAGCCGCTGGGCGCAATGATCCACTTGTGCCAGCCCACATCATTGAAATCTACATATAGAGGATGACGGCGACATCTGTTACGGGAAAGGCGTTTCAGTTTGGCAGCACGACCACCATTTCTTTTTACCCTTCCACTTTCAATCCAACTGACCCCTCCTTTATCACCCTCCCAGCCCGGCGCTGTATACCGCATTTTTTTGGGCCTCCCCCAGCCTTGGTCTCTATTGCGGCCCTTGCTGATGCTCCTGGCCCTCTCTTTTATCCCTTTTCTCCCTCTCATCCTCTGGCCACCACCGGGGGTCCTCCTGCCATGTTTGACTAAGGGCTCTCCACGCCCGTCATGACTGTAAGTCACCAAGAGGGGTCTCTCCTGGGCCCAGCTGTGCTCGTCCTGACCCACTGACCTGCATACCCTCAGGTGTCCCTCTTTGTGTTTCCCTGCCTCCTCCTCACCTGCAGCAGAGGAGAGGTTCTGGTCAGGGAGCGAGGTGGTGCTGTTCTCAGGTCTGACCTCCAGGAGGAAGCCCATGCTGCCACTCCCAGCAAGGGCCTGATGGAGAAGCTCTGTATTTAGGCTAAAAGTCTCCCAGAAACCACTTGCTTTATGGCTGTGGAGGCCAGTGGTGAGTAACCTTGTCTCCAGCAGGGTCGGCTCAGGGTCATCATGGTGCTCAGAGAGGTATAGGCTTAGTCTGTGGACCCCAGGGCCCAGGGAGGCTCTGTCACTGTGGAGGAGCCGAAGCTCAGCGGAGAGCACCCTCTCATCCTGAGGGATGGAGGAAATATTGAAGGAGATGTGCACCCTCTTACGATCCTCTGCTATGGGACTGTCTCTAAGGGGCTCTAAGAGAAAGAGGAAGAGAGACAAGGGGATATGGGACTTTAGTGTGATTTAAACTTACTTAGGCTTTATTTACACTCAAACAGACACAAACAGATGCTGGCTACATTAGTCAGCATTGTCATTTGCCAGATCATTCTTGAATGATCCCAGAAGAAGAAAAATTGCCAAACTATCTACCAATATCAGCAGTAACTTAAGATACTAGGGTAAAAAGTTATTAACATGAGCTACCCCTCATGTTCCAAATTTTACATTTGTACCTTGATGCACCTGGCACCTGGAGTTTGTGCAGTTGTATGGTTGTGTGAGGATTAATTGACATCAGCATGCATTCAGTAAATCAAAATCTGCTTTAGCAACCCTGTGTCCAAATCTAGTTTTAAGAGATTTATCATTTTAGTTTATATTATCCCCACATAATGCATATTCCTAATACAGTGGTGTTTAATCAAATTACTACAAACTAACAAAAGATAAATAGTATTCTAGGACTGGTTGCACTGGAATTAATGGGAACTTGGAGGCGACTGGGTACTTGCACAGAGGGCGGTAGGTGGAGGATCAACAGGGGCCCAACAGCAAATGTTTGCCCAGGGGCCCACAATCAGGGTTGATGCAACCCCTTCAGTGTGGGAAATATCTAAGCATGCTCTCACACACGTTTTGAAAGAAGACTTTAGGATTGTGAAAACCCTTCTTATCTAAGAGTGCACAGATGGATCTTACTTATTGTTTAGATTGTTGGTGAGTCATAGATAGGAGCATTATACTTCATCTATGGCTGATAAAATAATTGAGCAGAATGCAGAAACGGCTTCCCTGAAACAAAAGTTCAAAGTCCAAACTCAACCCAAACAATTACAATTCAAAAATTTTATTGTAGTTTTACAATCAGTAAAATAGGTTGACAGCATGGCATCATGATGTGTCAGTGAGCTTACCATTGTGGTGAAAGCTGCGTACGGTGTTAGCCTGCTGGATGTGCTGGCTGGGAAAGCTAAACAAAGGGTCCTCCACTAGGTGGTACTGCTGCTGGTGGAAGCGGTAAAGATCCAGGAGGTACCGAGGCACAGGCACTCCAGGCCGAGGGTCAGGCTGCGACTGCAGGCCCAACCGGCTCAGGAGGAGACTCTGGATGGTCTGAGCCAGACTGGGCTTCAGGAGGGAACCAGCTGGTGGGGGCAACAAGGAGGAAGGCATGGGGGACACCCTGCCATGGTCGATCTTGCTGGTGTCTCCACCCTGGCGACCAGACGAGGCTTGAGGTAGCAGCAGGACCATGAGGAGCAGGAGGTTAGCAGGGAACATGGTGGACCTGGAGGGACATAGGGAGGTGAGGAGAGATGATGGGCGGACAGGTGTGGTGGACAAAAGAAGAGAGGAAGTGGTAAATGGAAGAAAGGGTGGACAAAAAAGAGAAGCAATCTAAATATCAAGAGACAAACTTGTGAAGACAGTTTGTGCAGCACTTTTCAGTCCTTTTATATTGAGGTGCTTTGAATTTACGTGTTCATGCACAATATGAATTTTGCAAAATAGATAGCTCCTCTGAGATGTTCCTGGACTCTGTATATCATGCTTATGTCTTCTCCTTCCTGGACACACTAGTTTCTCATTAGCCTTCAGCCTTCATGGCATATGTTCAAGAAATTTACTGTCCACATATCCACATGAAGTTGTTTGCTTGTTACTCCTGGATGTAGAAACAGCGCCACTTTGTTTTTTCTCTGTTAATTTATGACAAGCCTCTTACCCCCAAGGCCCATGTATCTACTAGGACACCTAAGCAGGAGTAATTACACAGTCTCTATCTGTAATTTAATCATGCTGTGTGTTTGTGTGTGGAAGAGATCCGAGTGCTGTGTATGAAAGGCTGTGGACTCTAGTGACATGAGTTGTAGAGGCCCGTCACAATGACAGATAACTAGATTTTTTTCTTCTCTCTTCCTTTTTAAATCACTGGAGAATATGCGTATTAAAACATTCAGTAGCTTTCTATAACTTTGTCTGTGTGAATGACTGAATAAGACAGACATCTTTTCATTTAAAGGCCTTAAATTAAATTGACCCTTAAATTACAGGTATATTTACTTTAAAGAGTTTTACCTATAGGCACCAAATCAGCCTTTTGGATGTTTTTTCAACTGATCGAATTACAGGCCTGACTGAATGCATTACTGATATAAACAAACCTTCAACAAACCCTCAGCAAACATTTATAACTCAGATGTAGTTGTTGCTTAATGTTGATCCAAAATATGAACACCTGCCAGTTTAGTCTGAAATGAGGGTTAAATCCTACATTTTGAATTTCAGTGGTGGGAAGACCCTTTTGTTTACATTTGGATGAACTATGTTCATTGCATCTGCAGGCCAGGAGAATAATTGTTCTTCTAGAAGAATATGGACATACCTTCTACAGGAATGTGGACAGCTTGTCTTGCTTTGGAGAGACTGATGTATAGTTTCAAAGGGAAAGAGAAGAGCTTTGCCCGTATATAGAATTTTTGGAGAGTCACAATTTTGAATGATATGAAAACTATGAGCTATGCACTGATGTTTCTTTCCTTTTGAGGGTGTTTATATACAACATGGTGATGTTAAATGTCAAATAAGAATATAATTAAAGCAAACTATGTTCAAAAGCTAGTAAATTCCTGATTTAGGGTGTGGAGATACGTGCAAAGGTGTCTGCCACATCATTTCATGTATTGTAGAACTTTCACAGCAAAGATCTGCAGCTGACTCAAAACAAGTGATGAGTTTATGTCCCTCCATGACTATTCTCAGTGCGGGAACACGACCACACACAGGGGTCACACAATTACCACTATGACCTGGCTAACACCCTGCACCTCTGTAGTGCAGGTGGTAATAACTGAGCCGGTAATTAGAAACCAGCAAGTTAAATGGCGAGTTAACTTTGAGTGAGTTAAAGGGGTCGAGGTGAGGTGTAAAACCTGTTGACCAATCAGAGATAAGACAATCTGAACTGCAAATGAACCAAAGTGCTACATAATAGAGTAGAATAGAATTGAATCATGTGCCCATTGTATCCCTGGTTGGCTGGACAAGTATAAATGATCTGTTTTTCAAAAGAAAGTGCACCTGAATTGCTGTCTATCGCTTACTCTAAGAAGATCTCCTTCCTTGTCTGAGCTCTCACATATCTCTCTCCTCTATCTCTTTATCTCATCTCTCTAAGGGACGGAGAATTGATTAAGACTTTTACAGCGAGATAACAGAGGTGTTTATGGCTGAGCGAACACATAATGACACTGTAATGACTTCTAATCTTACCACGCTGTCAGAAAAAGGGTTAAAAGGAGGTCACAGGTGTGAACGTGTGTATATTTGTGTGCATGTGTAGCAGTGTATGTGTGTGCTGTTCATGTGGTACGCGGTTCAAAGTGCAGGCCTGGGAAAATAAGGTACCTCCAAGCGTGGGATTGTTGCTAGCTATCCATTAAACTCTCACAGCCCCACCCAGGGCTGTTTCACCTGAGGCAACGCAGCAGAGGACAATTACAGATTAGACACTCTGCTGGACAGCCTCTCCCATATACTGTGGAGGCTTGTAAAGCAGATTAAGGACAACAACACCACCTCTCTCCTGTACTTTCCTCACCTACAAAAGCACCCAGGTGACTCTCAGGTTCAAAGGTTCAGTCATCACACAACAGGGTGTGTCACAGCCTGTCTGAGGCAGAGAAACACAGACGAAAAGGGAGAAAGAGGTTGCGAGCGGAGGCCAGCTTCCCCTACATCACTTTGACATACATACAGCCTCTCTGTTCTCCCTGGATGTCTGTGTTATGACTGGTTCTATCTTATTTAAACCTGGCGAAGAGGATCAAGGCCTAATTTAGCATGTGTCATGTGTCGACATGAGGGTGCCACCCACCCTGATGTCGACTCATTCCAGCTAGCTGGAAAAAAATGACATTTTTATGATTACAACTCCCCAGTTCCTGATTTTATGTCTGACTATCCCTGTACTCTTTTTATTCTTTCTCTCTCTTGCATGAATGTGGACTAATCACATGTTCTTGGGGGATAAAAGAGGAGAGCTGTGTGATGAATGGGTCAGAGATAAGGTGAGATCTTTTCCCCGTGTGCATGCATGCAGCTCAGCCTGTTAGACATATTAGATGTGACCTGACCCCCCGAGCAGACAGTAGCGTGACCCTGGCGTGCGGCAGACAAGTGTCGTCGCCGGCGTGCCCCGTGTCTTTCTGAACTCGCTGATTAAAAACCTCTGACCTCCGACATCCGTTTCCAACTCCTGCTTTTGTCATGTTTCTCTCTATGCCTCTCTTTTTATCTGTTTATTTCAAACCCTGCTCCCTTTCCCCTTCCTCCTTCCTCTTTGTATTCCTTGAACTTTGTCCTTTTGCTTTGTCCTCTGTGTTGTCATACAGTATAAAACTGCCTTTCTCTTTTTTGTTTTCTCCTTCCTCTCTCTTGATTTCTCTCTCTTCCATATTTTGTCAGTCTCTTGTTCTTTCTTGTTAAAAATATCTGTTTTGTGCTTCTCTACATCACCTTCCCATTCCCTATCACCCTCTCTCTCTCCCCTTCTCTCACATTAATGTTGCTCTTTTTTCCTAGGTCTTAAATGAATGGTGTTTTTGCGGAAGAGTGCGGCGGACTGTTGCCGGGCCAGAGGGCCGGAGTGTCACCGCAGCCAGCTGATTTATCCACCACCGCTGTCTTCATGTTACGCCTGGTCCCTCAACTTTCCCTTCCTGTTGTTCTTCCCGTGTTTCTTTTCCCAAATTCCTCCTCTCATTCTCCCTGATCTCCCCCTCCTTCCAGCTCTCATTTTTCTATGCTGCCGTCTCATTCTTTCAGAACATGATACGTGCAGCGTACATGCCACAGGATTAATTTACTCGCTCTGAGCTTACTCAAACACTTGAAAATATGTCATGTTGGACAGCCACATGAGCCCAGATGTGATGTACAGTGTACAAATACACACCTGAGAACACTTCTGAGGATACATCTGTATTCACCGTCGCTCTTTTTCCACATTGGCCCTTATACTGTGCCATATAAACTGAGCATTGCACCCCATAGTCTGTATAATTAACTGTGAGGTTCTGACTGCACAATACTCCCCATGCTTAACTAGTCATTAATGCATGACTTTGAGCTGTGGAGTTAATATATAATGGGGGGTGGGGTGAAAAATGTCCAAAACAGTTGCTAGTGGAGTTGTGGTTCTGCTCTCTGAGGCGTAACAGATGAAATCATTAGAACAATATTCCAGGTAGACTGTTGTGTGGTTTTATTGGACTCTATTAGAACAGCTTTCTAATTCATTCCAGCTGGGCGGATTAGCTGGCTAATGACCCAGACCTCAAACGTCCGTTTCTGTTACACAAACATGCAGACACACACACATCCATGCTAAGAACAGAACAGGGTTTAAACACATGTTAACTGCCAGGCAGAGTGAGCACTAACACATACGCAGAAGCACACACCAGCATGTATGTAACAGTGGAGGAGATGGGTTGTAAATATGTGAGAGCACGCACACACACACACACACACACACACACACACACACACACACACACACACACACACACACACACACACACACAGACACAGGTTTGGTTCAGCCAACATTCAGGAGTGGAGTAGACCTGGTATTTCCCTGCTTCCACAACATAACTGCAGCCTGATCTACCTGACTGACAGGTGTCACATCTACACACTGAAACACACACTCACACACACTGTGTTTTGGCTTTAGTCTCTTTTGTGCATTTGTGTAAGCTTGAGCAGAGTATCAACAGGTTGCCATGTATTTACAACTTGTCTCTTTCCTCTTCATGCTCCCATTTATTTCTCAGTTTATATCCTCTTTTTTCTCAGCCTGGGATGCCCGGAGGTCTCAGTGTCACAATTGCATTGTGGTTAACAGGAGGCCCCGCTAAGGCACAACACTGCACAAGCATCAATGGAAATACTGACACATCTAACCCATGACTGCTGAAAGCTCAGAGACTGCTCTCGTCGTGTGTCTGACAGCTAAACCGAAATACAGAACAAAAACACACCTCTGCTTTTCACATTAAAGCTGCTGATCGTTAACACTGAGGGCCAATTCATACTGTGCATGTTGCAGCAGTGGTGAGTTACGTTATGCTCTTTGAACTCATAATGGGCACATTATTCTCAGACAAGTTGCTCACCGGACAAGATTTTGATTGAGCAACACAGTGTGCCAGCAGTGCATGTGCAGGACTATGTGTGTGTGCATGTGTGTTGTTCCCCAGAGTGACTAATGATTTCAGCAGTACAGTTCCTGTGGCCTGTGGCTTGACAGACGGACAGATGTGCATGTGTGTGTGTGTGAATGGGATGTAGTACTCACGTCCAGGTGTGGTGGGATGTATGCAGAGTCCATGGTTTATCCTTGAGCTCCAGTGTTACGATCCCTCGGCTCTCGCTCCCGCCCCTTTGGACAGAATAGACAATGTGGACTACTTGCCTCTTTTTCTCTCTCTCTCTTTTTTTTTACCTCTCTCAAGGTAACCAGTGCCTGTCTCGCCTATGTCTCCTATGCAAATGGACTGTAGGTAAAGCTGCCCTCTCCATGTTTTTCTCCCCTCTCTCTGCTCCCTCGCTCAGCTTCTCATCCTGTTGTCAGTGTCAGATAAGCAAACTCTTAAAAACATCCACCGGCTTCCCCTCTGCCTGCCTGACCTCTGCTAGTAGGCAACTCCCTTTCTCTGTCGCCTGCACTTCCACCCCTAGTTGTTTAAAACACACTGGTATCGCTGCTGTGCATGGAAGCTGCAGGAGGAAAATGAGTTGTGTCTGTCTGTACTGTATCACCGGCAATAACTCCCTCTTGTTGCTAAACCTCCTTACTATGTCTCTCTCCCTTCCTCTCCACTCTGTTCCTCCCTTTTGTATCTCCTCCCCTTTTCCTCTCTCTCTCTTTCTCGCTCTCTCTCTCTCCCACACACACACTTATTTTTTTGCTTTTTTTCTATGCTATACTAAATGCCCAGCTGGTAAACTCAGTTTAACTCTAATTGACTTTCCTGGCCACTAAGATCCTCCCAAATAGTGATGTCACTAAGACCGGCCCCAGTACATTCACAGGCTGCTATCTCTCTCTCTCTCACAGACACACACACACACACACACACACACACACACACACACACACACACACACACACACACACACACACACACACACACACACACATGCATGCGACCTGTTAGATGACCCTGAGGTCAGCACACAGAAGCAGACTGATTATTTTTAACATTTCCTCCTTTAACAAACTCACCTGCTGCTTTTCGTTGGCACCATTTTACGTTTCGGCCAACATGCTCGCCGACACTCGCTCCGTCATATAAATACGAGGCCCCATGACACTGAATAAGAGCAAGCAGATTCGGTTACAAGACAAAAGGTATGAATGGATGACTCATAACAGCTGCCATGAAGTCACCTCAGTTGAGTTTTGTGATTGGATGGAAGTAAACGTTGAGGTACAAAAAAAAAAGAAAAAGCTGTACTTCTCCACTACGGGTTGAAGCAAGGTGCATCCGTCCTTCCAGCGCAGAGCGGGTGGCGGGGTGAATTTGTATTCATGGGGTGGGCCCATGAGAAAACGTCTCTTTAGGATGCATCGTCTCACATATTAGATCTCATCTGGAGAATCACTTGCCCACGTCCCCCTGCTCCGCCTCTCTGTCCCCTCCACTTGCTCTTCCCGTCCACTCTCGTACAAACACACAAAAAAAACTCACCCACAGACCTCATTCATCCCGAGGCTTAGTAATTATCCCAACGCGGAGCAACTTTACACACAAACACACACTCGCTCTGCTCTCCCAGCACACACATTTTCTTTTGGAAAATCTTTTATTTCATTCACTGTTTGATTAGGTGAGAAAATTATTAATTTGTCCATTTGTACATTTTCACACATCCTCCTCTGATGTAAACAACTCGATCCACACTGAACTAAAACACCTAATCTACACAGAATTTCACAATCAGATCAATGAATCGTCTGGCAAAGTAAATACAGAGCGTGACCCTCAGCTGGGGTTAAAACCCTCATGTCAGCAAACAACCACCACGAGTCCTCGAGTAAAGATGCAGGTACAAATCAAGTTTTTTTTGTTGGTCTTTGCCATTTCCAAACATAGCCCACCATCAACTCCACTATCAGTTAGTATATTAGATCTCTGGTCTGTGGTAAAAGCAGATATTTCAGGGCACAATGTGTCTGACTCGTGTATACCTTATTATTACAGAAATATGGTAAGTATGGAGCTGGAGCCATGGAGACGATTAGCTTAGCTTAGCATAATAACTAGAAGCAGGGGGAAACAGCTAGGAAGCCACTACACCCTATTCTTCACCAAAAAGAAGTTACGACATGTAGTTCCCTCTAAGTAATTTTTTACATTATTGTTTGTTTATGGATCTGGTTTATGGAAACCAAGATATAGTGTTAATTACTAAGCTTGAGAGGTGTTGGAAGGCATCTGTTTGAATTTTGGTCAGTGCGAATCAGCTCCAGGCACTTCATAACACTCTGACATAACAATGACATCGATCCTCTTATATAAGTCTTGGAAATAATGTGAATAAATGTATTTCCCAAAGTGTTGCTTGAACTGCTCCTTTAAGTGAGACAGAAGTTAAAAGCCTCCGACTGAACCTCATTCTTCTGTTGCATTCATTGTGTGTCACTCTGAAAATGCTGTCAGCTGCACTCAAAACGCTGATTGTAATCCATTAAAATTGTTATTCATTACTGATGAATAACTTAGGTTCAGGAAGACAGGCCAGGTCTTGCTCTAACTTATAAGGGTGTGTCTGACCCCCTTCCGTTTTTGTCAGTTCTCAACCTTCCCTCCCAAAGCCCCTTTTCTTTTTCCTCTTGTCCTTCTCTATCATTACAGGAACCACAGAAGGGAAGATGAAGCCATGAAGCCCCCACCCTGAGTCTCACTCTCTGGGTTCCTAGCTACCAAACCTCCCATCATCAATGCCCATTTGACCCTCTGTTCATCCCATTGTGCTCTACTCCATTTCACCCCACCTCCATTTCCACATTATCTGCCATTCCAATTAAAAAATTTGATGGTGTGGTCTTTGTTAGTTAACTGACCATTTCCCAAAATCATATAGTTTTTCAGATTTCTTACATTCCAGACAGCTGTCATTTTTAGTTAATTTGAGTATGCAGTGAAAATCTAATTGCAGACTCAAATCTTGCTAGATATAGGCAATCCGTCACAATGACTATTAAGGAGCCATCTTGTTTTTTGTCAAATGTTGCGAGCAGGGGCTGTCTTGAAACTACTCCTTTTTGGTGCATTCAAGGAAACTCTGCATCTGGTATTTGCGAGTCAAAAAACTCGATTGAGTAACAGTATTTTGTCCAGTAGATCAAACCCAGAAGACAAACAGTAAGCAAGCATAGACACTGTTAAAGCATAATGTAAATTTGTTGTTGTAGATGTCAGAGCTTCTCACAAACCCTTGAATGCACCACCAGGGAGAGTTTTACAGAAATTATGATCCCTGTTTGTAGCTGCATTACCATGATAAGATAAAACAATAAAAGCAACTTAATGCTTACTGTGATGGACTGCATAACTCAAGCAAGTTTAGTCACTAAGTTGTTTTCATACTGCATGAGCTGAAACCAGCAGATGCCTGGAAGATAATAAAATCTTCCCAGAACATATTGTATAGTCGGTGGAAATGTACATATACAACATTTATAATTTTTTTTAGAAAACCTCTTAAAACTCACTGAGCCACAGGTGGGCCGGTCATTACAAACTCATGTTGAGCAGCCAAACTTTAGAACTTTATTTTAAATTCAAGTTTCCAAATATATCAAATATGCCAGGTTAAATTTAGGGTAAATGCATATAAATGACATCCAGAATACCTTTATCATATACCTGGGACAAGCTGATAAAGAATATTTATATATATGTGATGCTATAAGACTGCGGGGTAGCCTGTAAGATGAATTTTCCAACCTTACAGCTGCACTCAAAGGGGCAAAATAGGACTAAAACATGGAAAATTCACCAGTATGGGCCTTTAAAGTATGATGAGGATTTGTTCTGTAAAAATGGATAAAGGCCTTCAGACGTTCAGGGTTCAGACATCATAGCTGAGGCACAGCTCTGGTACCTTCTCCAAATGAGCAGCAATTCCAGCCTACAGGTTTCCCATCCTCTGGAAAAGCCGTCGGCTGCCTGTCCCGCTGACTTCCGACGGGGGTGGAGGCAAAAACTTTTAAAGTAATACCTCACCGCCCTCTTAACAAGCCATCCATCCGTCCTGCATCCCAGTGTTCCCACCTCCATACCGCTCCATCCCTCCATGGACACAGAGAGCGAGGCCTCGTCAGGAGAGGAGGAGGAGGAGGAGGAGGAGGAGGAGGAGGAGGAGGAGGGTGTTTGGACTTATTCTCTGTTCATCTACCTCTTTCCTTCTTTTTACTCTTTCAGCAAATTGTCACACATAATTACTCATCGATCAACATGGTCATTAGCATTTCAGTGATGGTGGGAAGGAGAGCAGTAAATCTGGATAGAAAGGTGACTTGGCCTCACAGCAAGAGCAGTACCAGCTGTAAACACACACACACACACACACACACACACACACACACACACACACACACACACACACACACACGCACACATGCACACACACTCAAGTGTGTGAAGTAAAGGTGATAATATGGGAATTTATGAGGCTCTTTATCCCTTCAATAAATGGCCCAACGATCCACATTATCTGTGCACAACACACTGTTGATTGTCGCTCAAAGGTAAATAAGTGTTGAAATAATGTGATAGACGGTGTCAAGTTCACAATGATCTACGTGCACAAGTGCATCTACAGCAAAACTTGTCTTGAGACTGAGATTTGTATGTGTTTAAAGTCATCTGTCACTGCAATAGTGATGTTATTGCTGTTGTAACTTTATGTAGTGAGGGTGAATTTTTTGCATTGCTATCATAAAGCTTGAACTTGTGTTGCAGTTTTTGCTGAAATGTACATGAGAAAACATTGTTTATATGTCAAAGAAATCTCTAGAAAGCTGTAGTTAAATGACTTGTGAATCTGAATCATTACATTATTTTTATATCAGAGTAAGGTCTTAGGACTCTGCGTTTAACTCTGACTTTGAGTTAATCATTTTGCAGTTGAAGTGGCTCTGATCTAACAAGGTGTAGACTCAAATGCGCCACTCACAGGCAGAACTGGTAGAGTAAAAGTAAAGTTTACTGATGATGGGATCAGAGAGAGGGTGATGAACGTACTGAGGGACTGCTGTTGGACAGAGAGGGAATGTCAGACTCTAATATGAAAGGAGTTAACAATAGACAGACTGACGACAGAGCAAGATGCAAAAAGGGTTGGGTTGTTGCCATAACAGCAGTGGTACTTAATGTAATGATTTGTGACAGTTACTTTTAAGTAACTTAAGTGTTCTTAAGTGCTCTTTTTAAACAAAATATATGAAATAAATATATTACATATTTGATATGCAGTAGAAAATTAAGAGTTGTCACATTTTGTTTACTATATTTAGATTTTGGATATTACTATTTGGCTGCTTTTAGTCACTGACTTAAAGCTGCACAAGTCAATATTTTTAAATCAACAATGGATCAAATGGCTATGTGCAATGTGAAAGGGCTCATAGTGATGAACCCACAGAGAATTATCACCCGACTCTGCAGTTCGCCCTCAGCTTTGCAAAGTGTTTTAATGTATTTTAGTATTTTATTGTTTGGGTTTTCTGGCCCACAACTTAACTATTTTGGTTCACTCTCACTGCTCCGTGCCATTTTCCAGATCTGAAACAGAGCTTAAGGGGGAGCGAGTTTCACTTACATTTGCAAGGCGGCGAGAGACACTAGTCAATGTGAATGAAAGTGCTCTGCTGAATGTGTAAATAGGCAACTGTTTGGTAAATTGTTTGTCATATTAACTTTATAAGGACTGTCAGAGCTTTTCAGTCAAATACTGACACCCTGCACAGTAGGTTTGAAAAGACTGCAACTGTTAAAAGTTGGTAGTTTTGTCCTTCACAGAGAACAGCAGCTGTTGTAAAGTCACATCTTTCTCAGCTATTAAATCACTTGATGTAAACCTGTGCGAAAGGGAAACAGTTAAAATTATTGAATCTTATAATTTACTGTACCACTGAGTGTGAGCATGTAAAGGTTTTGTTGTGTTGCAGATGAGTGAAACCAACAAATACTTAGCAATAAGTGCCGTCACTGTTATAAAAAAACAAAACCAGTGAAGCGACACTGATAAACATCAACATAACATGAAGTGCTGTTTTGGAACTTGTGGAAACAATGGAGCTTAATGACTTGGTCATCTGCAGTCTTTTTCCAAAATCAAATTTTCCTGAGAAGAGCACGTCACGGAGCAGAGTGAGTCATGAGAGAAAAGCCTCACAGCCCCAAAAATAAGCAAAGATTGATGTTCAGACACTTAGCGTGATCAATGCCTCACCAGGAAACAGCCGGAATGACAAACATGAAGAGCTGGAGAGTCATTTCTCTGATGACCTTACATTTACCTTCATTGTGTGTACATAATGAAGTTACATGGTTTTGCTTTTTCAAGATGCCTCTGATGTGCAACTACTAGACTTCACAGAAAAAAAAGATGTCAATTGTTTGTCGCTCATACTGTTTACAGCAACTGATACACATACATATTATATACCTGCTTTCGGTTTATACTGTATATAACATAACCAGACTCATTCTACTGGTTCTTTATTGGCTGACAAATCATAGATGCATAAATTCATACAATTTTTTTTTGTTTATTCTTCTATCACTACCCCATTGGCCTATTGCTCTATCAGTACCTTCTTTTAGCTTTATATATATTTATATGCACTTTTGCTACTGCTTGCTCTATTCTTTCATTTTACTGATACCTTAGTGTGCAATGACAATAAAGTTACACCATATCCTTTCAGTTGAAGTAATAGTTATGCTGCCAATTTGTCCAGAACCGCCTTGAAAGAGAGATTTTGATCTGAAAAGACAATCCTCTCTTGAATAAAGAACAAATTTAAAATAAATTTTAAAATCCTCTGTATAAGTTTTTGCAATGATGGAACACCAGCCAGACAAAAGTCTGTGACTACACTGTTTTATTTGCACAGTCAAACACTAGAGTTTGTAGTAATCAGATGAGCACAGCCTGATAGCAAATATAAACAGATACTGTATATCTGCTGCAGCTGAAGCAGTAAGCATTGAGTGCATAACTAAGAGACACAACAGCATCATGAGAAAAGTGTTTAGATTGCTGGCTAGGTGCTTCCAGTAAATACTTGGCTGTTTTTAGACACTGAGTGGGCCTTAGAGGGGAATGACACTGCGAAAAAAAAAAAAGAAAAAAAGAAAGAAGGATGATTTGCGAGTGTTGCGTGCTGGGAAGGACAAATGGATGTCAGAACGAGGAGAGCAGAGAAAGGAGAGGGAGACAAAGATGAGATTTCATTAAATGTTCACATGCAATGAGTCCACTTCACTGAAATGGCCACACATCCAGCATGGATGTACACACACACACACACACACACACACACACACACACTGACAGACTATACACAGACACAGTCACACAAACAGGGTCTGACGTTTTTCATTCACTGGCGAGGAATTCCAGCATGAGTTTTTGCAGCGATAAGATTTCATTCCTTCGTCCTGAGGTCACTGTTTCTGGAGAGAGAGACGTGGGGAATAAATGTGTGTGTGTGTGTGTGTTTCTAATGCCATCTCCTCATGCCCCCTCTGCTGCCCACTGAGTCACTCAACCACATCCCTCTCACCTCCCACCATTTCACCAGACAGACAACAGAAACCACGCTTAAATTTTGAACTTAACTACTAAAGCTAAGAATAAAAGCTTCTTATCAAATTTCTTTGGACTTGCTCTACAGAGAGCTCCAGGGGTCTATCAAGTTGGTTAAGAGTGGCTTGCTGGGGTCTTAGATGGCTGCAGTACAGAGACAGAGGGGAGCAAGCACCTTCTGGCTCATGTTTTGGAATGCTTGTATAGCATTAATCACGATAAATAGAAATATGTATAATTCAGAATAGGTAGTTCTCAGAATATGGTAGCATTGCTTTTGCTTGCAATCACTTCATCAATTCATCTGTGCTAAATTTTCCCTTCTTATATGTTTTCTCTGTACCTCTTCTACCAGACTCCCTGCTCCAGTTTTTCATAATGACATAATATTTTATACATCTTTTAACTCTGCTTGTTAATTGCTACAGGGGAGATTTCCCACATGTAAAATTCACTTTGTAAATCATTGAAATCATACATGCTTTACAAAATAACATAATAATGAGATGATATCCTTACACTGAAAATGTAAGACTTGTTTTGTCTTTTTTTTAAAGATTGAATAGTGTGGCAAGTGTAAGGTAAAGCCATGAGTCTGATTGGGTATTCCTGCTTTGAGGATACATGTGATTAATCATGTGATCGCTTGAGAGCTTACTCCTACACTTCACTTTAAGTAGGACTAAGTAGCTTGATAAATGTGTCTTATTCTGTACCTTTTGCAAATCATTTTCTACTCATAAACTGGCTCTTTAGAGCGTTTCTTTAGTGTAATTCTCAGAAGTTAATCAAACTTTCAGGTTATACCCAAAGTTTCTTCTCTTTTCACTGACTTAACATGATAAAACTATCAATACTCAAAGCAGGTTTGTTTTTGTTCATTTGTTCATTATGTTACGAAACTTGGTGTAAATGAATAAAAAAAATAGGCATAATGCTTTATTTTACAGATCCATAATTTCTGAATAATTTGTAAAAGTAATTTCCTGGAACGAGCGGTGTTATTTGGTACTAATTATGCGGACAATAGAGACGTGTTCAACTGCAGGACATTTCCAATTGTCAAATGTAACATTTGTCTACAGGCAAGCATACAATTCAACATATAAGGAGAAAGTTTTCAATAATAAATTAATCATAAAACACATTTTTCATTGCATTTTACTTATAATGAGAACTAAGTTACACAGATCTTTCCAAGAAATGTATCTGGAAATTATTTGGATATTACAGACCCATAAAATAAAGCATTACCAAAAAGCGTTATAGCTACTGTGTTGGGGAGACCAGAAACCGTAAGATTATGGAAGGAAACAAGAATGATAATATGCAGATAAACATTGATACATCACACAACAACAAGGTAATTGTGCATAAATGCTAATACGCTAAAATGAGGAATGAAAAGCAAATGGGAAACAGGAGGTTTCATTGTCACACTCCTCCTCCACAGCACATTTCAGTCATATCGTGTTTGCAGATGCTAAAGACAAGGTCATCGAAGAGGCAGAGATGGATCATTTGTGTGTGTGTGTGTGTGTGTGTGTGTGTGTGTGTGTGTGTGTGTGTGAGAGAGAGAGCATCCTGTAAGCTGGTATGCATTCATTATCTCACTCAAGGACATTTAAACAGGGATGGACTTGTCTTTCATTCAAACACCCATCTACACACTCCAGAAACTACTACTGCTGCTGCACAAATTCATTCAGTAATTCAGTGCTCAGAGGGAGACAGTAGTGCACACACACACACACACACACACACACACACACACACACAGTCTGGTAGAGCACTCCTGTCCAATAAAACTACCTGTCTTTATTGGTGCAGACTGTAAAAAAGTAACCTTGTGGGTTCATTGTTCATTCAAGGTGGGCTATGTTGTCTCTTCTCTCTCTCTTCCCTTATTAACATCCTTTGAATTAATTTATTAAAGATATTAATTAAAGAAAAACCTCTATGTAAACGTGAACTCACCTGAAACATACAGTATGTTGTACAGTAAACGTAAACTAAGTCCTTGTCATGTATAAAAAGGTTGTGCAGCAGTGGATGTTTACAGTTGCTGCAGTTAGAGCAGCACTGTGATTAAGGAAAGTATTTAATTAGGGCGTAACATTTATAATTTCAGAGATGTACTCTCAGTGCACGCTCCTGTGCAGTCTAAACCACATGCATCAGCTGCACTGGCTGGTAGTGTATCATGTATCAAATAACGGAAAGTAACCGAAAATAACATTGTTTTTGTCCAGTTTTGAATTTTTCTGTAAACTGATCAAATGATTACCAACATAAACCAATATAAAATGTCTGTGTTATGTCATAGGGCACAAACGGTAACAGGCATGTGTTGTAGGAGATTGACCGTTGATATAAAATTGATGAAAAGAGTCCAAATCACACATTTATTGAAAAAGACAATGTTTTGATTTTAGTCGGATCATCAGGATTCAATCTTCATGAAAGTGCAAAAACAAAAGTAATCAAAACAACACACCGAATAAAAACTCCAATCATCAATCAATAATCCTTTTCCATAAACTCAAAGTGATGAAATGGTGCTACTGTATACTGTAGTGCACACATGGGAATTTACACTTTTACATTCACACACACACAAGTTACATCTGTTTTCAAAAACATTCCAGCTCCTGTACTAATTGATACACTATTAATACAGTCAGTGTATATTTTAAAAAACCTGTTGCCAGCAAACACAGACGCCAGACGTGGTCTATACTGGGCACACACTCCCCTGTGTGGGTCATATACAGTTTAACACAGACGGCCCTCCAGGAGCATACAGCAAAGTGGACAATGTATCACAGAGACGAAAGCTAAACATCAATTTTCTCTCTTTAAATGAGGAGAAATTGATTGTCAAGGTTGAACATGGATATCAGAGTGATCGGTGGTAGCTGCTTTTCCAGGATCGTCATGCTCTTCCGAATCTCTGTGATGTTGAAGGAGGAGTTCAGAGATGAATCATTATCAAATGGATGGTGAGAAGAGTTACGTAAGTGTCCTGAACATGATAAAAAAGGGAAATTTTGTCTCAGATTGTTTTACTGTTTACATTTGTTCTGTCTTATTATTCAATTCAGTTTTATTTATATAGCGCCAAATCACAACAAAGTTATCTCAGGGCACTTTTTCATACAGAGCAGGTCTAGACCGACTCTTTATATTTACAGAGACTCAACAATTCCCACCATGAGCAAGCGCTAGGCGACAGTGATAAGGAAAAACTCCCTTTTAACAGGCAGAAACCGCGAGCAGAACCAGGCTCGCCTCGACCGGTTATCAGCTCATCAGTCATCTGCAAAACACTCTGAATTGCGCTAACCTGTACAAAAGGTGCTGTACAAATAAAGTGTGATTGACTGATACGATTTAAGATCAGTTTATCATAGCTGTGGGTCAGTTGCGTTTGTTTTGTACTTTTTTTTTTGGCCTTTCTGTTCAGCTGCCTCTATGATTTTTTTTGTCAGTTGAGCTATGATGAGACTGTGGAGAAGAGAACCTATTAAAAAATGTGAATTTAAGAGACAAGCACACACAAGGAGAAGATGTTTGCGGATGTGTCTTGCAGTCTGTTCGCCACATTTCTACAAGTATATGCTTCCATGTTCTTTGTCTAGGAAAGCAGATGCAGTGCACATACAGCACATGTGTCCGCCTGCGTGCTTGCACACAATTACAGTACATATATTACAGGTTTGTATATGCATACGTGTGTGTGTGTGTGTGTGTGGTCAGTAATAACAGGAAGCTAGCCCTCCATGTTGACACAAACCTGCCCGGCTGATTGGCCATTTGAAATAAATAAACAAACAAGCGAGTGGCCCACTCATCCCACAAGCAGCAGAGTTCTCCACAAGATTAAAAATTAGAAACGCTGAGAGCTCCTCGCCGTCAAACCCAAACAGGAACACCTGCAGCTCACCCCTCAGACCGGCCCATCACCATGACAACCAATTGCACTGCATGCAAACAGTTTATAGTAGGATAAGGATGGGTGGGAGAGATTTTGCAGATGCCAGAGGGTTGAGTGAAGATAGTGGATGAGCTGCAGCTGAACTGAAACACAGACTGTAAAATTAGAAGACAGGAGAGGTTGGATAAAGTCAAACAGGGTGAGAGGAATGACAGAGATGAAGGACAGGGGAGAGGGACTTTAAAATGGGAATTCTAAAGAGAGAGAGACCCAGTCTGGGATGTGGTTTGAGTAGGAGTTGATACTGGATTCAGAGATAGCTAATAGCTGTGGAGCACCACAGGCCACAAGACTGACAAAAGAAATGCATAATATCTTATTATTAATAGCACACAAAAAGATGATTGTTCATGATTGATGGATACATGTAACTATGTAAACTCAATCTTTTCCTATCTAACACCATTCTGTGTTGAATTGACTGTACATGACCAGTAATTCATTTTAAACATTCCACAACACAAATTATTTTGTGTCTATGGGTCGACCCTGAGGGAGGCTCAGAGCTATATTTTGGGATGTCTCGTCCTGTCCACTGTTAGTGGGCTCTTCTGGGAGGTTAAAATGCCCCTCAAACATCTGCAGCACCTGCTCATATTTCTCTGAGGCAGTGTGATAAAACACAAGTCTCCTTTCATACATAAAATAAAAACGCAGGCTCACAACTCATGAGATGGCAGGATGGACCAGCTGCATCTGGTCTAAGTGTGTGTGTGTGTGTGTGTGTGTGTGTGTGTGTGTGTGTGTGTGTGTGTGATTACATGATTTAACATACAGTTTGTCTTTCTGCATATTTAAATACACATACACACACAAACAACACATGCATGAGGACGTATAGTATATTTGTTCTTCGGTGTAGAAGTGCATGCCTGTCTGCGTTTGTGTATTTCCCATGAAAAACAAACTGTACATATGTGTGAGTGTTATTTATGCATCTCCTCGCTGTCTCTGAGTGTGTCAACTCCAGATGTGCTGGGGTCAGAGCAGTGCTGCCCTCCCTGGTCCAGATGTGTCCAGGTGTGGCCTGCAGTGTCACGCCATGCAGCCCAGACTCTCCTTAGACCCTGAAACAGGTTGGAGGGTCAGACACATTTCCAGATTCTCTGAATGTTTGAACAAAATGTGAAAGAAAAAGATTTCAAACATGTAACAAGCAACTGCATGAACTTCTGTGCGTCTAGTAAATTGATATGTCCTGTTGATGCACTGCTCTGTGGTCGTTTGCACTAAAATGAATGAACATCTCTGGCTTGAATAAAGTAATCAAGTGATTCATCTCTCTGTTACTATCTTTGGCAGGATGTGGATGTCTGTTCAGTCAGGACAGCTGTGTCCGTTGATATCTTCAGCAAGGAGAACAGGACCGAGCTTAAGGACAGAGATCTGGCAGTTTTACAACAGGAAAAGGGCACTCGAGTCTTACATTTTCTGGCAGAGAAAGGAGGGAGAGAGAGGCTGAAACAGATAGAGGCGTCTATGGGTTGAAAGAGATTTTAAATAAAGATTTTGTAGTGGGGCTGTGTGTGTGTCAAAGAGGTGGAGGGATGATGAGAGTTTGGTGTTTGTTCTCTGTAAAGATTTGGGTTTTGGGTGCATCAGAAGTTTGTGGTGGAGAACAGAAGAAGAAGAAGGAAGATCTCCTTGTTATCTAGCCTCCCTGTTTACTCAGATTCCTACTCGCAGATAGCATCAGCAAATAAGCTGCAGCCAAGTAGACGTGCTGTTGGACCAAGCCAAAGCTGACCTTTTGCCTCTGTGAATGCACGCACGCACGCACGCACACACACAATCCTGCTGTTCTCTACATTCTGCCCAGTTGTAAACACTGAGCATTGGTAGGGCCAAAGAAAAACAAGAGCCTGGTTCTCAGTAAGTTTAGTTCAACGAAGGAACATAAACATGAAGTTTCTATTTTGTTTTGTGAGGCCCAGTGTAAGACTTTGTTATCATTATATGTAAAGATGACAAATATTAATCCTCATAGTGTCTAACTTAAATAACAGCAAAATTAAAGTTTCAAGACACCTTTTCTTACTTAGCATATCTCAGGTGGTGTCGATCCATGCAGATAGTTTGGGTTTTATTGGCCTACCTAGCGAAGAAATAATCTCTACTGAAAGTGTTTACAGCATGTTCTGTGGATTATAGAGAGTAACTTGGACACTGAGTCTGGAAAGAGAAGTCGCTGATGAATTTTTCACATATAAAAGTGATTTCCCACCCCATTATTCCCAGTTCATATTGGACGATTTATGTCCAATAACATACAGTGCCAACGCAGGAAGTAGTGTGGCCTTTACAAATAAGGCAGAAAGTAATGGTGTGGAGGTTGGGGTCATAGATGGGTGCGTGGCGCATTTGACTTTAATGTAGAGTTCATGACCTGTCACATATAGGAAATTAATAGGTTTTTTTGTTGTTTTTTTAAATTGTCACTACGATCTTTTCCTGACCTTAAAGTGTTTTGTCAGCTAACTGTAAAGGCCTTGCACACACTTGGCTTATCCAGACACATAATTTCACTTACTTTGGCTGACTAGACCTTGATGGATGTTTTCAATTCCTTGAGTGAGGAAATCTACTATTTTGGAATTTAGGTGAAGTGACACCTTAAACTGTTGCTCTTTGGTCCTCGACCTCCCTTTGAGAACCATGGTGGTACAGTATGTCATGAATATATAAGCTGCATTTTTTGTCTACTTCCTGTCCTCCCTATTCATGCACTGAACTAATGGGGTGGCTATATTATAACACTACAATGGCTGTTTGATGCTGCTTTAATATTATTGTGTAGGCATTATACTGTATCTTTCACAAGTCCCTGCTCCCTTTAACCACTACGTCCCTCATTCATATTCCACCTCTCCCTCTATTTCTTTATTCCTCTCTTTGTGCGACAGAGTGATGTGACAGTAGAGAGCAGACAATGTCGGGTTACCCTGCTAATTTGGGAAGGAGGACGGAAGTATCCTGGGCGGGCAGCGTCCCTCCTCCCGGTGCGGCGTGAGTCCCACTGATGATTCACCAGCCTGCATGATGAAGGTTGGTGACCCCAATTTGAGTAAGGCAGGAGGAGGAGGAGCGGGAGAAGAAGGTGGATGAGGAAGGGGGATAATAAGGAGGAGGGGATGGCGATGACTACGTCAGTGGCACTTGCTAATAGGCAGATGTCCTTGTCCCTGACACAAGTAAATCATGCCTCTTGGGGGAAAGAATAAAAGAAAGAGAGGAGGAGAGGAAGGGAGGAAACAAGTAAGGCAGAGATTGAGATTGGCGTCTGGAGGAGCGAGGCGATGGGTTGGACGTGAGTGCGTGTCTAAATGAAATTATAAGCAATTACTTCAGCCTCTGAGTCCACTGTAGAAACACAGTTTTGATGAAGACAGAAAACAAGAAGGAGGGAAGCCGGAGAAGGTGAAATGACTCAGTTTAAGTGTTTTAAGCTGTTTAGGGTGAGTGGGCCGAGTTGTATTTAAACCAGAGGGGGAAACAGGTGATCTGAAGAGATGGTGAAGGAGTGGAAGCAGATGGAAAAGAGGAGAGAAAATGAGAGGTAGAGGTTGAGACAGGAGGAGGGAGGGTGTTCAGCAGTGGTGGAAAAAGTATTCAGATCCTTTACTCAAGTAAAAGTACTACCACACTATAAAAATACTCAATTAGTAAGTAAAAAGTCATAAAAAGTCCATTTCTAAAGAGGTAAAAGTAGACAAATAATACAAAAATGTACGTAGAACATCAAAATAAAATATTCATGTCCCATATCAAATTATATAATGGCAAAATATATTATATAATGGATTTTTATTTTTCATGCATTAATGTGTGAAAAGCATTTGTATTGTAGTAGCTGGTGAAAGTGAAGCTAAATTTAATCTTATATACTGTTGAATCTGTAGTAATGCATCATATTTACTATGTAAAATTGAATCACGCACACATATATAAGCAAAGCTGTCAGATAAATGTTTAAGTAGCAGGAGATGGAAATACTTAAGTAAAGTACAAGTACCACAAAATTGTAGTTAACTACTTAAATGAGTAAATGTACTTAGTTACTTTCCACTACTGGTGTTCAGACACATCCCTCCATCCTTGTGGGAAGGACCATTAGTTTGTTGCAGTTGCTCTGTCCCACAGACTCAGCTAATGGCCACAGGAAGATAAACTTTCACAAGTATGTGATCTTCCTCCTGATTAAATAGCTCTATACCAGACAACCACCCCCTCTGCCAGGGCAGCTTCCCGTCTACAAACACACCATCATCCAACCTCCCTCACAAACACCATAAGCACATATTTTTAAAAGCAACATAGTCATTTAAGGTCACCAAAACATTTCTGAAAGAATTTCTGCTCACTGGAGTGCTACCATATGTTTTCCCACATAAAGATGCTGATAATAATAATATGATCTGTTGTGAGAGTGGGCACACACAGCAGAAGTCAGGATTGGGCCGGTGCCTGCAGCCAGTTCCAACGGGAAACCACTTCTCAAATACCGCATGACTACTTCCTATATTTGTCTAATTAAAGGATTGTTGCGCTGAACTGGAAACTGCTTCGATGGCAGGTACTGGCTAAACGATTTCTGTGCAACCTGTGATTCAAATCATGTTTAAGAGGTGAGGTAGATTTAATGTTGAAGCTGCTGCCTGCTTATTCAAAATATGAAGTGGGTTTTAATGAGCCTGACTCACTACTAGACATGAGATAATAATAAGTGAATAAAGTGGTCATATGGCTGCCTCAGCCCTGTTTTGCCCAATCTATCTCTCTGTCCCTTCCTTCAGCTACATTCTCTCTTCCCCCAGACCCATGCATTACTTAGGGACTCACCAGACTTGCCATTCTCCATCAATCCACCAGATGCCCTCAGACCTTCCCACGGGTTCCTGTCACCTGACTCCTGCATTCACCTGCTCACCTGTCCCTCAATCCCCAATCAAAAATGTTTGTATAAAATTTCAAGGCAATCCATCCAGTAGTTGAAATATTTCAGTCTGAACAAATGTTGGAATGACCGACCAACACACCATCTCCAGAGCAATGCTGCTAGCGTAAACTATACATTATTCTCTACTTTGGCATTTGCACGCGTATAACACAAAATCTTAAAAATAAACATTTGCCGCACTTTCACACAGTAAGACTCACAAACCAGTCAGCAAAATGTCAGCCCTGCCACTTCTGATTGGTCAGGGTTAATGGTCATAGATGGTGAATCTGTACCAATCAGTGCTGATATCAGTGGGTCTTTAGCATCACAGACACTAATTAGCAGCATCTTCCTGTGTTTACTCCTGTGGGAAAGGGAGTGGACCACGATGGAGTCTACAGACTTATAGATAAATGAAGATAACTTTAATCTCATCCTAATGAGCACTTCCCTTTCCTCCCACCTCCTCATATGTCTTCCTGTCTAGACTTGAGTTGTGCATATGTGTCCCTTTTTCCTTACAATGCTGTGGCAACATCTTGATCACATATGCTCCAACATACACAACAACTCCTGTGTCTCTTCATATTGGACATTTACAGTAGCATTCACTGACTTCACAGGGTTGCAGGTCATAATGTTACTGACATACATAATATTATACAAAGAAAATAAAACCAATCATTTGATTTCTCTAAGTTTTAAGTGTAAAACCAGTAAAAATTGGCAGTTTCATGCAAAATCAAACCAGCTGAATATGCTTTGCATTCACATTATATTCACCCTAATCACAAATAAAATCAAATGCTTCATAGCCTGAGGGTTTGTTTATGTTTGGGGCCCATGCCGATGCTCAGTGGGGTCCAGCTGGCATGCTCCCCTGCCAGCCTCTTTATCTCCCTGGCCACTTGAGCCGGGGAAGTGAGGCTGCCACACAACGCCTGGCCCTCACAATCGCTGGAGCTCCTCCAACATTCCCCCCCGGTGGCAACTCAAACAAACCTGGGGACTGACTGTGACTCAGCCATTCCTCTTGTGTGTCTGCCTGTCTGGCTGCTTCGACAACACCTCCAGTGAGCACTTAACAGTAAATATCAGCATGTAGTCGTATTTGGAGAAATGTATTCATCAATGATTGTACTGTATGCATTGATATAGATAGGGTTTGTAAAAAGTCTAAAGTCATGGGATCACCAATGTCAATAGGATTCATCCTCTGGGGACCATTCTTGTTTGCACAAAATTTCATTGCAGTCCATCATATGTCATCCACATTTGTTGAGGTATTTAAGTCTGGGCCAAAGTGGGGGATCAACCGACTGACACTGCAATCCCTAAAGTCACGCTGCTAGTGAGGCTAAAAATAAGATGCACAGCAGCCATAAAAAAGAAAAAAAAACAGTAAGGGACATTAAATTAAAGTTGGGTATAAGCAAATAAAAAGACAAGTCTCCAGAAATGTTATTTAAAGGTGAAGATAAAAAGAGTCGACAACATCAGTAGACAACCATACAGAGCCATTCTGTCACTGTTTTACTTTTGTTTTGTAAAGAGCCAGCGGAGGGGAACGAGAGGCAGTTTCATTGACTCGTCAGCTGGCTGCGTAAATCCCCCATCTCACATCTTGAGTCATAGACTTCTAATCAGCGTCATCCTTTGTGTTAACAATACAGTAATAAAAAGCTACCTGAGCTGATACTTGTTGAAAATTAATGTTATCATGTGCATCATCATCATCTCCTCTGAAAAGTCCGTAATGAAACACACTAAAAATACATGCTCATGAGGTCACTGCCCAATTATTTTAGTCTGCTGGCAGGAGTTTTGGGCAAAAGGGTGATTAAGTGGTTTTGTAAGTTATCAGACACTTACCAGGAAGTGAGAGACGGCCACAAACAGGAAGGAGCGGAATGTGCTTCCTGTTGGCCAACGGCGTTATACAGGGCAGATTCCTTGTACCATCATAACTGACACACACACACAAAAATACACATGCATACCAAGAGGCAGGAATGTTTTTCCACTGAAATCAGGGAGAAGCAGACTGTCAGGAAAGACAAACAGTAAGAGAAGATAACATTGAGACAGTGTGTCCCAGCACACTACTACAAATTAGACAGCATGAATCCAACTCGAATTCTTCAAAAGAGATCATTTTTATGGCCAGTTCACTTTTAAAACTCATATATTCTCACTAAACCGTTCATATCTTAATCATGCAATTTCTCTTCTGTAATAACACAACTAACAACGACTCTGATAAACTGCAATCTTTGACAATCACCGGATCCCTCATAAAAATTGTCAGTTGTATTACATTTCTGGCACTTAATTTTACAGGAAAGTAATTTAGAGATTCCCACGTAGCAGACTGATCTGACCCATATCAAACCTTCATTATTAATTTTTGGCCACTTGGGGGCAGCAGAAACAATCTGTAAACAAAACACTGACATGTTGCCTTAAAAAGTTGATATAGCAAACAGTTGCTTTTTGTCTGCTGAAACTCGCTGCATGTCGCATTTGAAAACAACACTGATGCGTGAACCAAAACAGTGAAGTTGTGGGCTGGAAAACCAAAACAACGAGCTGAAAGATGCTAAAACGCTCCATAGAGCTATAGGGAAAGCAAGAGTTAGGTGATAATTCTCCATGGGTTCATCGAGAGAGACCCCTTTCACGTTATGCATAGTCACTTCAGCCATTGTTAATATAAAAATATTGAGTAGCAGCTTTAAAGTTGGTAAACACAATAGGAGCCTATAACTGAAAAAAGTGCTAAGAAATATAGCTAGTAAAATTATAGAAAAGCCCCAGAGTGAGCAACCAAGTGAAAAATGTGAATTAAATATAAGGGACAAAGCCATCCGAACTGTAAGTGATCCTTCAAACCCTCTGAACCCACACGTTGAGCTTTTACCATCATAAAATAAACGTGTACAGAAAGTTGTTCCTGGCAAATGCAATAAAAATATTGAAGGCATAGCCAAAGTTAATAAATAAATAAATCTTACATCCTGCCCCTCTCTGCTTTTTGCTCTTTTCTGTCTTTCTTTATAACTGTATTCATGCATTTTAAAGGTCAAATGTTGTTTGTAGATGCTATGTCTCGATGTATGTCTTCATTAATTGTCTTGTTGTTTTTAATGCTAAATGGTGAAGCCAAAGACAATTTTCCAATTAAAATACTAAGTAACTGTGTTACAAGTTAAATCATATGTTCAGTGGTGTTCAGATCCTTTACTTGAGTAAAAGCAGTGATACCATAATGTAACAATACTTCATTAGACTGCATTCAAAACCTCACTCAAGCAAAAGTACAGAAGTATTATCAGCAAAATATCAAAAGTACACATTATGCAGCAAAATGGCCCCTGTCAGTGTTTCATTACTACATTTTTTTATAATTAGACTAATTTTACAGTCCCACAATTTTTTACTTAATCTGATGCATAAACATGTCTGTTGGGCAGCTTAACACTTCATATTTTATTAGCAATTTTAAAATCTTAGTCTGAAAAGTAACTACTGTACAGCCATCAGATAAATGTAGCGGAGTAAAAAATACAATATTTGCCTCAGAAATGGAGTGAAGTAAAAGCATAAAGTAGCAGAAAATGGAAATGCATAATATGTTTGGGTACTGTATGTGTTCCTGCTGATGTGATGGACACTCATCACAGAGGTGAGAGTGAGAACTGAGGGAGTTGAGGGCTGCTGGTCATAGAGCAGCATGCCTGTGTATATGAAATTAACATTGGTTGTCCTTGAGGGCTTCCTGATTGAATCACACAGGCTCGATGACGTCATGCGAGGTTTAAGTCATATTTCGGATTAGGGAGGGCGAGAGAGAAAGGGAGAGAGAAAGGGAGAGGATGAGTCACTGCCTCATTGATGACTGTCTCCACTGAGTGGTCAGATAATTCAGGTACAAAAAGAGACACAGGCACAGCACGACCGCCTAATGGCACTCAAATAAAATGACTTATTGAGAACTCGCAAAATACACCTTTTAGGAAGATTAAATAGTATTGATGCCCCCTCCTCCCACTCCCCATGAGGCTGGTGCTAAACAATGATGAATCTTTCTCCTCTGTATTATATTTATGACCAAGTATTTAAATAACTAATATATGTGCTGCCATCAGACGTGGGCTCAGTGTTGGCTGTATCAGATTACTGAACCATTCAGAAGAAAAATGATCTGATCTGATGTGCACCTGATCCATCTAAGACCTCACTATATTTGAGGGCCTATTACTTCGATTCGGGTTAATATCCCACTCTATAAATGTTTTGGATCTGTGACTGAAAACAACTAAATTAACTTCATTCTGGTGGGTTTTTTTTTTTTTGGTCTTTACCGGTTTAGATATTACTGAAGTTCTGTATTCATGGATGGATTGTTAAACGGACCTACTGGGCACAGGCCCGAGGGCCCAAGGGGTCACAGGGCCCCTAGGCCTGAACGTCAGTTTGATCTGACTTGACATTTCTTGTTGGAAAGTCAATCAAATGACTACAAAGAGACACAAAACGACTAAAAAGAGACATGAGACGACCACAAGGAGATACAAAATGACTACACAAAGACGCAAAACCATCACGAAAAGATGCAAAACACAAAACAACTACAAAGACACAAGAAGATGCAAAATGACTAAAATACCAAACAAACTCTTTCAGTCTGTGCATATTGCTCCTATGTTGGAGGGGTGGGGGGCATTTTACATATCGGTGTCCAGGGGCCCGTTCCCATTTTAGGGCCAAAATTACTATATTATTGCTTGAAGGATTACATAATGTAAGAGATCATAAATAATTTAACAAAAATATCTGTTAAGGTTTTTGTATCAAACTGTTTTCAGTGTCAAGAATCAACTTTCACGCTGATCATAAACAATCTTTTATACTCAGACAGTGAATTATTTGGCAATGTCAATGTAATGTATATGTCTGATTTATTATTGGCCTTTTACTAGGGAGCTTTTTCCCCAAAGAATCAGGACGAGCATAAGTTGTTTTGGACCTCAGAACTTTATTCTATTTTTACTTTTAGAACTTTTATTTCTTTACATGTGTTTCTGGTAAGAATAACAGTGAAAACTCCAAGTAAAGATAGTATGTGTTAAGATCCACTGATATTTGCAACATTTTAGAGTTACTCCATAAATGGACAGAGGTTTTATTGCAGCTTCAGGTTTTCACTTTAAAACCATCACCAGGAGCAGGTACAGTACAATTACGCTGATCATGTCGCAGCCCGAAACTGTGCTTAAGAACATCAAATCACTTCAACACCCAATGCTTTCAATGTATGACATTAGGGCAGCAACTAACAACTATTTTTATTTTAAATTTTTCTACAGATTATTTTCTTGATTTATCGTTTGGTCTACAAAACGTCAGAAAACAGGATGCCCCGATAGCTTACCAGGTAGAGCGCGTACCATTAAGGCTGAGTGCTTACTGCAGCGGCACAGGTTCCAGCACGGGCCCTTTGCTGCATGTCATCCTCTCTCTCACACTGAAAACTGACAAATTCCCATCACAATATAGAGCACAAGGTGACTTCTTTAAATGTCTTATTTTGTCCGACCAAAAGTCCAAAACACAAGGATATCCAGAAAAACAGCTAAATTTGAGAACTTATAACCATCAAATTTGTGGCATTTGTGCTTGAAATGTGATTCAAACGATTATAAATTCATCAATCATTATCAAAATAGTTGCTGGTTATCTTTTTGTCAATCAACTAAACAATTAATCAACAAATCGTTGCAGCTTTAATTGGGAACCTGAGTGACTTTGATGAAATACAGATGATACACTGGTCATCCTGTTGACAGAGAAACTAGACTTCTGTATTAGAGTTATGGACAAATATCTCCAAGCAGGGCATAGAGGAAAACCTTTTAGAAGTTTTAAAACTATTATAAAGTATGATATAGTTTACTTACATTTATTTTTCTTAAGCAACATGAATGTTTATCAGACATGAATCTTTTCAGGTGATTTAATTTGCAAAAACAACTCTAGTATATTTGTAACATCTTGATCATTTTTCCAAACAGATTACAAAAATGGGACGTTCAAATACAAAAGCAGTTAAGTCAAAAGAATGGTTAAAGTGCAATGTTTCATTTGCCCCAGTTGAATAATTAAATGACAAAAGATATAACTTGTCAACTCGAGCACCAAAACAGTAATAACCTCTTTCTGCATCTCACAAAGGAAGACGATCTACAGAAAGTCTCATGGTGTAGAGCAGAAATGGGAGACATATTGATAAATCGTGATGTAAGGCTAAAGATCATGTGAAATGTTGGTTTGATTGTTTGATATCCTGGTCTTAAAGGCTGCATTGCCATTAAGTGTTATAACTTTCAGGACTAATAAGACTTATGGCTGAAAGAAATAAACAGAATGCCTCAACTTCTCAAGATGAAAGCACTGGTAGTCATCATCATATTATCAAAACATTGGCCAAACCTGAACAAGATGTCACATGAAGGTTTGATATCACACTTTAAACACAGGCATACAACTCCCTCTTGTGCTGGAAAAGGAGGACTGCTTGACAGTGTTGGCTCTTTGAATGCAGTCCCAGAGGGCAGCAACAATACAGCCAAGACTGAAAACAGCAATGTACAACCACACCGTTCTACAGAAATATAACCACTTTTTTTAAAACCGTCTTACAGTGTGAAAATAAAGCTCACTTGCAACAACAAATGAGACTCCCAAGTGCCTCTCAGCCCAAATAAACAGGTTACAAAACCCTCTAGTGTTCATACATCAAAAGTGAAAGAAATCACGTCCTGAGATCTGATCAGTGCCTCTTTTTGCACCCCGATGGGAGTGTGAAGGTCCGACACCTGAAAGTTCAGCACATCAATGTCGGACGCTCCAAACGTGGCCTCCACCTTCACCTTCTCATACATGTGAAACTGGACCTTCTTGTTGGTCATGGAGAGGAGACATCGGAGGAAACTCTCTCTCAGCACAGATCGTGCATGCTGCTCTCTCTGCAGCTGCTCGGGGTCTGCCTCTGACACAGCGGAAGTGGGAATGGAGGTACGACAGAGAGCGATGAAGCGAGCTGATTTGGGGTCAAATCCGCGGCTGTTGGGGTCGGGTCCTTTTGGCAGGCGGAGCACAGACACCGGCGTTGCCATGTTAAGTCTTTCTGCCAATACCTATTAAAGAAAAACCAAAACACATTAACACTAGCTAGGCAAGATCCCTTCTATAAAGAAAAAGTACCTTTTTAAAAACATTACTTTGGTGTATATTCCCACAGATAAGTAAGAAGTTTAATTATAAACTGAAGGATCTTGTGTCTTCTGTGAATCGATTAATCAATTAACAATTATTATACTATGTGTATCATTCCTCAAATTCGATTACAATCTCAAGCGAAAAAGGTGCGTGCACACTGAATAGATGTTCCCCAAAAGACATTTTATTAAACATATTCGACTATAATGACATCTTTCTTTATATGATTATATTTACCGGGGGTATCACTATATGATCTTTCTTTCAGGGGAGTGAGTATTTGATTGCACCTCCGTGATTGATGTGGAATCTCTGAGTTTCGTGTTTATTCGTATTTAACACTTTATTGTAAATAATTTTGTGCACATATTGACCTAAGTGATGGGCTCAACCTGGGATCCACACCTGAGTTGAATCAGGCTGAGTTAGTTTCCAGCTTCTCCCATGTGAGGATTTAGTGTTTTCTCTGTTTTATATCATTATAAATTAAATACCTTTGAGTTTTTAACTGACAAAATATGCAATCTGAAGATGTTGCGTTTTGGGAACTTGTGATGAGCATTCTACACTATTTTTGGACATGTTCTTGTTTACTAAATGATAAAATGATTAGTCTGAAAAATAGTTGACATCTTAATCGATTATGAGAACAGTCATTAGATACAACCCTACACGATAGCGGTCTGTTTTAACAACATTACTGATATAAACACACGTTTAACAGCATCAGAAAACACTGATACTAAGATTTAGCTTTAATGCACTACAGCATTAAAGACTTGTAGCTTTAACTGCTGTTAGAGCAGGTGGTAACAGCTAACATGCAATGCGTTTGACATTTAAGCTAACTAATATCAAAAATATCTGCCTACAAAGCACCAGGTAAGGCCTTCCTAAAACACAGACATATTTGACCTGCGAAACTCGTATCACTTTCGTGTTTAAAGTTAAGTTAGCAACTTGGTGAGAGCGTGCTATTGCTCAGACAACTCTGATAAACGCTGCTATAATTTGAACACAGTATGACCGCAAAACACGCTTCCTTCCTCACAGCAGTAGCTAATACAATGCGATAGTTAAATCAAAGATACACTAACGTTTTACTAAGCCCCTTTTTGTTTATTTATACACTTTCACACTCACCGTTTCCTCCAGTTGTCAGCATCACCAAGTGCGACCTTGCTACTTCGTCGTCTTCTTCGTTGGATTTATTGGCGGATTGCAACGCAGCTTGCAGGCGCATTACCGCCGCCTAGAGGTGCAATGTAACAAAGTAAATTTACTACAAGTACAAATTTGAGGTACTTGTACTTTACTTGAGTCTTTTCTTTTCATGCCACCACTTTATACTTCTACTCCGCTGCATTTTCACTCCACTACAATTATTTGACAGCTTAGTTTAATAGTTACTTTACAAATTAAGATTTTTACATACAAAACATATGAAGAGCTCATGATGTTTTGTTAAAAAATAAACTACCCAACAGTACAACACAAATAGCCTTTAAAATATTTTTATAATTACATTTTTTTTAAAATAACTTTGAAGTTTGTATTATTGGTTGGACAAAACAAGCATTGTGAGGGTGTAACTTTGGGCTCTGGGTAATTGTGATGGCATTTATCTCCATTTTCAGAAATTTTACAAATCAAACAATCAACCAATTGATTAATGGAGAAAATAATCATTAATCAGTAGATTAATCTATAATGAAAATAATCATTAGTTGCAGTCCTATACAACCAACTACTTCAACCAACTACAACAGTAAAATCCTGATTTTATGTTAATGCGTGAGTAATAATAATCTAATCATATAATATATAATAGTACAACAGTCACAGGGGCAATTTTTCTGCAGTTGTCAGTTCAATCCAAGTTGCTGTGTGCCTTGTACCTTGTGTTTTTGCCTATGAGCTTCTGTAGTCCAAACCTTGACCTGTTGCCTGTCTGCCTGCCTGTAAGTTCTATTCAGTAAAATCACCAAAATCATCTTGCTTCCTCATCTGTCTGCATTTGGGTCCTATCCCCGTTGCCCTGCATTTCCTGAGTCGTAACACCTACATGTTTAATAGGGTTTGATAAGATAAGACAGAACTGTATTTATCCCAGGGGAAATTGTTGGACAGCAGTTACAGTATAAAGTAGGAAACAATGCAATTATAAAATATCAATAAAGGTCCAAAATCCACAAATCCAAATACCAAAAATATAAACAAGGTTAATGGTATCACAAGTTGCTCATATTTTAAGTTGGTGAGTTGCATATATTTATGTATGAAAAGTGGCATATGTACAATATATCAAGTACAGGTAAGTGTACATGGTTAACTACAGTGTGTACCTACAGTTTGATGTATATGTTATACAGATAAAAGGTAAATGGACTTCACTTATATAGTGCTTTTCAACCTTAACAGTTCCCAAAGCACATTCTTATTCTCCCATTAACACGCATATTCACATACCAATGGTGACGGAGCTGGCATGAATGGTACTGGCCTCCATCAGTAGCAATTTAGGGTTCAGTGTCTTGGACAGTGGTCAGGAGGAGGTGCCAACCCTGGGATTATAGGATGACCAGCTATACCTCATGAGCCACAGCCACCTTGTACGGATGCCTTCCTCTTTAATTGATGTCCCTGTGTTCCTCTCATACTGTTTATTACCTTATATACTTTATTGAATATGACATTTTAGGGAGAGTTCAAATAAGTCAGGTTTACTTAAAGTGGCAATAGACAGTTTGGCCAGTATGTCCACAACCTCATTACCTCTTATGTGCAGGAACCCAAAGGAAACAACTACTCAAACCATGAAAAAAAAAGGTTGAAAGAATACATACAAGAATTAAACACTCATAGATTCTGTGACAATGACAGGGCAGAGTTGTAACATTAATAGTACACATTTGATTACGTGCACACAGCATCTTGACTCAGTCTAGTGGTATTTTGTGTAATGGAATGCAGTAGGTTAGTGATTATTTTTAGAAACAGGAGATGCACAATGCCAACATTTATTCTATGAGTACTACAGAGATGATTGGAGCACAACTTTCCATTTCCATTGGACATTTCTTTCACATGAGTAAAATAAATCCTCTTTCTGCTCTGAACTTTGGCATGTTTTAAGAGTTAGGTCATGGTACTCATAATGTTGTATTCAGCCACTACAGGCAGCTGTTTCTTCTGACAAAGCTCCAAAAACCCCCAGTTAGCCACTAGCTGGTGAATACAGTGGAGCATTTAGCAGCTAAAGAGCCAGATATTTCCCTCAGGAGTTGGTAGAGACCAAAAACAGAGGTAAAAGAGAGAAAATATTGGACTTACGATCACCAGGTGAAACAGAAACACTTTATGGTAATTTTGGAGGATGTAGTTTGTGGTGCTTTTGAATTGTATTGCATAATACTGTATTTAGGAGAATAGCACTGGGAAAACATAAATGTGGCTGGAGAGGAAGGACAGAGAGACAGACTGTGACAAGAAACAAATCTGTTCAACAGCACCTCAAACAACATCCTCCAAAATGATCATAAAGTTAAATCAATTTCAAACAATCAGTTGTACCAAAGTATAAACTTGAACAAGTGACTGGATGAAAAGATGATTTGCCTCCAACATTCAAACTTCCCACTTCAATCCCAACAGGCATACTAATTTAAACATTTATTGTTTTGTTCCTGTCCATCTAAAAGACAAAATCTGGCAATATTCTACATTTCTTATTCTCGACAAATTTCATTAAAAGACCAAAACCAACAATATATTGATCTTATTAACAAGTATTGTCTGTGTGGTCAAAACATGGTTACTGTGGTTTTGTTTTGAGTCAATCACACATTCACTGTGCTGCTGCTGGAAATACTCACTAATGCATCAATTCCATGGCTGAAAATAGTCCCCAACAGCTGCACTATTTACTCCTGTTTGAGTGAAAAGTTAAAGTGTTTATTTGTAATCTGTTTAAGATTTATATCATGGGTAGGAACGGCTAGAAGGAAGGGATGATCTCAGCCTGTAATTCCTGATGGTGGTGGTGATGATGATGATGGAGGATGATGAGCCTGCTGTGACTGCAAATTGCCGCTTTAAGTTCACATTCCTTCAGTTTGCTCAGAAAGTCCAAAACATGTTATCTCCAACATAATCAAATCCATCTGTAGAACCACAACAGGTGAGTGGGTTGACATAATAGTTTATTTGAGCTTCCCTGTGTTAGGCTGCTGACTAATTACACATGAACCCGAAACCATTTCAGGAATAAAACCCACACACCAATGTTTTCAGAAATGAGACTAACAGGAGGGAGCAGTAGGCCAAACAATTGGACCCTATTTACTGTCTGAAAACAGAAAAACTGAAAATCATCATTTGGACTGGAAACAATACAGTGGCTTGCAAATTTTGTTCAAATCTGCATAGTTTGGTCAGATACCCTTAAGTCAAAGAATTGGCCAGATATAGATAAAGACATAGAGTTATTTGGTGGAAGAGTTTCTGCTCTTAAAAAAAGAGTAAAAATCAATGAACATACTGATTAATATCAGTTAGACTACAGCATCTATCTGAAGCTAATATTAGCCACCATAAGATACTGGTCATACCAGACCAAGTAAGGCTTTTGGGGCAAAAACCCTGAGTGAAACAAAATGAGTAATGGTGTGTTTTATTACTTATGGATTTCTCTTTTCATTTGTAAGAGGGAGATTATATTTCTTCTTTTAAAAGTTACATAGTCTCACTTTAAATTTACAATACTATACTAAAATTTGGTGGTGGAGGGAACTACGGCAGGAAATGGCATTGGCATTAAGGTACCTACAGAATAATAGTGAGAACTGTCAGGTTATAATGGCCACATTGTACAATTGTATGATATAATTTGACAGAGTTGAAAACAAAGTACCTCATGAATGAGACACTGACTATGATGCATGAATGAATCAGCTGATGCCAATCAGTGGTCTGAACTAACTCGGAGGATAAGAGGGAACCTCTGTGCCTTCTCAAGGCCTGGGGAATCCAAAAGCATCACTCAGTCTGTGTAAATGCTAATTAACACAAAGAACAACTGGCTTGTTAACTGATTCAACGTCATGGGGGAAAGCACGCTGCTTATCCTACAGTCAATGAACCACCAGATGTCCCGCTTGCTGGACCATCCATAAACAATATCATATCTAGATTCTACAAAATCAAGAGCATACTTGAGATATCATCACAGTCAGGAGGGACCCTATAATGAGTTATATCAGTAGTTTGTTTGCTTAAATCACATAATGTAACCATCTTCCTCAGATCTTAATTGACAGATCTTAACATGACAATGACAAACAATGGTTAGACTGTGTGCTGACAAAATCCCCTAACTGCAGATAACCCCTGACGGAGTATTTCTTTTTTCAGCAATGACTTAACAAATGCGTGTAGCTGCTGCTAGAGCCCTAAGAGATTAACGTAAGCCAGAAACAACGTCTTGATATACTAGTGCTATAATACACAAAAGGCCTGTGACTGTCTCTCACCATAACTGAGCTTGCACAGACTGAGCAGAAGAACAGCTCTTCACAGTTTAAAGTGCTTTCTGTGTGGTCCACTCAAGAGTCTCTGGCGAGCTTTCAGACATGTGAAAGATTAAAGGCTGGAATGTGGCTGGTATGTCTGAAAACTAGTCCGTATGAAGTTTCATGTCAAGAAAAAAGTGTTTATAAATCTGAATTGAAATGTTTAATTTATCCAATACATTGGTTTTGTCACATTAGGGAGCAGGTGAAGGAAGGACCCAAGCGCAGACAGCAGGCAGAGGTGAAACAAAGGGGTTTTATTGCTTACGGGTTAACGACAGGCAGGCGCACATTGAACACAACGACAGCGACAAGAACACATGACATGAACAATGAACCGACAGGCACGAAGGGAAGACACAGGCATATATAGGGGAAGGACTAATGAGGAAATCAACCACAGGTGAGTAACAGAAAACAGGTGAAAACACTCAAGGGCAGAACATGACGGCAGGAACACGCTGGCAACATGAAACACAACCAATCTTCATACCAGCTTTTGTTCTGTGTTTGGTGCTAATTATCAACAAAGTAAACATGGTAAACATTATACCTGCTTAGCATCAACATGTTACTGTTGACACTGTGAGTATGTTAGCATGCTGATGTTAGCATTCAGCACCGCTGTACAGTACCGTACGGCCTCACAGAGCCACTAGTATGGCTATAGACTCTTAGCCTTATTAAAACATTTTGGGAACCAATATGGATGTCTGCACATATTTTCAAATGATCAGCTCTATCAGGATTATTTCCTTTTAGACAGCCAACTCACATGGAATAGATTATTATGTGAATTTAGACTATTTACCCCCTTGATGTTTGGTGTCTAGGCTCTGACCTTGTCGCTTCCCCCAATAAGGGCCAAGCGGGGAGTGGGGAGTGATAATGCTAACTTCGCCCCTTGGGGAACGTAGACATGGAGCCTTCAGGTGAAAGCTGGGGTGGGGGTGGGGCTTTTGAAATGCAATTGTACAATGCCATGACTGAATATATGTTTGGTTGTTGGATATATGTTGCAGCAAGAGGAGTATGCCATGTGAGTGTATCAGCAAACTGTTGGCTGCCTAAAATGTGAATGTTGTGAAGCCGGAATATATGTGCATACGTAAGTTCTGGTAAATGTTGAGGCCAATGCCTCATTTTGTAATTTGGAAGTGTGCGCAGCAACTGTGAATGACATTCATACCAATGACACAGTGTTCTGTTATGGCTGTACTATCAGAGGCTTTCAAAACCAGGAGTCCACAGTTTGGGATTTTCAAGCCCATTGTCTCGACTTCCAGTTCAACATAACCTTGATAGGGAATTTCAAGGCCATTTACAACCGCTATCTTGACCCAACTAGAAGTAACAAGCATGGCGTCCACAAACAAATATGTTTGGGGATGAAATGTGTGTGAAAAGTCACGTATGTCCTCACCTTCTTTCTGTTTGCAGCTATAGAAGTTCTGTAGCAGCTGGGAGGCACTGCGTTTATCTCCAAACACTTCCCTGAGATAGCTAAATAGATGACTTGTCTGGTCAGTTTCCTCATCTTTGCGTAAACGAACAGTTCAGTCTTTAAAGTTCAGTTCAACAAATTCGTTGTTGGGTTAGTTTAACTAACATTCCTGGGCGATGTCTGCTCCAGCCTGGAATCCCTTTCCATCTGGCAACAACCTTGGCTGACATCCTCCCCAGCATCAGTCCCTCCTCGTCTGGTCTGCCTCACCACATCCAACATACCAGCACCCTATAGAACATTCCTTGGTCCCTTGGTCCTCTATTTGTTTGTTGTACTTCCTGTGTACTTTTTCCCAGCGCCCCCTGACCCCTCAGCAAGCACACTGCTCCAAGAGATGGTGAAACTACTACGCCTCAAAGTCTAAATGTCAACATCAGCAGCAGCACTGCATTTTATTCACAGGGGTTTTATATTTATGCTTTTACTACCTGGTTACAGTTCAATTTCAATTCAGTTTTATTTATATAGCGCCATATCATAACAAAGTTATCTCAGGGCACTTTTCCATAAAGAGCAGGTCTAGACCGACTCCTTATGTGTACAGAGACCCAACAATTCCCACCAAGAGCAAGCACAAGCGACTGTGGCAAGGAAAAACTCCCTTTTAACAGGAAGAAACCGCGAGCAGAACCAGGCTCTGGGTGGGCGGTCATCTGCCTCGACCAGTTGGGTTGAGAGACAGGGGAGGGAGAGATAGAGAGAGAGAGAGCATGAGGAAAGCGAACATGCAGTAGCACCGCACAGTTCAGTTCTACATACAGATGTAAAGCAACAGTAGTGGAAATAATATTAATGTCAATACAAGTAATACTAATAGCAATATGGTAGTAGTAATACTAATGATAAGTCCAAGTAGCAGCAGTGGCTGCCGAGCAGCAACACGGGGGCAGCAGGTGGCCCGCACCACAGGTCCAGGCTCTGCAGCTCTGCAACCACAGAAAGCGAAAGCTAAAACTAATGAAAAATAATAACTGCTTTGCATGTGGGAGAACAAAACACTGCAGTTGTTAGAAGACGCTGTTTTAGGTGAAGTGAAATGTAGCCTAATTAATTAGCATTGCATTAAAAATAACAGCGATACAAATACGTTATCAATAGCCCAATGGTTCCACTGAGACATGAATTAATGTTTCCCCATAAAGGCCTTTACACACTGGAGGCGTTTTTTGGTGTGATTAATTCGCACGTCAATATATTTTTATATATTTATGTTGTTTTTGTTATGAGTACTTTCACACAGAACGTGAATATTACGCCGTGAACTAAAGGTCAACGTGTGGAGGAGCACCGCCAGATGCAGGATAGCGAGAAGCTTATGTAGTTTACTTTTGGATGTAGTAAGGATGTAGGTGGAGGATGCAGCAAGGCAACAGTGTCATCACAGGTTTGGCTCGTCATATTAATCAAATATGGGAGCCATTTTTACCTGTGCACTGCACAGACTACCCAAAGTAATATAAGACACTGGTGCATACAAATTGCAGCATACATAGGCTTTATATGAGTGCTCCAGTGTCGTATATTTTCTTTCTGAAGAATGAGCTGCCGCGAATGCTAGCTAGCAAAGCTATCTATCGCAAATTCGCATCACTGCCAGTATGAATAGATTTGATGCCAAATATTGTCAGTTTTTCTGTGTCATTTGTTACGTCCCCAGTGTGTAAAGGCCTTAATGTCAACCACTCCCTACATATACTTCCTTTGTTCCCTTGTTGGCTCGTCCTGATTTTCTTGTGTTCTGGTTTCCTGTTCGTGTCCTGTTGCTGTCTTCCTTTTTGTATGTTCCGTCAAGCTTTTGTCACCCAAACCTGGACCTGCCTTTAACCAGTCTACCTACCTGCCTGCCTATCTCTACCTGCATGTAAGCTCACCTTTACAATAAATCACTGAACTGCACCAGTCTGTTTGCATTTGGGTCTTTTCTCTGCTTTGCACTTCCCACCATGACACTTTTTGTTTATGATACAGTTGAATTTTATGTGAATCTGGTGAACATTTGATCAGACAGAAGGGCTGCTGATGCAATTTGATGCAAATAAAAGTATGTATCTGCCATCTGCACTTGAGCTAAACTTTCACATTAAGGAGTTACCCTAAGACTTCTGCTTATCTCTGTGTACGATGCATGTTTTCTTCCACAATAGATAATGATCCACTGTATTCTCTATCAGACTCCTATCAGACTCCTGACTAGAGTGTTCAACTCTGATCCTTTCTGCAGAAAGCTTCTTAATAAATATTACAAAGACAACTCTTAGGTTTGAGACTCTTTAATTTCAGATTTCCACCACAATAGATAGTATAGAGTAAGTGCCAGGCCTTCCTTGACAATCCTCACAGCTGCACAGTCTCTTCTTTGGCAGTACTGGAGGTTCAGTGTGCAAAAAAACCCATCAAGCCAGATTTCAGAGGATGGTAACTATAGACAGCTTGGGTTCACAACCGTTATGATAATGGATTTCTATGGCTTCTCAGTTTTACAGGTAATCAAATTACTAATACGTGCATAAAAACATTTCCAACCATTCCTGCAGTATATATAATATGAGACTACCATATTGTTGAAGTGAACTAAATCTCTCTTCATTACCCTACGACTTGCAGATACATGCAGAGTTGTCAGTGGGTAGCATGTTTTTCGATCCATCGGCATCATGTTACTAAAAATCTTCTGAGTAGCCAATTCAGTGAGTGTGGTTTATCATTTCAATGTGTAATATTAGTTTTTTAGAAAAACACTGAACCACAATGAAGCAATTGAGCTTTAAAGGGCTCACTGTTTTGAGCGTTTGGCAATCAAAATTAGGAAATAAATTGAACAAAGCTTGCAATTAATTATTACGATATAGTCTCTGGCTTTTCTTATGTATAGTATATGATATATAGTGTCGGCAAAAAATGTTGTTGGACAACTGCGATCTGTTTGTTAGCGTAGGCTAGTTAGCACGCATTAGCTCGGAGGACTAACTTGGCTTGTTTAGCCTACTATATTACATGAATGTTGCTGTCACCCTGAACCCAGCGAACCCCGTTCAAAAATCTGGCAGTTCAATAATGCGTTGCTTGATAGTCTATATGAAAAAAAAAAGAACGAATATTCGTATTGAACAGCCAAATCCGATTCAACTGACAAAATTCTGAGTCGGGTAGGCCTACAGCCCTACTGCAGATGTAATGTTAGACTAATCAACTGACAGATGTAATGACATTTTCTATAGTTAAATCTGAAACCATCTGCATGGAAATAAATAATTAATGATTAAAATGATTAAACAATATGATCCATATGATGGAGAATATTTAAGCCTGCAACAAGCTCAGCTGCTGCTGACTCTAAAACTGAAAAGAAAAAAATAAACTAAACATACAGGTTTGACACATATGGGCAGATTAGCCTACCACTTAATTTGGTGTTTTATTCAACATGTTATTAATGCTGTGTCTTCTTTCAGATACTGTAGATGTCAGAACATGCATCTTCCATACACAGAGCATTTGTTTTTATTTCCTCACCTCCACAAGTCCATTGTGGATTAGTTACTGACACCAAGATTCTGTTATTAACAAGAAGAAAACCACTGTGTTTTACTCTGGCCAGCAGGGGGGGGCATTTAACTTCCATCAATATCTAAACTTGCCTTCTTGGTTAATGTCTTATGATAACAAACTGATGTCTTTAATGTCTAAAAATAGATATATGGAGAAGGAGTGAACTGTAAGCACAATTACTGGATGTGATGGCCTTTTTTAGCAAATAGGCAAACTGACACCAATCCTGACTGTGACAATGCCTCAAGATGACATCTGTGCAGAAGATGCTATGACACCCTCTTTCCTCCCTGACTCCCTAGATTTGGATAAGGAAAAACTCACCCAAAAAACTTTGATGGGGAAAAAAATGGAAGAAACTTCTGGAAGAGCAACAGAGGAGGGATCCCTCTCCCAGGACGGACAGACATGCAACAGATGTTGTGTCAGAACAGACTAACATCACAGCATGTCCATCACAGTATGGACACACAGGATGACAAAATTATAAATAGATTGTAAACATACTGTATATGAAGAATATGGATCCGGGAGGACGTTGAGCAACTTCAGGTGTCGCCAAACAAACCTGAGCCACACCACCTCCTCTCTACCATGGCGTACTGGAAAGAGGACAGACTATAAGCCTACATGTACACACAGATAGGAGAAAAGAAACAAACACAGAGAGAGAGAGAGAGAGAGAGAGAGAGAGAGAGAGAGAGAGAATGACAACACAAGGGACCATTTGGTTATTTTAAATATTTTTATGATGCCTCATAGCCTATATATAATATGCCATGTGGATAGGAATTTGTTCATTTAACTGGTTGATTGGTTCATTCAAAGACCTGTAGTCTACCTGATGGTGCTTTCTCTTCATTTGACTGAATAGTTGAAACATAAGACATTTTCAAACAAAAATAAATCAGATCAAAGCTTAAAAGTTCAAAACTTAAATTCTTCTGCGAGTCTTCTGAGGGACTAAATATAAACGTCTCTGTGGTGAATTTACTGTGGTTTTGGAAAAGGGATGGTCGCCAGTCATCCCTTGTCAGCAGAACCTCAAACTTTCTGAGTGCTGCATCATCTTGTTGGGTCCATCCACACTGGGCATACAACCAACGTTTTGTCGTCAGTGGCTGAAAAGTATTTTCCATTAGTAGTCACTTTTTTTTAATCCTCGTGTGCAAAAATGTCTCTATGTGCAAAAAAATGTTCCACTCATTTTATACCGGAGCTTTCGAAAGAGAACCTTGTTTTGTCCTCAAACTTCTTGTATCTTAGAATATGTACTACCTACTACATATTTTAGTATTTTAATCATAATTTATTATTAGAATAAAGTATTATAATGTAATATTTTAGGTCTACACATATTATCATGACCTAACTGTAAACTATATGTAATTACATTTAGGCGTATTAAAAGCTTTTGTTTAATGATTAGCAATAGTTAAAAAGGTCGACAGGTTTCGATCCCACTTTGTCGTTTCTGATCACGTATCACGTGTTCTGATAAAGGGTATTCCTGGTTTTCCTTTAAATTTAAACAAAACTGAAATATCGTGTTTTCAATGTTCATGTTCCATTTATACATTTGTGTGTGTTTTTTAACTGATTGCATGTTTCAGAAGTTTGTTACAGAAAATTGCACATCCCAAACCCCAGCTGTAAAACATATATATTATTGTCTGATGAAATAGAGGCAATTGTTTTCCAGGAGAGCAGATCATGAGGCAGCCCGAAGCTCCGCTCCCACCACAAAGCTGAAATAAACTCGGGTCACCAGCTGAGCTTGAGATGATGGACTCGTGTGCTGATGAACACGTTGTGGTAATCGACAAGTGAGAGCTGGACAATTGAATCACTTTCACAGACAGACATTATTCAAAGTGCCTAAAGGTAGTATTCCAACACCTGAACGTCAATATTTCTTCCACTCAGCGAGCACCAGCCTGTCTGGTATCACTTTTCACCAGAAGATTCCTCCCTTTGTTTTCCATTCAACCTTTGTCTATACAGAGTACTGAAGGTAATCCGACTTTTAAACCTGCTGAACTCTATTCCACCTGAGTGGAGCGAAAACATTTCAACACCTCAGTGCTAAAAAGGTAGGCTATTATCATTAGTCTTTCCATTTATCAAATCTACATTGCACGTATTGTACCCTGTAACAAAGGCATGTTGGGTTTCTTTATCAACATATTACACTTTGTTGGCCGCACATTGGTATGCAAATACACTCGTTGGGCTGTCTGATATGTATACAGGCGTCAGCAACCTTGACTCCATAGATTTATAAGTGGCATATTTTTAGGTGATATCACGTGGGAGGAGTGGCTAATTGGTCCTATTTAGTGTAGCCTAATGTCTTTGCATCTTGTTCATCCCTCTCTCTGATGCATCATACTTCCAGATGCTCCACAAAGGCTCCCAGATGTCCCTGCTTTGGGCTCTCGGAATAGGTAGGCTATGGGAGCATCTTTGCACAGCTGGATTTTGAGTTGTTTGAGAGACAGTTTGTACCCAATATAATCATCTTTCTGGTTACATTCTTTCAGTTTGGCTGATTTGCGGCTTCCCCACTGTTTATGGTAAGTAGGCTAAGGCTGATTAATTTCACTTGATTGAGTGAGCTCTTGGTTCTTATGGGTCACTTGTTCATTGAGTTGTCCCAGAACACTACTGATATTGTTTTATCTCATGTAGCCTATATTTGCTCAGATTTTACTCGTCCTTGCTGGGATGTTATTTTAAAGTGTGAGCTATCCTCTCTCTCTCTCTCTCTCTCTCTCTCTCTCTCTCTCTCTCTCTCTCTCTCTCTCCCTGTGGTGTGTGGTGTGTGTGGTGTGTGTGTGGTGTGTGTGTGTGTGTGTGTGCGTGTGTGCGTGCCCAAGGAGAAAAAAGGAAAAGGTGAGGCGTGATGCGTATTGTTATTTGATAGAGCAGATAATCAGTGAATGTTCTTACTATGTGCGGGATGATCCCACATTTAAACACCTGTAGTGTCGTGGAGATGCAGAGCGGGGCGGAGGCATTTTGCACAGCACGCCTACAATCTTGGAAAGTAGCCTACATAGCCTAGGAATGTCAGTTATTTGCTTTCATTTGTTGCCAATGGGGGTTTATTCTTTTTTTTTCTCCTTGTGTTTAAATTGCAAATCCCGGTGCGAATTCAGAGATTGTCTTTGATGAGTAGGTCTACGTATGCCAGTTCCTTGCAATGATGCAACATTTTGCGGCAGTGTTGTGGCAAAGGGAGAGTGTGATGAAACAGGCAGCGTGATGTGAGGGCGTGGGTGTGGAGGCGGTGGATTGGCATGTCTCTAACTTTGTCACCAGTCCACCTGGCGCTGACACGGAATGGGTTATGTATGCTGTAGGATGGGACTATGTGTTTTTTTTAAGGTGCCTATACGTGTTTTTAGCCTACATTTTACGCTGATAATATGCTAGCTGGCAATTATATGTTGATTAGAAAGGTAGTCCGTGTCATTGCATTTTAACCAGGACTAGAAACTTGAAGTGTAGTTTTCGCCATAACTTAACTGTCATCTCCAAAAATTGTTGCCAGTTTAAGCAATTTAAGCCTATAATTATATGGCCAATAACTCACAACTTGGAACTTTTGTGTTGTTGTTGACAGAGTCTGCGGTGGGAGCAAATGCAGCCTCTAAAAACGACTGTTACAGGTGAGTGTGTGTGTGTGTGTGTGTGTGTGTGACATGTATTACTCAAATTGTGGAGACATAAAACTATTTACACAGTCACACTGTGGGGACTTTTGGGGACAAAATGCAAGTCCCCAGATTTTGAAGTTGACACTAGAGTTTGATGTTTTCCATTTCAGACAATACTGATAACAGTTAAAGTAGAAATCCAGCAGCAATCAGATTATCAGACATGCTGGTCTTGACAATGACTGTAAACTTGGTCACAATTTTCATGATCTCCTGATGATTTTGGTGACCCCTGACCTCAGGGCCACGGTGTCTTCTGAACTCCATCCAGATGTTTCCAGTGTATCAGCTTGAACAAAATAAATATCACACTGTGATTGCTCATACTGAACTCATTCATGGTCCCAAGATGAATAATTAATGAATGAATAAAAGTTAAATGATTAATGACAGCAAGGCATTTCTGTAGGACCATCCTTATTTTAGCATCTCTACTGGTGCCTCTGAGAATAGCAATTTGTTACTGTAACAAAAGTAACTTCTTACATGTTCGCGTGCGTGCACAGCAAGGGTGGAAATATGTGCATGTAACAGGATGGGGACCTGTGTAACTGTTAAGAGTGTTTTCACAAAAGTCCATCAGAGGGCAGTATCACAAAGGATAAAAGTGAAATGTGCATGGACATGATAGGATGCTACATTTATCTGTAAAATAAATATATTTTCTACATATTTACTGTGGTGTGATACTAATGACGGTCAGCGATACTAACTTGGGTTATGTTATCCGTATCTTGCAGAAAAACCTGTAAGCAAATGGGGGATGACATCCGCGAGGTCGTGTGCTGTGAGAATCACCTTCATAAAGGGACATGGCTTTCATGTTATGGAACGAAGGCTTTCAAAGAAAATAAAGACAACATAACAGGTAATGACCACACAAGATAAGGGAATGTTGGTTTTGTGATTTTATAAAAAAAGGAGGGGCGCTGTTGGATGCGTTGAGTTAAGTGAGAGAATTTAATAATATAAATAAAGGCACTTAATGGCACAAACAACACAAAAAAGCTTCGAGTGGCAGCTACCGTTTATTCTGACTTGTCACTAGAAATAGGGAAAAAGCTTGAACCAACATGAACGTGATGATTGCGTCATAACAATGGCAACTGTAAGTAAGCTGCTTACACTCAGTAATGAGTACTGAACACATGTTCCTCTCATATTGTGACTTATTAACAAATAAACTAGCTATAAACTGGCAACTAAGTGTACATACCTCCTTCCTACTTTGGTAAAAATCACAGTAGCATCACTGCTACTAACATCACTACTCCTTGTGGCTAACTGAAAGGGTCTCCCAATAAATAGTGATTGTTCATAGGACTCAAATAGGATTTTTATGGTGGACTATTGTATTTTAGGTGTTTCCACACAATCAAAACTGTCGCTGCAGTTCTTTTTGTCAACTCTGCTGATTTTTGTGTTTCACTCATCCTTGCATTGTGTACATGTAGTACAGATGAAGTGCTTTCATAGTACAAGGAACTGCTTCAGTGAGAGAATTATTAATCACTAATGTTGTCAGTACACACTCAAAGATCATAGGTCTCCCTCTAAAGTCACCAACCACCACATACAAGCAACACATCCTTCAGAAGGCGATCCAACTCACGTCTTGTTCCAGGCCTTTAAGTGGCATCCATCTGGCTGACATCTGTGTTGCTTTAGCTGAAGACTACGAAAATTCCCAGCACTGGCTCAGTGTAACACATAGCACTTTCAGCTATTACTCAGATGCTGGTGTCTGTATCCTGATTTCATCTCTGTTTACAGCTAATATTACACAGGGTCTAAGCAAAACGGTGTCAGCTTGCTGTGGACTGAAGGCCTACAACTCACTCAATGAAATATGCTGTGACTCAGTCGTTGTAGCCAAACCTGCGCCAAAGGCCCGATGTTGTGGTAATGGTGAGTAGAGCTGTACACAACTGATGGATGTAAAACATCCAACCAACCGGACAGTATAACCAGACACCTATGATGCAGATATTTGTAATAAACTCTGCATAAGGACAGCAACAATGAGGCTTAGCTAAAGAAGTTAAACCCCGTTTTATTTGTGTCACCACAAAATACAAATACGTGTCAGGTATTTTTTTACATATAAATATGATGATTTTCTGAAACAGAATTAGTATAGAAGTATAAAATTCTTGATTCTGTTAATGTTTTGCTTTAGTCTTCCACAATTGTACATGTAACACATATTGTGTTCTATTCTATTCAATC